>JAHRHZ010000105.1:5338662-5349739 GCA_024137785.1 Ginglymostoma cirratum
TGCTTGACCTGCTGTGTTCATCCAGCCCCATGCTTGTTATCTCGGATTCTCCAGCATCTGCAGTACCTTTTATTTCTGTTCCTACTC
The DNA here is from genome assembly GCA_024137785.1 of Ginglymostoma cirratum. NCBI lineage: Eukaryota > Metazoa > Chordata > Chondrichthyes > Orectolobiformes > Ginglymostomatidae > Ginglymostoma > Ginglymostoma cirratum. Next base: position 5,338,750 of record JAHRHZ010000105.1, read on the forward strand.
TGCTTTCTGTTAGCTCGCCAATTTTCTCTCTGTGCCAACATGTTACCTCCTACACCACGAGCTTCAACTTTCTGTAATAACCTTTGATGTGGCATGTTATACTTTCTGGAAATCCAAGTACATCCACAGGTTCCCCTTTACTAACAGCAAAAGTTACTTCTTTAAAGAACTCCAATAAATTACTTAAGTATAATTTCCCTTTGACCAAATCATGTTGCCTCTGCCTGATTACCTTGAACTTGTCTGAGTGCCCTGCTGTAATGTCTTTACTAACAGACTAACTTGTTCCCAATGACAGATGTTAAGCTAAGTGGTGTGTAGTTTCCTGCTTTCTGCCTCCCTTCCTGTTTGAATAAAGGAGACACGTTAGGTATTTTCCAATCTAAAAGAACCTTCCCTGAATCTAATGAAAATTAAAACCAACTAATTATCTCACTGCTACTTCTTTTTAAGACCTTAGGATGAAATTTGTCAGGATCTGGGAACTTGTCAACTTGCAGTTCCAACAATTTACTCGATAAAAATTCCCTGGTAATCATAATTTTCTTGAGCTCCTTTTTCCCTTTCCTGATTTTCAGCTATATCTGGGATGTTAGTCGTATCCTCTCTAGTGAAGACTGTCACACAATATTTGTTCAATTTGTTTGTCATTTCTTTAACCTGTTAATTCCCTAGACTTCCTTTTTTTATAGGACCAACATCGTTTCTTAAAAACCTCTTCTTAAATATTTGGAGAAGCTTTCCCTATCTGTTTTTATATTTTTGGCTAATTTTCCCTCACATTCTAATATTTTTCCCTTCTAATTAATTTAGTAATTATTTGCTTTTTTGAAAATATTCCATCCAACTTTCCTACCTGCAACCTATCTTTGCAGAATTATGTCTTTTCTTTGAATATGATATTATTATCTTTGATTTGTTTTAGTTAACCACAGATGGCACCCATTGCTTAGAGTTTTTCTTATTTACATGTATCTATTCTGTGCTGAATGGAATATCCATTTAAATGTTTGCCCCTACATCTCGGTTTACATGTCCCTTAACCTAAATTGCAAGTTCAATTTTGCCTGCTTTGCTTTCATGCCCTGATAATTGACCTTGTTTGAATTCAAAATTCATGCTACTTTCCCTTGAATTTTACATCAAGTTTAAACATATTATGGTCCCTGTTGCTGCCTTCGGCACTTTCATGATGAAGTTAGTAATTAATCCTATTTCATTGGTCAAAACCAATATTTAGGCTGTTCTGTTTGGTGTCATGACATGCTGGTCTAAGAAATTGTCCTGAAAGCATTAAACAAATTCCTCATTTGGTCTACTATTTTTCCCATCTGATTTTTCCAGATAAAATCTCTGATGTCAAAAGAGTCCAGTATAGAGTCATGCACCGTGGAAATAGACCATTCGGTCCAACTCATTCATGCTGACCGGGTTTCCTAAACTGAACCAGTCCCATTTATCTGCATTTAGCCCATATCCCTCTAAACCTTTCCTATTAGTGTACTTGTCCAAATGTCTTTTAAATATTGTAATTGTATTTGTATCTGCCACTTCCTCTCGCAGTTCATTCCACATACAAACCACCCTCAGTATAAAAAAATGTTGACCCTTAGGTCCCTTCTAAATCTTTCTCCTGTCACCTTAAAATTATGCCCTCCGGCTTTGAACTGTCCTACCCTAGGGAAAAGACTTTTACTATTCACCTTATCTATCCCCCTCATGATTTTATAAACCTCTACAAGGTCACTGCTGAACCACCTATAGATAAAAAGTTCCCATTATTTCTTCCATAATACCCATCTTACCATGTGATTACTGTTAGGGAATTCTCCAGTGACATTTTGCCTTTATCTTATCTCATCTTTACCCAGACTGTTTCTGTATCCTGGTTTTCTGAATTTAGGTTGTCCCTCTCTATTGTGCTAATATCTTCAATTAACGGTCACCTCTCTGTTTTTCCTTCCTAGCTCCCTGTCCTTCCTCAATGTCAAATACTCTTAAATATTTAAGTTCAGTCTAGGTCATCTTGCAGCCATGTCTCAGTTATGGCGACTTTCAGGTGATTTGGGGATTTTAGAGTGAATTTGCCCACTGTTTCCCAAGTAGTTTGAGTGGTGCCAATACTGCTTGTGAATCAAATGCAGGGTTTTAACTGCAGTGGCTTATGGATTTTTCTTGTGAACTGCATTTACCTGTTGGTATAAATGTTGCCTCCACCTTCTTACCTCAGTGCTGTCTTTCTGTCTACCATATACGAAGGGTTTAGGCCCGAAACGTCAAGTTTTCCTGCTCCTATGATGCTGCTTGATCTGCTGTGTTCATCCAGCCCCATGCTTGTTATCTTGTAATGTTTGTTTTGTAACTTGTTTTTTTGAGCTTTCACTATTCACAAGGTATCACTTTCAAAATGGTGCTTGCCATATTATAGCATCTTTGTTTACTCTTTAAAGCTATTTGTCAAAAATCTATGATCCTTTACACCTGCTTATTCTGATATTTATTTTATGTGGTCTTTTAAAAATTATTCTGAACAAGAATTTGCAGTTCTGAAGAGTCATATTGAATTGAAAACATTTTTTGTCTCTACAGGTGCTGACATACCTGCTGAGTTTCTCTATCTTGTGTTCATTCGTTTTTCAGCATCTACAGATTTTGCTTTTATTTAAAGGATTCTATCTCTGAGTTCTAGAAGATAGTTGGCGCAATATAAAGGAAAACAGGACAAAACAATTTTCTTAACCTGCAAAGCCAAGAATCTCAATCGATTGCTCAACTACCAACATTGTAGTATCGTCTTGAAATTGATTACTCAACTTTCAATGTTCCACTGTTTACTTGTCACAAAAACTGAAAGGCTTATCTGTACATCTTTTTAACATTTTCTTTTTCTGGAACTGCACTGTCATTTCTCTTGTCTGTGTGTGTGTATTGGGTTATTTTTTCTTGCTTTTCGTAACTAATAAATTTACTCTTTCATTAACTCAAAGCCTGGTTAAGTTAGCTGTTTTTTATAATCTAAATTTCTTTGGTCTGGGTGAAACGGGACTAACAAGGGAAGAAAACTCCTTTAAATTAATCTTGTGACCAACTGAAGGGGCAGGGGAATTTTTTTTTAAAAAGAAAGAGAGTCAGTTCATCCCTCCTCACCCAGAAACTTAATCATTTGGAGTACCCCATCTGGAACTGTTTTAAACGACAAATTGGAGAAGTGCACCTGGGAAGTGGTCATAACGCCCTGAACTGGAAAGCTTCATCAATTTTGCTTCAATTTTTATTCTTCCGTCACTTTCATATTGCTCATCTCTGATTCATCTATCTCTGACTTCTCACCCTATCCCTGGAAATGGACGCAATTAATGAATATGCTGGAAACACAATAACTCCCACAGCTATGCCTGCTCACACCTAGCACTTCTGATATATCTCCCAGTTTCCTCAATCCAATATTTACCCTGTCACTGTTGATCACTAGGTCATCGACCTTGTCTGTCCCATTTCCTGTGCTACTGTTCTCAGTCTTTTTCTTCCCTCTGAGATCTATGGCGCAGTTCCCAACTTTTTTTTTTCAACGGCCTCTGTATTCGAAGGAATATTCTGCTACCTGTGGCGTGGTGCGACCATTAAAAATTCTTTTCATCCCCTCCCATTTCGGAATTTTCAAGAGATTGTTCCCTTCGTGACACCCTGTTCCACTCCTTGATTGCAACCATCGTTGCCTTCCCTTCACATGTCAGCTTTCCATACAAGTGCAGAAGATGCTACAGCTATCTTTTATCTCCTCACCTCAATCAAATATTCTTTTCAGATCGGAAGGGTGATTTGTGTACTAGTTTCAATTTATTATATTGTATTCTCTTTTAACAATGTAGTCTACTGAACCTTGGGAAGACCAATTGAAGATTTGGTGACCAGTCGTAGAATATCATGGTTCAGTCTGCAAGCATAATTCTGACCACCTGGTTGCTGGTCATTTTAATTTACATCTTGCTCTCACCATGACCTCCCTGTCCTTGGCATTCTGTGGTGTTTGAGTGAGGTTCACTTTAAGTTCAAATAACAGCACCTGATTTTTCAGTTAGGCACTTTTGGTCTTTGCTCAACACCCCCTCCCTTTTCTCTGTGTATAAACTGACGTTTTCTCAGCCACTATCAGCTCAGAGGAAGGATCATGGATCCAGAACGTTAACTCTGTTTTTTCCTTCACAAATGCTGCCATGAAAGTCAGCAACTGAGATCAGCGAACTAAATCAGGATAGAATTGAACAGCTTAGCGAGATCAGAAAAGTGCTCTGATATGCCAACACAAAATGTTACAAATGAGAAGCCAAATTGGGAGCTTTATGGCATGGGACCTGCAGCTATAATCGCCGACAGATTTATGACCTCAATTAACAATGCTGTGTATAGACTAGCTTCAAACTGAAGTATGATTAACAAATGGATTTCTGACATCTATATCTTAACTTATACATTGGAGTTCCAAGTTGCTCCTTAGATAATATACCAAGACTAACAAATAAATCCTGAGTCCTGTAGGACTATTTCAGCTGAGTTGTTTAGAGTTCTGATTCCTGATTCTGTGAGCCATCCAGTACAACTGTTCTAGTTTGTGGAAGAGCAGGCTGTCTCCTGTTACTTAAAAGCAGTTACATTTGTACATTTTACTGAAAACTTTTAGGTTTCCATTCTGACCATGCTATAGATCAATAATTTTAGTCTATACTCACCATATTTGTGCCCGGCTTAGTCTATATCAAGCAAACAGGCTTTGTTATTTTGTGGGCAACATTTACATTGTGGTGTACTACTGGCATAGCAACATGATACTTTCTTTAATACAGAAGGTATTTGACTGTATTATTAGACAAATGATATTGAAGCAGAAACTTCAAGGCATAGCCAGTTGATCTTTGGCAGTGTTTTCGAGAAGTAAACGAAGGTCCAATTCTCCTACTTCCGATCTGTCATGTGCATTAGTGGCCTCAGCTCCTTTGCATTTCTCGCTCAAAAGAGAGTTCCATTGAAAATGCCTTATCGGCTTTCCTGTTTACTATGGCTAAAGGACCTCTGCTTGTAAACATCAAGTGAATTCAGTGATTTGCTGAGTAGAAGCATTTGGAGTGAAACACAAGTTACCAAAAGTGTCGACAACATCCTACATTAACTTACCAATCTTTTTAAATAAGTTCAAGCCTACCGACTCCCACAGCTACCTAGAATACACTTCCTCTCACCCACCTTCCTGCAAAAAGGCCATCCCCTATTCCCAATTCCTTCGCCTCCGCCGCATCTGCTCCCGAGATGAGGCATTCCACTCCTGGACAGCCCAGATGTCCTCGTTTTTCAAGGACCACAACTTCGCCTCCACAGTGGTTGAAAATGCCCTCAACCGTGTCTCTCGCATTTCCCGCAACTCATCCCTCACACCCCCTACCCGCAATAAAAACCAAATCAGAATCCCCCTCGTCCTCACATACCAACCTACCAATCTCCGAATCCGACGTATCATCCTCTGCCACTTCCACCATCTGCAATATGATCCCACTACCAAAGACATTTTTCCCTCCCCACCCTTATCTGCTTTCCAGAGGGACCACTCTCTCCGTGACTCCCTTGTCCGCTCCACACTCCCCTCCAGCCCTACCACACCCGGCACTTTTCCCTGCAACTGGAGCAAGTGCTACACCTGCCCCTACACTTCCCCCCCCTCACCCCCCATCCCAGGCCCTAAGAAAACCTTCCACATCAAACAGATGTTCACCTGCACATCTGCTAATGTGGTATACTGTGTACGTTGTTCCTGTTGTGGCCTCCTCTACATCGGGGAAACCAAGCGGAGGTTTGGGGACCGCTTTGCAGAACACCTACGCTCGGTTCACAATAAACAACTACACCTCCCAGTTGCGAACCATTTCAACTCCCCCTCCCACACGTTGGTCGACATGTCCGTCCTGGGCCTCCTGCATTGCCACAATGATGCCATCTGAAAGCTGCAGGAACAGCATCTCATATTTCTCTTGGGAACCCTGCAGCCCAAGGGTATCAACGTGGAGTTCGGAAGCTTCAAAATCTCCCCTCCCCTGACCGCATTCCCAAAACCAGCCCAGCTCGTCCCCGCCTCTGTAACCATTCGCCCCACCCCCACTCCCTGCCCACTAACCTCATCCCACCTCCCTGACCTGTCCGTCCTCCCTGGACCAACCTAACTCCCCACCTACATTCACCTTTACTGGCTCCAACCCCGCCTCTTTGACTTGTCTGTCTCCTCTCCACCTATCTTCTCCTTTATCCATCTTCTATCCGCCTCCCCCTCTCTCCCTATTTATTTCAGAATCCCCTTCCCCTCCCCCATTTCTGAAGAAGGGTCTAGGCCCGAAACGTCAGCCTTCCTGCTCCACTGATCCTGCTTGGCCTGCTGTGTTCATCCAGCTCTACACCTTGTTATCTCAGATTCTCCAGCATCGGCAGTTCCTACTAGCTTTGCTATTAGCTAATTCAGCAGAGGCAGAAATCTAAGCTAATGTAAGGACTGATTCATTTGACATGTTTTTGTTTAGAATACTGAAATGTGAAAAATAATAGAGAACCTATATCACCATGTCTGTAACTTTAGCTGAACTCCTGCGGAGTATATGTTTCACATTCCAAGAATTGTTACAACACCGAAGGAGGCTATTGGCCCATCATGTTGACACTTGCTTTCCAATCAGCATTATGGTAGTCAGCCAGTGGAACACCCTTCACTCCATACCTGTGGATATTGTCTCTATTCATCACTAAACTGCACATTTGCTATACCTGCAAATTATTTTAAACCTGTGTGCTCACGTTGTTGTCGATCCTACTCTGTCTGACCACTCATGATTTTGAATACTGCTATCAGATGTCCTCTTTGCAACCATTTTCCTTGCAGGGAAGAAGGCTATGTCTCTAACCTGACCTCATAACTGATGTCCCTCATTGGAATAATTTTGGTAAATCTCTCTTGACTCTTTCCATTGCATTCACATTCTTCCTGTAGTGTTCAGAACTGGACATAACACTCTAGTTGCACTTGTACTTTATGTCCCCATTAATAAAGCTGAGAATACCATCTGTTTTATGAACTCGCCAGCTGTCCTGCCGTCTTCAGTGATGTGTGTACATATACAAGCAGGTCCCTCTGCACCTTACCCTTTGTCTGTGTCCTTTTGGATTTCTGCACTGTAAACTGTGAGGAGCACAGTGCTTTGAAATTGTCCCCTGCACACCAAGATCTAGATTATTGATATTTTTCTTTATATATCAGGAATACATTAGTCCTTCCAGTGTCATTGGCATGAGAAACGAGGCTCTGCTGAAAGTTTCTAACTGTTCAAAATCTAAATTGCAAAGCAGAACCTCAAAAAAAAGTCTCTGGATTACTGCCTGACCTGTGGGTGAACTGGAGTACAGTAAATAATGTTGAGGATTCAAATAAATGTCTCAAAGATTGGTGTACATTGAATGTGTTTCAGTTTGTGCAGCACTGGGGTAGAAGGAAACTGTTTTGCTGGAGTTGGCTTCACTTGAGCTGTGCTGGGACCAGTGCCCTGGCGAGCTGAAGAACTAGGGTTGTTGAGATGGCCTTCAACTAATTGCAAGGAGGGGAAATGCACGTTTATAAAGCAAGAGGACATGGTAGCATTATATGGCAACCCTTTGGATAAGGTTTAGTAAAAGATACAAAACATAGAACATAGAAAAGTACAGCACAGTACAGGTCCTTCGGCCCACGATGTTGTGCCAAACTTTTACCCTAAACCTAAGGTCTATCTAACCTTCACCGCTACCTTATACTATCATCCATATGCCTATCTAATAGCTGCTTAAATGCCCCTAATGAGGCCGACTCCACTACCCTCTCCGGCAATGCGTTCCACGTCCCTACCACTCTCTGAGTAAAGAATCTACCTCTGACGTCTCCCTGATATCTACCTCCTCTCACTTTAAAACAATGTCCCCTCGTAAAAGCTACCTCCACCCTAGGAAAAAGTCTCTGGCTGCCTACTCTATCTATACCTCTGATCATTTTGTACACCTCTATCAAGACATTGTTCTTTCATCGTTCTAAAGAGAAAAGCCCTAGTTCTCAACCTTTCCTTGTAAGACCTTCCCTCCATTCCACGCAACATCCTGGTAAATCTTCTCTGCACCTTTTCTAACGGTTCCACATCTTTCCTGTAATGAGGTGACCAGAACTGGACACAATACTCCAGATGTATAGCTGGAGCATAACTTCAGCTCTTGAACACAATCCCTCTATTAACGAAAGCTAACACACCATACGCCTTCTTAGCAACTCTATCCACCTGGGTGGCAGCTGTCAGGGAACTGTGAACATGAACCCCAAGAAAATTATACCTGCGAAAACAGTAGCAGCAACATGGTAGAATTTAGCATTCAATTTGAGAGTGAGTAACTTGGTGTCAGAAACAAATATGCTAAGCTTAAATGACAGTGCCTTCAAAGGAATGAAGACAGACCTGGCTGGAATGGTCTGGGAAAGGAGTTTAACAGCAAAGGTGGTTGAGGAACAATGGCAGATGTTTAAGAAAGTTAATCATGGTGCACAACAAAAATGGATGCTGGTGAGAGAATGATTCTATGAAGGGATAAGTCAATCACAGTGAGCCAGGGAAGTTAAGGATAACATCAAAGAAAAAACATCATACAATGTGGCAAAGAATATTGGGTAGCACCAAGGATTGGGAAGTTTTAAAAACCAATGAACTGTGATGAAAAATAGTAAAGGTGAACACCAACTTTAAGGGAACCTATTATTAATATCAAGATGATAGCAAGAGCTTCTTTTAAAAATATAAAAGGAAAAGTGAGGTCAAAATTAGCAAAGGCCTCCGAGAGAATGAGGCTGGAGAAGTGACAATGGTCAAATGGGAAATGGAGAAGTTGAATAAATTTTTTTTCAAACATTCAGACATATTTTCTTGATAATTTAATGGCTATTTTACATGCTTTGAGTGTCATTTTACTAACGTTTAGTGGGATTTTAGAGAATTTTTTTTGGAGCTTCTTATCAAATTTGATTTTTTTCAGATGGATGTCTGAGGTGTAGGCACATGATTTCTTGACTGTTTGCTTAAATGTTTGGAAAATTGTACGCGTGTGAAGTTGCAAGTGAACCTCTTGGTGGGCAAGGTACATTACAAAAACCGTAAATTTGAAAAATTCACCTTGCAATGCCATTAAATCTTGGCTGTATCAATGAATTAAACTGTAGTACAGACACATGGTAGTTGTGCAGCAACTAAGTAAAAGCAAATTATAGCAAATGATGGAAATCTGAAGTAAACACAGAAAATGCTGGAGAAACTCAGCAAGTCTGGCAGCATCTGTGGAGAGAGAAAGAGTTAACGTTTTGCGGTCAATATGACTGTTCTTCAGAGTTTAGAAGAAGAAGAAGAAGAATCCCTACAGTGTGGAAACAGGCCCTCCCGCCCAACAAGTCAACACCGACCCTTGGAGCATCCCACCCAGACCCATCCCTCTGTAACCCACACACCCCTGAATACTATGGGCAATTTAGCATGGCCAATCCACCTAGCCTGCACATCTTTGGACTGTGGGAGGAAACCGGAGCACCCAGGGAAAATCCACGCAGACACGGGGAGAATGTGCAAACTCCACACAGACAGTCACCTGGGGCTGGAATTGAACCCGGTGCTGTGAGGCTGCAGGGCTAACCACTGAGCCACCGTGCCGCCCTGAAGAAGAGTCCTATCTGTTCTGAAAGAATAACTCTGTTTCTGTTTCCAAAGACGCTGTCAGACCTGCTGATTTTCTCCAACATGTTCTGTGGTTTGTTTCAGGATCAAAATAATGTTGTTAGAAGAAAATGTTTGTTTCAGCAGCCACCAAAATTTCAGACTTGGCAACATCCAAAATGTAAATGTGGAAGATTTCCAGTAAAGTTTCTTTTTCATACATTTCTACCTATCCCTTCCACAACCCCTCCCCCTGCCCCAATGTATCAGCCCATTGCTTAGGGAGTGACTGAAGCTGTTGGCCTCACAACCTTTCCTGTGGAACCGATGATGCATGGTAGAATGTATGAAACTTCATTGAGGGTTGAAAAAGGTCAGTTTTCTTGCAATCTTCAGTGTCGTAGTTTCTGTCCAGTATATACGTCTTACCATGTTACTGTGAACATATTTTGTAATCGCAATGGTTTCGTCAGCTTTGTGGTGAAATTGTCAAAGTATAAACTGAAAATTCAGCAGTATTTCTTTGGTAGTAATAATTATCAAGACTTTTGTTTTATTTCATTAAGTAAATACCATTATATTGTTTATTATGCAATAAATGTTGCTTTTTTTGAGACAGCAGTAGTAAAGATGCATGTAAACTTCATTTCACTTGTGACGTTTAGATCCTGTTTGTCTCCGTTACCAACATGCTTTGCTCTGCCGTCACGTCCAGGATTGGGACTTGAACCCTGAGTCTGTGGCTTGCAGATAGGGATGTTACCACAGCACCACAAGATCTGAGTAAACTACATGTATTGAAATATGGAACTGACAAGTCAAATCAAGTAGGGTATTGAGAATTTTATGTTGAGTGTGCAAAACTAGACTTGGTGTTGGCACAGTTAACTCATCTAACTTTTTGTTATGTAAGACTTAGCAATGACGAAAGCCAATGATATACTGGAGGGTTACTGATAACCTTGAAATTAAATCTCACCGTGTTTCAGAGAGGGTAGCTAATCCTGAGATTGGAGAGAGAACATGTAACTCCCTTGCACCCAAAGAAAATCAGGGATGTCAGAGTGCTAGCTTGTGGTAAGGTATCCAAATGGAAACTGAAAACGTGGACGCCTTTATCATTGAATGCAGGTGACTTCCACACTGAAGTGTGCCAATAGTCATAACAAGGTGTAGAGCTGGATGAACGCAGCAGGCCAAGCAACATCAGAGGAGCAGGAAAGCTGACGTTTCAGGCCTAGACCCTT
>JAHRHZ010000105.1:5350139-5370077 GCA_024137785.1 Ginglymostoma cirratum
ATCTCAGATTCTCCAGCATCTGCAGTTCCTACTATCTCTGTACCAATAGTTAAATCTTTTTTCAGTAAAATCTACTTGAGCTTTAAAAAAGAAATGGTTTCCTGACTATGTTAAAAAAGAGATTTTTAAAAAATTTAAGTTGCCATTAAAAACCACAGGTTTCTGTTGAATTAAATTCTTGAAGCTTTACTGGTAAGGCTTTTAACTTAATAATACAACTGTAATTTTAAGCCTTTTGAATTATGAAGTACCAGGGACAAAATGTAGAATTTCCTATAACAAATCTGAGTTAGAACAGTGATACCTGTAGTACAAATTTGACATCAAAAGATTTGCTCAGTTATTTTGGCATATATTTGTTGGTATGTATTAGATCCCTTACTGTTGCTCTTAAAATAAGTAATCTTTTTCTAAACCACCCGATTTGAGAAATTAATGGTGAAACATTGAATGGCATATATCTGTACATGATTTTCGTTTGGTTTTGAGTAATTTTAAATGAATCTGCCTGTCAGCCAACTGCGATCAAGTTGACCTCTTGTTCGACAGCCCCTGATTTTACTTTAACTTCAAATGGAAATGAAAATAATTCATCAAGGTGTAAAATGATTGGACAGTTGGATTCTATCAGCCCAGGTTGGATAGTTTAAAGTTATCTTAATTGGTAAAGTAAATGCTAGATTCTTTTTCTTCTGTGGGAGATAATTGACTGAATTGGCAGTTTCATATTTATTTGGTGGTAGTTGTGGAAAAGAGTGTCCAATGTTTTACAAGGTAAAGACAGGAGTTGTCAGTGAGAAATGAAGAATTTAATGGGAGAATTCTGAAAGCACACAGTGGGAGAAAGATTTTTAGGAAGTGTTGCAATGCAAAGGGTTTGGCAACAAGACAGTGGTTTTAGGAAAAGTGTTTCCAGAGACATCGTCTTTGGATCAGATGCTTACAGACAGACAAAAAAATTTGTCAAAAGAATAGTGTAGTACTGAGAAGACTTTGCAGAAGGGCTGAGGTAGGACCATGGAAGAACATAACTCTGTACAAGTATAATGCTGTATTGGCGATTGGGTTTCTGTTATTCTGTTCAACCTGTTCAGATGTTTATGGCACACCTTTTGGAGCGGGAGGGACTTCAACCTAGGTCTCCTGGCTCAGAGGTGGGGCAACTACCAGAGTACCACAAGAGCCCTGAGACTGGCTTTCATTCAGCTTGTGACTAATGAGGGGTTATTAATGGTTTTCTAAATTGTCCAGCAGTTTGATCAGAATCAAGGAACTCATTGAGGCAAAATTTTCATGTATGGGGTGGAGAACAATCTTTTGTTGTTAAAACCTGCTTACTATATTTGAATTTGCTTAGAAATAGATAACTTCTAGAAATGATATCAAGTTCTAAGTGACCTTCGCAAAGGATTGTGAACAAAATTTCATGTTTTAAAACTTCGACTGTAGCAAAAAAAATTGATGGAAAATTACTTAGGCAACTAATACACTAAACTGAAACAGAAATTGCTGGAGGAACTTAGCAGGTTCTGAGTTCAGTATCTGAAGGAAGAAAGCAGAGTTGATGCTTTGAGTCTGGTGACTCGTCATCAGATGTTCTTTGTTTTATAATACACTAAACTATACTGGACTGTTTAGTCACCTCAGGACCCACAATTCTGCAGAGACAGAATTCTGTCTCAAAGAACTGTGTCAGAAGAAAATAGAGTAAAAAGGTATTTCCCTCCTCGTTTAACTTTCTAACACAATGTTTATATTGCGTTGTCCAGAGACACACAGCCTTCAGTTTAAAGTTCAATGTCCCAACATTATTTGAATCCCCTTTCCTGTTTTTGCCAAGGTGAATCTTCTGGAGTCCTTTTCAAATAAAATCCACTTCACTCAATTCTTTTAGTGTAACTGAGTGGACTCCCTTAGGTAAGGTTTGCTCTGTGGTTCCGTTGTTTCTAAATTTCATAAACTTTATTTCCCCAAATATGGGTTTCATCTTGTCCAATCCCTCATCTTTTCGATTAACCTCAAAATAGTCCTCCTCCTACTGTTGTATAATAGCAGTTGTGGTTGATCTACTCCCCCTTCATTCTGATTTACTCTGAGAGTCTGCAGCAGTAAGACAAGATTATAGAGTTGTTAAAAAGAATGATTGATTTAGAATAAGTATTGACCTGGTCCTAATCCTGTTCCAAGGGCAACCAGGTCACATGGGTTTCTCACAAGGCAGAGTTCAGAACAACTTCACACCATCCTGCATTCCAAGGTTTGAAGTTTTACCTTAAATTAAAAGTGACAGTTTAAAATATAAAGTTTAGTGGATCGTAACTTGCTTTGGAGCAATACTGAACAATGTTTTTGTTTGTATGTTTACATTCAGATACGTAAAGATGCCAAATTACCTGGATGGAAAAAATATCCACCGGCTTTTAAACAAATGAAAAATTAGTAAAATTTGGTTGAACTATATTGATCCGTGTTATAATTACTAAATATAAAATAACAACTGTTTTGGTGCGTTGGAAAGTAGAATTCTTTCTTTCCAATCTAAGAGCATCCAATGAGGACTTATAACTACTATTCTGGTATTTAATCAGCCATGTCAGGAATAGTTTTCCTAGCTTGGTAATTGTTGTAAATTGTTCGTTAGGAATCTTTTTGGAGATGCACACATCTGTGCTGCTTCTGTGATGACTAGCTGGTAGTGATGAGTAAGTTCTCAGAGATAGTTCTCAGGTTCTTTTCTATCTGTGCTATGTGTGATAAGGTGACTTAATTGACCCAGGCATCTCTGGGAAGGAAGATATTCAGCCAGGAAATCTTCCTCTGAATTGAAAGGACAGGGATTAGATGAGACTTGGATGTTATACTTAGATCCTACTGTAACCTGTGAACTCATTGCTTTCACTCTCGCAGAGAGAAAGATGATTAGGACAAGTGCCACATGAAATCAGCAATGGATGAGACAGAATTAGTGTGCTCAGAAGAGAAAGAGAGAAGACAAATTAAGGAAATAAATAGAAGATTAGGATCAAATATTTGATCCTATCATTTGGTGTACTGTTGGAAATTAATAATTTTGTGAAGTGTATACTTCGTGGTTTTCCTTTTAATGGAGGCTGAGGGGTGATCTTATACAAGTCTATAAAATCATGAGGGGCATGTACAGGGTGAATAGCCAAGGTCTTTTTCTCTGGGTAGGGGGGTTCAAAACTAGAGGGCGTAGATTTAAAAGGGACCTGAGGGGAGTCCTTTTCACAGAGGGTTGTGTGTGTATGGAATGAGCTGCCAGAGGAAGCGGTGGAGGTGGGTACAATTACAGTATTTTAAAAGCATCTGGATGGGTAGATGAATAAAAAGGGTTTTAGAGGGATATGGGCTAAATGCTGGCAACGGTTGGCATGGATGAGTTGGACCAAAGGATCTGTTTTTGTGTTGTATGTCTCTAACTTAGGTAGTGCAGATGAAATGTGTGTTGGCAGCAAAAATAAAACTTTTATGCAAGAAGAAAGAGGAGGATGAATTTGTTCAATGCAGTTCATGCTTGGGAAATAGCAGAGGAAAATTCTTTGTTTTTGATGAAACGAACATACGTGAAAACAGAGGTTGCGTTTCAGTCGTGTTTAATCTGTAGAACTATAAATTAATTACCTACTGGATTTTAGAAAAGCGGAGCTCTGGCTTTTTGATCCTCCTGATCTGTACTCAGCATTGTGAGCAAAAATAAATCAGTCTTGTACTGCAAAGGGGTCTTTGACATAGCATGGACAGATTGTAACAGTTATTATTTCAAAGTCATGCTGTTGGTTTCAAGGTAGTATATTTGTTTTCACTGAAGTTTTATTATAATGTCAATGTTATACGGCAAGAGGAATGGAATATAAAAGTAATAATATTTTGTTACAGTTATATAGAGCATTTATGAAGCTGTAAAACCTAGCAGTTTTTGCCTTCTAATTTAAGTAGTTTGAAGAAGCTTTCCTGGACTACTTGGGGTAAAGGAGTTATTTTATGAGGAAACGTTGGACACACTGAACCTGTATCTATTGGGATTTAGACAAGTGAGAGATTATCTTTATTGAAAAATATATATCCTGAAGGGACCTGTAAGATGTGCTGCTGAAGGAATGTTTCCCCATGTGGGAGAGACTAGAATGCAGTTTAAAAATAGAGGGTCAAAAACAGAAATTACAGGAAAAGCTCAGCAGGTCTGGCAGCATCTGATTTCTCTGCACAGATGCTGTCAGACCTGCTGAGCTTTTCCAGCAATTTCTATTTTTGTTTTTGATTTACAGCATCCGCTGTTCTTTTGGTTTTTAAAAATAGAGGGTCTTCCATTTAAGATGGAGAGAAGGATCATTGTTCTCTGAACATTGAGTCTTTGAAACTCTCATACCCACAAACAGTGGAGTTAAAGCCATTGAATACTTTCAAGGCAGAGGTAGTTGACTCCCTTGTTTGTCAAGAATCTGTGGTTATCAGGGATATAGAAGAATGTGGAATTGAGTCCATAATCTGAACATTCATGCTTGCATTGAATGATGGAACAGGTTAAGGAGGCGAAATAAAGTACTCCTGCCCCTAATTTGTATATTCATTTGAGTACCCAATTTACCTTTGTAACTTTATCATAATTCATTAGTATAGCTGAATTTCATGGCCTGATTGATCAAAGCAGTTTTACACATCAAATCTGATTCAACATTGTCTTAACTCCATTTTCGTCCACAAGGAACAGGCTGTAGTCCTCAATGAAGTAAATTTAAAGGCTTGTCATAAGACATCTATCGACTTATCGATATTTTAAGTAGAATATTTAGTTAAACTGCATTTGTTTTTAAAAGATTTGTTTCCTAAATTTCTTGTGTAAGCATATTTTGGGAACTAAAGATCACATTGAAAATTCAATTCCTTGTTTTGAATTTTAACCCATTTTAGATGGATAGACTGGTGGTATTATCTTAAATTATAAAGAAGCTGTATTTCTTCTCGTGTTGGGTAGATCGACACCATTGTTCTTTCTCTGTCCATCTCCCTGCTTTTTGTTCTTTATTTAACTGTAAAATAGTCAAGATTGGTTTAGGGGAAGATTGTATGGTTTTATTCTTAAATGGTGGAAAGAGTAATACTTAAATTTACACTGACAACGAGTACCCCACCCAGAGGAAACCCACACAGACATGGAGAGAATGTGAAAACTCCACACAGACAGTCACCTGAGGCTGGAATTGAACCCAGGACTCTGATGCTGTGAGGCAGCAGCGCTAACCACTGAGCCACCATGCTGCCTGTAATGCTGTAACTGTACTTGCATCCATCACTTCCTCTGGCAGTTAATTCTACACACTAACCACACTCTGTAAATAAAACGACAAAAAGCTGCCCCTCATGTCCTTTTAAATCTTTCTCCTCTCACCTTAAAACATGCCCTGAGTTTTGAACTCCTATCTTAGGGAAAAGACCTTTTGTTACTCACTTTATCTATGCCCTCACAATTTTTTAAACCTCAATAAGATCACCCCTTAACCTCCTGTGCTCCAGTGTGTTTTATCAAATGATCGGGTAAAAAAATGTCCCAGCCTTCTTTTTTATAACTCAAACCCTCCATTCCCAGCAGCATCCTGTTAAATCTTTTTTAGAACCCTGTCCAGTTTAATAATGTCTTTCCTATAACAGGGTGACCAGAAATGCGCACAGTACTCCAGAACAGGCCTCACCAATGTCCTGTACAACTTCAACATGACAGCCCAACTCCTATACTCAATGGTCTGAGCAATGAAGGCAAGTGTGCTAAACACCACCTTAACCACCCTGTCTATCTGTGACACAAATTGCAAAGGTTTGTGTACTCAATCCTCCGGTGTCTCTGTTCTACAACACTTCCCAAGGTCCTACCATTAACTTTTTAAGTCCTACCTTAGTCTGTTTAACCAAGATGCAATACCTTGTGTTTATCCAAATTAAACTCATTCTGCCACTCCTCAGCCCATTTATCCAATTGATCTTGGGTTGTGGATGAGGTTGTAGACGTGCTCGCTGAGCTGGTGGGTTTGGTTGGAAATGTTTCGTTACCCTGTTAGGTAACACCGTCAGTGCACCTCCGGTGAAGCATTGGCGTTCTGTCCCGCTTGTTATTTATATGCCTTGGTTTGTTGAGGTGTTAGGTACCGTTTCTGGTTCTGTTTCCCAGTGGTTTGTACATAGGGTCTAATTCACTGTGCTTGTGGCTAGTTGCTGTTTGTGTATCCGTATTGTCAGTTTTCTTCCGGTTTGGCCTATGTAATGTTTCTCACAGTCCTTGCATGGTATTTTGTATATTACACCAGTTTTGCTTGTTTTGGGTATGGGATCCTTTTATGTTCGTCAGTAGCTGTCGTTGGGTGTTTGTTGGTTTGTGGGCTACCCTGATACCTAGTGGTCTGAGTTGTCTTGTGGTCATCTCTGAAATGAGTCAATGGCCTAGTGGTATTATCGCTGGACTGTTAATCCAGAGACCCGGATAATGCTCTGGGGACCCAGGTTTGAATCCCACCACGGCAGATGGTGGAATTTGAATTCAATAAAAATATCTGGAGTCAAGAATCTAATGATGACCATGAACCCATTGTCAATTGTTGGAAAAACCCATCTGGTTCACTGATGTCCTTTAAGGAAGGAAGCTGCCATCCTTACCTGGTCTTGCCGACCTGTGACTCTAGACCCACAGCAATGTGGTTGACTCTAAACTGCCCTCTGGGCAATTAGAGATGGGCAATAAATGCTGCCTGGTCAGTGATGCCCTTATTCCATGAATGAATAAAGATGAAAAAAAATGTCCTTGATGTATGTAGGGTGATTAGTGAGTCTGGTCATGTTGTGTCTTCCTTGGAGGTAACGGCAGATTGCGCTTTTTGGACATCCGTTCCTTTTGAAGACTCCATATAAGTGCTCCTGTTCTGCTTTGCTTAGTTTCGGGTTGCTGCAATGTGTTGTAGCTCATTTAAATAACGTCCTGATGCAGCTTCGTTTGTGGGTGTTGGGTGGTTGCTAGTGTAATTGATTATCTGGTCCATATGTTTCATCTTCCAATTATGCTAGTCTGGAGTTCCCTGTTGTTTTGCGTTCTACGATTATGTCCAGGAAGGGTAGTTGGTTGTTCTCTTCTTGTTTTGTGAATTTTATCCCGGTGAGGATGTTGTTTGTATCTGTGGGTTTCTTCTAGTCTTGTGCGTTTGATAGTCAAGAAGGTGTCATTTACCTATCGGTCCCAAAGTTTGGGTTGTATAGTGGGGAGCATTGTCTGTTCTAACCTTGGTATTACTGCTTCTGTGATCAGTTCTGATATTGGGGACCCCATTGGTGTTCCATTGATTTCATAGAATCCCTACAGTGTGGAAACAGGCCCTTTGGCCAAACAAGTCCACACCGACCCTCACAGCATCCCACCCAAGCCCATCCCCCTATAACCCACCGAATCTACACATCCCCGAACACTATGAGCAATTTAGCATGGCCAGTCCACCTAGCCTGCACATCTTTGGACTGTGGGAGGAAACTAGAGCACCCGGAGGAAACCCATGCAGACACACGGAGAATGTGCAAACTCCACACAGACAGTCACCTGAGGGTGGAATCGAACCCGGGTCCCTGGCACTGTGAGGCAGCAGTGCTAATCACTGAGCCACCATGCCGCCCTATTGTTTGTGTACGCCATCGTTGAAGGTGAAGTGGGTAGTAAGGCACCGATCTAGTTTCATGATGGTGTCCTTATTGATGATGTTGGTGTCTTGGGTTGTCTGTCTACTTGATTTGTCCAGTATTGTGGCAATTGTCTCTTTTTGGCTAGATCAATGTTTATGAATGTAAATAGTGCTGTTACGTCAAAGCATATCATCATTTCTTTCTCTTCTATCCTGGTGTCCTTGATGATGTTGAGGAATTCTTGGCATGAGTGGATGGAGTGGGCAGTGTTGTCAACTAAGTATTTCAATTTCTGTTGTAGTTCTTTGGCAAGTCTGTATGTTGGTGTGCCAGGTAGTGAGATGATGGATCTGAGGGGGACCCGTGGTTTGTGTACCTTGGAGTCTGTAGAAGCTGGGTGTGTTGGATCCCCTTAGCTTCATCTTTTGGTAGTCTATCTTGCTGATGTCTCCTAGTTGTGTAATTTCTTCAGGGTTGTTGTAATCAGGTTTCCTAATTGTGGTAACAAGCGTGGGGCTGGATGAACACAGCAGGTCAAGCAGCATCATAGGAGCAGGAAAACTTGAAGTTTCGGGCCTAGACCCTTCATCAGAAATGGGGGAGGGGAAGAGGGTTCCGAAATAAATAGGGAGAGAGGGGGAGGCGGATAGAGGATGGATAGAGGAGAGGATAGGTGGAGAGGAGGCAGACAAGTCGAAGAGGTGGGGATGGAGCCAGTAAAGGTGAGTGTAGGTGGGGGGGGGGTAGGGAGGAGATAGGTCAGTCCAGGGAGGACGGACAGGTCAAGGGGGCGGGATGATGTTGGTAGATAGGAGATGGGGGTGGAGCTTGAGGTAGGAGGAGGGGATAGGTGAGAGGAAAAACAGGTTACCTAATTGTGGTGTTGGGTCTTTCGCCATCTGTTGGTGGTTGCCAGTATCTGCTAGTAGTGCATTTGCTTTCTTGATAAATTGGGCTCTATTGAGGATTACTGTCATGCGAACTTTATCTGCTGGTAAGATTACCATGTTCCTGTCTTTCTGGAGTCTTTCCAGGGCTTTCCTTTCTTCTGTGTTGAATGTGTTCCACTTTTTTGCTCAGGGTTGGGACTATTGTCTGTCTGATGGTCTGTTGTACTTCTTCCGTGGGCCTGTTGCTCATTCATGTTGATTCCAGCACAGCCAGGAAGTCAGTCTTTTTGGCGTCTATGTGATTATAATTCAGTCTGCGTAGTAGGATGGTCTTCTCTGTCTGTCAGTGGTCAGTCTGAATTGTTTTTAATACATGTATATTTGTGTTGACTGTATCGTGATATTGTTGTGATTTTGGACAGTTTTTCTTGTAGGGCTATTCATTTCTTTGTTCTTTTGTTGTATGCTGATGGCTTGTTCCGGTGTGGATGTCGATTCCTGTCGGTTGCACTGGAGTACAGAGTTTTTGGTGCGCAATTTCCCACTTGCACTTGTGGAGGCGGTTGCAGGCATCGTTGATCATAACCCTTCTCCTTCTGCGGCCGTTCTGTTCAGCTGTCCTCTGTGCTTGTGGATTGTTGATAGGTGGTTTATATTCTAAGCTTTGTGGTAGCGACTGCTTTCTGAGGCTTTTGTGCAGGCCATATTGTTCGCAGGTTGTGCTCAGCCAGATGGCATATGTTTCCCATCTGTGGGTCAGTTTAGGGTGTTGCGCCCATAGGTGTTTAAAGTTCACGAGAAGATTTGTAGCTCAGGTTGTGGATGAGGTTGTAGACATGCTCACCGAGCTGGTGTGTTTGATTGCAGACGTTTCATCACTCTAGGTAACATTGTCAGTGCACCTCAGGTGAAGTCCCTGCTTGTTATTTGTATGACTCAGTTTGTTGGGGTGTTTGGTATCACGATGATGTTACCTAGCAGGGTGACAAAACGTTTGTAACCAAATCCACCGGCTTGGCAAGCATGTCTACAACCTAATCTTAGGTAACCTTCTTCACTAACCACTATACCACCAATTGTGGTGTCGTCAGCAAATGTACTAACCATCCTATATTCTCATCGAAATTGTTTATGTAAATGACAAAAAAAAAAAGCAGACCCAGCATCGATCTCTGTGGAGCATTGCTGGTCATGGGCCTCCAGTCTGAAAAACAACCCTCCACCATCATAGATAATAGGTACTGCAGATGCTGGAGAATCCGAGATAACAAGGTGTGGAGCTGGATGAACACAGCAGGCCAAGCAGCATCATAGGAGCAGGAAAGCTTGACATTTCGGGCCGGGTCTAGGCCTGAAACGTCAAGCTTTCCTGCTCCTATGATGCTGCTTGGCCTGCTGTGTTCATCCAGCTCCACACCTTGTTATCTCCACCATCATCCTGTCTCTCCTACTGTCAAGCCAATTTTGTATCCAATTGGCAAGCTATTCTAGAATCTCATGACCTAACTTTTAATAATTAGTCTACCATGTGAAACCTTATCAAAGACTTCACTAAAATCCAGATAAACAATGTCTACAGCTCTGCCATCGTCAATCTTTTGGTTACTTCCTCAAAAAAAACTCGATCAAGTTTGTGAGTCACTATTTCCCTTGCACAAAACTTTGACTATCCCTAATCAGTCCTTGTTTCTCCAAATGCGTGTAAGTCCTATCTTTCAGAATCACTTCCAACAACTTACCCACCGCTGACATCAGATTTGCAAGTGTATAGTTCCCAGGCTTCTCCTTACAGCCTTTCTTAAATAAAGGCACAACATTAGCCATCTTACAGTCCTCCGGCACCTCCACTGTGGTTGTAGATGATGGAAATATTTCTGCTAGGGGTCTCCGCAGTTTCCTCCCTAACTTCCCACAATGTCCTCGGATACACTTGGTCCTGGAGGTTAATCCGCGTTTGTTTTCTAAGACCTCTAGCAATTCCTCTTCTATAATGTGAACTGTTTTCAAACCATCAGTATTTATTTCTGAGTTCTCTAGCCTCCATTTCTTTCTCCACAATAAAAACTGAGGCAAAATATTCATTCAATGTCTCTCTCATCTGAAGTTTAGCACAAAGATGACCTCGTTGATCTTTAAGAGGTCACACTCTTTCTGTCTAGTTGCTCTATTGCTCTTAATGTACTTGTAGAATCTCTTTGGACTATCCTTTACCTTATCTGCCAAGGCTGACTCATGTCCCCTCTTTGCCTTACTGATTTCCCTCTTAAGAATGCCCCTACACAGTCTGTACTCTTCAAGAGATTAACTTGATCCCAGTTGTCTGTATCTAATATGATTCTTTTTTATTCTTGACTAAACCTCAATGTATTTATTCATCCATTGTTCCCTAATCGTACCAGCCTTACTTTTTCGCTTTAACAGGAACATAATGCCTCTGAACTCTCATTATCACACAATCTACTCAAAGCAACTTTTGAAAGTTCTTGGTTCATACCATTAAAATTTGCTTACTCCATTTAAGAGCTTCAACTTTCCTGGAATGCTTATCCTTTTCCATAATTCTATTAGTTTTAAAACAGCGCAAGTCCCAGAATGTTTCCCTACTAACATTTCAGTCACTTGCCCTGCCTTATTTCCCAAGAGAAGGTCATGTTTTGCTCCTTCTCTGGTAGGAACATTTGCTTAGTCGTAAAAAAAATTTTCTTGAACACATTGAATGCTATTTTGTATACTTGCACAGAATGTCGAATATTCAGTGAGTGCCACTGAGCTAGGAATAAAATATATTCGAGTGAATCCTCCAATTAAATACATGTCACCAGCCAACACTGGTCTGCAGGCACCAAGAAAATGTTTAAAAGCACGAGATATAAAACCAGATAAGGATATATTTCTTTTATTTAAGGTGTGAAAAAGTATCTCAAAGTGCTGTGGCTAGGTTAAACTTTGAATGTTCAGTCTTGCCTTCCTTTTGGGTTTCTAAGAAAAATCGAGATAATATGTAACAGTGCTGATTTTTTGGCACACTTCTGTCATAAAACAGGTCAGGTTGTTGACTTCATTGATAAACAACCCTCAGTTCATTATTGAAAAGGTAGTTTGTCTCTATTTCTTGACAAAATACTCTGTTAACTGACCAATGAGTGAGATCGTATGAAACCAAGCATTGCTAATCTCATCACCTAGCTTCAGTAGACCCTTCTGACATGAAGGGAAAGAAAATACACCTCATAACTAAAGATCCCAATAGATGGGAAAATGCTAATGTAACATTCTTTTTCGAAAAAGGAAGGAGAAAGTAGGAAATTGTTGCTGAGTTAATTTGATGTCTGTTATTGGGAAATGTTAGAATCCATTATTAAGGAAGTAGTAAAGTGACATTTGGAAAGGTTTGGCACAGTGGGGCAGTGTGGCGGTGCAGTGGTTAGCACTGCTGCCAGACGGTACCAGGGACTTGGGTTCGATTCCAGGCTTGGGTGATTGTGTGGAGTTTGCACATTCTCCCTGTGTCTGAGTGGGCTTAATCCGGGTGCTGTTGTTTCCTCCCACAATCCAAAGACATGCAGGTTAGGTGGATTGGCCATGCTAAACTGCCCCATTGCGTCTAGGGACGTGAAGGTTAGGCAAATATGAGATTGTAGGGCGGGAGGAGTGGGTCTGGGTGGAATGCTTTTCAAAGGGTCACAGCAGACTTGATGGGCCAAATGGCTTCTTGTGTACTATAGGGATTCTATGATTCTATCAGTGTCAGCATGGTTTTATGAATCGTAAATTGTGTTAGACTAATTTGCTAGAGTTCTTCAAAGATGTAACAAGTGGATTCTGAAGGCCCTTTAGATGTGATAAAGTGTTCTTTCAGAAGGCATTTGATAAGGTGCTGCACAAAAGGTAAGATCACACAGGATTGGGCGTAATATATTAGCTTGGATGGAGAATTAGTTAACTAACTGAAAGCAGCGAATTAGGATTAATGGGTCTTTTTCTGGTTTGGCAACCTGTAACTAGTGGGTGCCATACAGTATAGTTCTTGAGCCCCAGCTATTTACAATCTACATTAATGACTTGGATGCAGGAATAGAACTGAAGCCAAACTTGCATATGACACTAAAGTGGGTGGGATGGTAAGTTGCAATGAAGAAACAAGAAATTCACAAATGGGTATGGATTGATTCGATGAAAGGGCCAAAATTTGGCAGGTGGTGCTTAACATGGATAACTGAGAGGTTATGAATTTTAGTTGAAAGAATAAAAAATCAACTTTTTATAGAAATGGAAAGAAACTGTAAAATGCTTCGGTGCAGAGAGATTGGGATATCCTCATGCATGAGTCGCAGAAAGCTAGAATGCAGATACAGCAGGAGGGCAAATGGAATTTTGGTATTATTGCGAAAGGAATGATGTAGTGGGGTTTCTCCTATAACGCTTGTTCCAGAAACGCGAATTGGCTATAATGCAATTGACAAATACGGGAACGCAATTTCTAAAAAACAAACTTTATGTTGGCTATGACACGTTTCCAACATTTGACATCCCATGATCAGTTTGTGGGCTTTGTCCTGAGCATGTGTGGAAAGAGGCCTCACACTGGCATCGAGCATCCTCGTGCTGTGAGAGGTCCTTGTACAAAATGTGAGGACAAAGTGGCAAGAGTGATAATAAGAAGCAGCCTGGTGATAAAATAGCAGTGATGTATGTAAAAGAAAGGCTATAATGCTGGGAGAGAAGCTCGATGTTGTAAAGCATTTTGAGTGTAATGAGAGAACATGGGATATTGCTTGTGCAACAGGAATGAAGGAGTCTACCTTACACACCATTAGAGACAATGCAGAAAAGATTAAAGCAAGCCGTATTGCTGGAACAAGTCTGAGAGCTAGCAAATTTGTGAGGTCACAGACAGAGGAATTTGAGGAGATAGAGCGACTAAGTGTGTGGTTGGAAGAGCAAATGAAGAAGTGATCTGGGACCACCCTTCTTATCATAAAAGAGAAAGCCTTATCAATTTAAGAAGATCTAACAAAACAAGCTGAAAATCCTGCAGATGTGCCTGCCTTTAGCGCTAGCAGATACTGGTTTGCTGGTTTTAAGACCCCTATGCTTTTCGTACAGTAAAGTTGGGTAGCGGAGTTGCCAGTGCAGGTGAGGAGTGTGCGATGGCATTTCCTCCCAGGGTAAAAAAACTTAATTGATGAAGAAGGCTACAACTTAGATCAAATTTTCAATTCGGATGAGACAAGTTTATAGTGGAAGCAAATGCCATCGAGAACCTATATTCGTATGAACGAAGCACACGCTCCAGGCTTTAATGTGGCAAAGGATTGTATGACTGTGCTGCTGGGTGCCAATGCCAATAGAAATTTAAAGCTTAAGCCTGTGATAGTGTACCACTCTGCCAACCTGCGAGCCTTGAAAGGTTACGTCCACTCTAGGCATCTACGTTAGGTCAAGCAAAAGAGGTTCAGTGACTGGGCAAATTTTTTTCTGACCTTTATTGTCAATGTTTTCAAAGATGTTTTTAGAAAGTATTGCAGGAAAAAAAAATGTGGATTTCAAGATTCTCCCCATCCTTGATAATGTGTCAAGCCATTCTCAGACCATTGCTTTCTGAAAGTATTAAAGTGCTATTTTTACTCCCAAACACAACCTTTCTCCTTCAACCATGGACCAGGGTGCAATAGCAGCTTTTAAAGGCTATTATTTAAGGTGCACATTTAAGAGGCTGATTGCAGCCACTGAGGGGGTTAAGGGCAGTGTTCTTCAATTCTGGAAAGCTTTAATGTCAAGAATGCATTTGACATTATTGTGGAGGCCTGGGGTGATGTCAGTAAGGACTGCTTGCATGCAGTTTGGCGGAAGCTTCTCCCAGTTGTTTTTTCAAGATTTAAAGGTTTGATCAGTCAGAGGAGCTCCCAAGAATCAAAAAACATTGTGTTGATCTTGCAAATCAAGTTGGATATGAAGAAGTGGAGAGTGTGGATGTTGATGAGTCCCACTGTGAAGACCTCTCTACAGCTGATCTACAACAACTTGTCGCTGAGGGAGAAGTGGAAGCTGGAGATGAAGAAGATGAAGTCCAGGATGCAGCACCATGAGAGCTTTCCACTTCTGTTTTGTCTTCTACTCTGGGGGTAATTGAGAAGCAACTGCAACTATTCGAGGACAATGATTACAATGCAGAATGCAGCGGGGTAACAGTTTGTGACGTAAGATCATCTTTGGCTCCCTATGAACTGCTTCTTCATGAACTAAGAAAGAGGGTAAAGCAGGATGTATTTTTTTAGGTCAACCCCCAAGAAACAGCCAGAAGCCAATGAACCACAGCCATCTACTTCTGGATTAATTGTTTCTCGTCCTAACCCTGCAAACAAAACCGCACCTGAAGGTGATGGTGATGGTGATGTTGATTATGACGACCCTCAGCCCCTGCATTAACAACAGAACTACCTGAGAACCTCCTCCCCCCTCACCAAATCATCTTGACGTTTTTTTCAAGATAAGGTGATAAATTTACTATTATTTCATCACTACATGTGAATTAAACATTTGCTCAAACAAATCCTTTTATGTAATGCTATCCTTTTATGTAATGCTTTTGAGTGATTTTTGAGTCATTTTAAGTGACTTTTTTTGTTGGTCTGTCCCAACACCCCTTTTCCCATAGGACCTGTTACTTCTATAGTGCAATTTTCTATAATGCTTTGATTTACAGGAATGCATCTATTCCATTATTGTAGAACTCCCTGTATGAAAGCAGGACAGTGTTGCAATTGTACAAGGCATTGAGAGACTGAAGAAGCAGGAATCGAGAGTGCAGCATGCAGTTTTGAGGAAGGATGTAATTGCATTGGAGGTAGTTCAGAGAAGGTTCGCAAGATTAATTCCAGAGATGAAAGTCTTGTTTTCAAGAAGAGATTGAGCAGTTTAGGCTTGGTGCTCACTGGAGTTACAGGGAAGAGAAGAGATCTAATTGAGGTAGATAAGAGTCTAAAGAGGATTAACAAAGTAGATGTAGAGCAGATGCGTTCCCTTGTGGGGCAGTCTAGATTGAGAGGTCATAGATTTTAGACTAAAGGATGACAGATTTAAAACATCAGGAGAAATTACTTCTTTCAAAGCGTTGTGAATCTATAGAATTCAGTATCCCTGTGTGTGATGGATACTGTACTGAATAAGTTTAAGGACAGAAGAGATTTTTAATCAGGCATGGGTTAGAGTGTTATGAGAAGTGGGCAACAAAGTGGAATAGAGGCTGAGATGAGACCAGCCATGATTATAGTAAATGTCAGAGCAGGCTTGAAGGGCTGAATTACCTGCTCCTGTGCCTTGTCCTTATGTTCTTTACAATCTCTGAGTCCTTGGCCTCCATCTACCTCATTCTCTGAACTTTAGCTTTACCAGCTTTGTTTCCTAGCCCCACCCTGTCCTCTGACCTTGCTATCTCCAGCCATAGAGGCTTCTCTTCCTCTCACCCTGCTACCTCTAGCCATAATGGTGTTGCTGCCTCGTTGACAAGTTAATTTTGCACTTCTGATTTTCATCAATTTCCTTGATGCTTGGAATAAGTTACAGCTGTGGAGTTATAACTTATATGAGAAAACATATACAAACTGTCTTATTTCAAACATTCTTTGGGGAACATAAAAACCATTGAAGTCAAACATTTTTTTGGAAAAAGTAGAAACTAGGAGTAGGCTTTTGGACCTTCAAGCCTGCTCCGACAACCAATATGATAATCCGCGATTTCTCCTACCTCGACAATTGATTCTTACCAGTTTGAATTTTTTCCGCAGTATGCTAATAAAATTGCTATCTGCAACAGTTTAAACTCTTGCTTGCCCTTTTGTTTTTGATGTGATCTATAAGTTTCATGGTAACCTAATTAATCTTCATTTGCAGAACTGATTACTGGGTTAGCCCTGTTTTGTGCCATTTTTATTGGAGGTGCAAAACAAATGTGTAAATACCGGCTGCTGCGTGACTTTGCTGCCTGTTTCCTGATTATAGGAAAGTACTGATGCATTTTTTGATTTTGTAGGGCTGTCTTTTGAAGTAATGCAATGCAGAACTGCCTTTGAGTTTTTGAGGTCCCTCCCCACTTGTTTTGCTTTCAGAAGTAAATCTTCAGTGTTACTTACTGCTAGACAGAATTTCCATTTGGTTTCTGGCTGCTTGGAGGAATTGTAGGAAAAGGCCTGTGGTTTTTGCAATTAAGTAAACTCTGGTTTTCTGAATTCTTTCTTGACTGTCACCATAGCAACCTCATTTATACAAGAATTGCAAAACCTATAATAGGCTGAAAAAGTACAGTAATTTATCATCTTGAATTATATGATGCTAATTTGCAGTGTAAAACTTGCAGATGAGCCACAGTTACAAAAATAGTATTCCAATGTTATTAACTGCTTCTTGTAGTTCCACCTCCTTGCCCTAATTCCAGCAAACAGCTTGATACTGTGCAGACCAAAACTGTGATTTTAATTCAGTGACCTGGGAATTTAGAACTATGTTTGCAGAAGACTCTAAGAGATGAATTTGGTGGCATTGAGTAATGAATAAGTTATGTTGTCTAGGAAATACTTCATCAGTGGAATGATTTTCAGCTTTTCTTGAATTCTTGTATGATGGGCACTTTCTTCTGTGCAGGAGCAGCAAAAAGTATGGAAACGTTTCTTAATGGCTTACAACAGGAAAATATCTGGTTCAAAGTTGTATTGTATTTATAACTGGTGTTTCCCAATCACGGTCAGTCTTTTCCTGTAAACTATGTATTCTTTTCCTGTATCTCCGTGATATTAACATTTGGAATGATTAGGAGTCACCGTATGAATGTAAAGAATAACCAAGATCCCATATCTATTAAACAGAAGGGACAACATCTATTAAAGATTCCTAAAAGTGATGTGCTATTGAGTGCTTGTTTTATTTTATAATATGTCATAGTGACATTTATTGTACAGTGTATCCTTACTACCTAGATATCGTGCTCCTGCAATGGTGTTCAGTGAACAACCTCAACTCTTTGACAAATACAACCAATTCATTGTTAATGTCAAATGTGCATATATTAGCAAGAAGATAGAGGTGATGGCATCATTGTGCTTTTACCATGCTGTTTCAAGGTAGAGATCACAAAATTGAGAAACGCTGTTGAACTAAGTTGATGATTTGCTGGAAACCTACATTGTAATATTTCAAAAACAACATTCTGGCGATTAAAAGGGTGGATGATTATACTTTTGAACATTGGTTGTTTGAGGGGGGGGTGGAGCTTGTTGACATGGCTATTACTGTGAATGATTACCTACTATTTGCCTGCCTGAGCCTGGATGTTGTTTTGGCTGTTATAGACAGGCATGAATTATTTCATCAACAGATGAATTGTTATCAGAATTGCTAAACAAAAATCATCAAACGGCTCCATTATTTATCTTTATAATTAAGCAGCTGAAGATGATTGTGCCAAGGATGCTGCTCTGAGAAATTAAGGTTCTTGTGCCGCATTGGTACAGTGCATTGTCCCTCCCTCTGATCCAGGAAGCCCAGGTTCAGATCCTACCTATTACAGAGATGTGCAGTAATGTCACTGAGCAGGTCCATGAAAATGTCTGCTCTAAGGAATTCCTGATTGATTGTAATTTTAATCAACCTGTTTGTACATGTTATGACTCACCTCCAGGACAGGTGGAACTTGAACCCAAATCTTTTTACCTAGAGTAGGGAAACTATCAGTGCGGCACAAGCGTCCATAGGAATTCTTTACATAATATATCGGACTGTTTGGATTGATATCACGGAAATTACGCCGTTTTGTGACATTTAGTTTTTGTGAAGAACCAAGGCTGTAATAAGGTCTTTAGTTTACTGGAATAGTTGGGACCTTAATTGAGCATCAGTGAGTACATTATTGGTAACTTTGGGCTTGGTTTATTGATTATTCTGCCTCTGTGTTAGTTGGCAGCACTAGATTTACTATTTTTGTCAATAGAACATACCTGGACAGTTTATTTTTTGCAGTTGAGTAAATACGAACATACTTGCCCGAGACAATAGCTTGCTCTGATTGGAGAACTTTGGCATTGAAGCCAAGATGTCACCAGAATCCTTTTTTTAAATCATGCACAATGCCGTTGAATATTGTGTCACAAGGAGTTAAGTGAATAGGCCGAACAATGGCATCTCTGGTCATAAAATTATAGAATGTTGTGGGACGTAATGAGGCTAATTGACCCATTATGGCTGCACTGTTTTTTTAAGAGCCGTTCAATTAGACTATTCTTTCTCCATGGCTCTGCAATTTTTTTTCTCTTTTCAATTACATCTGGTTTCCTTATACCATAGATTCTGCTTCCATTACCCCATCAGGCAGTGTAATTCAAATCATCCTAACGAACTGCATTTATAGATAAAATAAATCATCTAATCTATGGTTCTTTTAACAATGACCTGAAATCTGGACCTGTGGCCAGTGGAAACAGTTTATTCTTATTTACTCTTATGAAAACACCTCATTTCAAACACCAATAATAGATTTATTATTAAATTCCTATGCTCTGAGGAGGTTAATTCCCTCCATAGAATTCCCTCCCTAATGGCATTGTGGGTCTACCTGCAGCATATGGACTGCAGTGGTTCAAGAAGACCTCTCTGTTCAAGCATCCCCTTTATCAAATTTTACCATTTAATTTAGATTACCTGTCTTTGTTATTCCTCTAAAGGTGCATCACTCCACACTTGAAACTGCATTAATTTTCATCTGCCATGTGTCTCCCCATTTCACCAATCCGAGAATATTCTGTTGACATTTGCTACCCTCCTGTTACTGTTAACTGTAGTTCCAGGTTTTGTATTATCAGCAAACTTTGAAATGATGTATTTTGCATTTGCTGTGGCTGAATTGGCTGCACAGCTGTCCGATTGCAGGATCAAGTCCAACTCATGGTCTTGAGCATACAAATGAGGACTCTTACTCCAATTCAGTAAGGAGAGAGTGCTGCACTATTGGAGTGGATGTTTTGGATGAGATGTTAAGCTGAGTCGTTGTCTGGCTGCTTGTGTAGATGTAATATATTTCATGGAACTATTTATAGAGCAGGAGAGTTGTCCTTGGTGTTTCGTACCGTTAATAATATCTCAAAAAAATCATGTTGTTAGTATCACTTTACAGTTTGTGGGATTTTAATGTGCACAACTTGATTATTACACTTCAGAAGTTCTTTATTGGCTGTAAAGTGTTTTGACTAAGTGGCGACTGTGTACATAAATGCAAACCTTTCTCTTTATGCCAGGCAATTATGAAGAAGAGCAGTGGTCCTAATGATAAGTTGATATCTTTCTATCTTTCTTGCTTGCTTGCTTTGCTTTCTTGCTTTCTTTCTTTCTT
>JAHRHZ010000105.1:5370087-5485040 GCA_024137785.1 Ginglymostoma cirratum
CTTTCTTTCTTGCTTTCTTGCTTGCTTTCTTGCTTTCTTTCTTTCTTTCTTTCTTTCTTTGAGAATAATAGTATAACATTTGGAACACCACAGTCCTTTAGCGCAACTGTCATATCCAAGGAGGATTCAAAGATTGTGGTTAGAGTCTCTGCTATTTCCAAATTATCTATTTTTGTAGCACCTAGGTTGTACCTCATCCAGGCCAGATGATTTTCTTCAATCTCTGCCGACTTTTTTAAAGTATGTCCTCTTTATCTGAATTTATCACATCCAATTTTTCTTGCTTCCTGTCCCCACTTTATTGTGACATTGCATCGATCTTCACTAAGAGGATGCTGTCAAAGTGCAGTGGATATGAGGGTATAAATGTAATTATATTACAAACAAAATACCTGGCATGAGTGCTATTAATCCTGAGTTTACTTGGTTAATCAAAAAAAATTACTTGTTAAATTGGTATGTTCTTGCATCAAAAGTATTAAAGTTGTTTGTAAAACATGCAAATTATTTTGCTTTTATTGCCATAAACTTTGAATGATTAGTCATACACAACATTTCAGTAAAGATTGAACTATTGTTATAAAAGATCAGGTTTTGCATTTTATCCAGTTGACTGAACAGGTTTTCCTGCAGCTGGAACATTAATTCCCATTCCTGCCCTGCATCAGCCTCCAAGTTTAGAATCCTCCTCTAATTGGACAGTAATGTTACTAACAAAGGGTGGAATTTTATCGAGGTGTTGGGTGTTACATGCCAGCTGGAGGGCTGGCGAGTCACCCGCATTGCCTTTTCTAGGAAAGGCCCTTTGAACCACACACCACTCAGCAGTGGCAAGGTCACTGGCAGGCCTTCCCTGGAATGTCAGTCCTGCCCAGTGAGATTGGCCAGCAGCTGTTGTGTTCAGCAGCACCATGGAGGAGGCTACAGCTGTTGCTAGAAGGGCACTTTTGGAGTCCAGGGATGGCAGACGACCCACGACAAATGTCAGTAACATGGGGGAGCTGGGTAGATTCTGGGACTGGAGGAGAGGACCCTCTGGAATTTCAGCCTTTGATCAAGCACTGATTGGCCTCGATCAGAAAAAGTTCCTTCTGATTCCTCCAAAGGTGACAAATTGCCGACAGGGTAACAGCTGTTGTGTTACCACATAGTGAGAGGCCAGCTTGCAAGTCAGGCTGATCCCAGTAGAGGAGGGCTGAGACTTAAGTGGTCCTTAATCGGCCATTTGAAGGTCCCAATCGGCAAAGGGGTGTGAAGGTCTGTTTTCTGGGCCTTTCTGCCCTGGAATTAATTTTGGACAGGTAGAATGACAGATCAGTTAGATTTACCATCATTATGTCTAATTAAATCTCCTCTCCACCTCCAAGCTTGCTACCTCTAGAAACAAATATTTCTGCCCAAGGGGGTTGCTGAGGAAAGCAGTATATTAACTGTGCAGTATGCAGGCATGTTTAAATTGAAGAAATGGATACAATGTGTTATCTGTTGCAGTAAATAAATTTTGAAGTCCACTTAGTACCCTCTGTTGGTAGCATCTACCACTTTGATTTGCTGCTACAAAGATGTAATTTTGGATCAAACAGCTGGCTAGGGAGAACGAGTGCGACACTGAAATGAGATTTGTAAAATTGAACTGTTAGGTTTGTACCTCTATAAGCTCTTAATAAACTTGCAGCAAATGACGGGGCTCCCACAAGCTGAGATTCAGCTGTATCATTCAGTTCTAAGAATTATTCTATGCACAGTGATATGAAAAAATTGCATCTTTCACATGAATAAATCTCCTGAAATATTTGGGAATGTTTTCTTTCATGTTAGCTTAATATTTAGGAGATGAAGTTGTTAACCATGAAGTTCATGCACATGCTTTCATTGACCGCAATAACTAAAATGGGATTTCAAGGAATATATTATTGCTTAATAATCCAATGAATGGGAGCTTGTTTGCCTTTTGGCAGTGAAATTACATACAAAGCAAAATAATTCTCAAATGACTTAATCTCCATTTTCAGCCTACGTTTTTTTCAGCATCCTTATTGCTTCTTTTGTTTACTTTTTCTGTTGAAATAAGAATCACCTTGCAAATATTCCTTAATTCTTTTGTCTCTTGAATAAAGAGCTGATTACATGTGAAATTGCAGTGCAAGTTCATGTTCTGCTCCTCCCACGGTAATGTGTGCATTCGATATCAGTAAGCTGCTGCAGCATAGTGAAAGTAAGGCCCATAATGGCTCATATCCTGAATGTTAACTTATCAAACAGAAATACCAGTGTAAAAATACATATTATAGATCAGTGTTTCCCAAATCTTTCTCACTGTAGTCCCATTTTAAGGTTTGACTGTTGTCATGACCATCTGGAGAGTCGTTACACGTAGAGTAAATAGCCAAGGTCTTTTCCCTGGGTACGGGAGTCAAAAACTAGAGGGCATAGGTTTAAAGTGAGAGAGGAAAGATTTAAAAGGGACCTAAGGGGCAACTTATTCACACAGAGGATTATGCATATATGGAATGAGCTGCTAGAGAAAGTGGTGGAGGTTGGTTACAATTACAACATTTAAAAGGCATCTGGATGGGTACATGAATAGGAAGCGTTTAGAGGCATATGGGCCAAATGCTGGCAAATATTATTTAGGATATCTGTTTGGTACGGATGAGTTGGACCAAATGGTCTGTTTCTGTGCTGTACATCTCTATGACTGACTCACTACTTCTGTCTTGGAGCTAGTGCTTCCCCTACCCCGGCATCAATTTGGGATTCCAGTCCCACTTTGGGAAGTCCTGTTGTAGAGAAATTATAAATAAGAATGTTATATGTATTGTTCTGTGTATTTATGATTAGTTTTATTAAAATAATGATAGTGGTGCCAGTCCTGAAGAATAAAATGCATAGTGCTTGAACTGTTGCTGTGAAGGACTTTCTAGTAGACCTTATTCCATGCTTTTTTAAAATTATTTTTATATTATTTTTCAAATATCTACTCATTCACTCCTTATAAAACGGTTTTGATTCTGCTTCCATCATTCTATCTGATAGGGCATTAGTACCCTTCAGTGTATTAGAACAAAAACTTGCAAGCTTTCATTCAATTCTTTTAATGATAAACTGAAGTAACTGACTCAGAAATTGGTGGAAGTAGGTTTGTAACCACCTGTGCTCAAATGAAGAATGATCCAGTTTCACCAGACCTCTTATTCATGGAATCACCTTGGTAAATTTCTTTGTAACTTTAGTATTGATTGGGTAGTGTTCATAAGTGGATCCAGTTTTCTAAGTGCAGTCTAAACAATGAGTGGATTAACTCAAATTCCATATAAATAAATGAGTCCTCATAGACATACAAACTTCTATGTGGCACTTCAACCCAGTTAGTATTTGTGATATTAATAGTCCATAAAATAGTTGCCCTGTGTCCAATCATACTTCAGTTTGCAACAAGCTTATTTATCGTACAGTGTGCTGCATTTTTGGGAGAAATTTCTTCAAAGTATGAGACTAGCAATGTTGATTTTCTTTTCTGTTTAGCTTTAGTGGATTGCAGTGTTGTAACACCTCGGGTATCAATACATAGTTCTACTGTCTGATAAGATTTAGATTAAATCTATGGTTTTAAACTAAATAGATCGATTTTTACTAGTTGCAATTCTTCGTTTTAATACCAGTTGTAACAGGTCTGGAACAGCTATTTGCTAAGCTACTACTAAAACAGCTTCAGGACATGTAAATAGTTTTAATCAGCCTGTTAGGAACATAGGAACAGAAGTAGGCATTCAGCCCCTGAAGCCTGTTCTATTATTCAACGAGATCATGGTTGATCTGTGGCCTAACTCCATATGTCTTTGTCCAATATCCATTAATACATTTGCTTAGTTTAAAATCTGAGAGTTTTTTTTGTTAATATCTAGCCTCAACTGCCATTTGTAGAAGAGTTCCAAAACATCAACCATCATTTGTGTGTAGAAATGCTTCCTAATATCTCTCCTGAATAATTCAGCCCTCATTCTTAGACTATATCCTCTAGTTATAGAATCCCCAACTATTGGAAATAGTTTACTCTTATCCTGACTTTTCCTGTTAATATTTTTGAAGGCTTTGATCAGATCACCCTTTTAACATTCTAAATTCTAGAGAAGACAGGCTTGAATTGTTTAACCTTGCCTTGTAACTTAACCCTAAAAGTTCAGGTATCATTCTTGTAAACCTGCGTTGTACTTCCTCCAATGCCTCTGTGGCATTTTATCAAATGTCTTTTGGGAGTCTATGTAATCAACATCCACAGACATTCCCCTTTCCACTACCTTAGTCACCTGTTCAAAAAATTAGAAGTTTGTCAGATGTGACCTACTGTGATGAATCCATGCTGGCTGTCCCTGAATAACTGAAAATTTTCAAGGTGTTCAGTTACCCCACCCTTGATTATAGACACCATCAATTTTGCCACCGCAGATGTTAGGCTAACTGGTCTGTAATTCCCTGGTTTTCCTCTTTTTTTCCCTTCTTATAAAGCAGAGAGACATGTACAATTTCCCAATCCAGAGGGACGACTCTTGTATAGGGGGATCTCGTAAAGATTATAGTTAGGGTGCCCACAATGTGCACCCTTACTACTTTTAACAACCTTGGATAGAAACTGTCACGTCCTGGGTATGTGTCACTCTTTTTAGTTCCGTTAATTTCCTTATTACCAATGTTTTACTTAGGTTAATTTTTTTCAGTCTTTTTCCCGACCCATTATTCATTTCCTCAGGACTTCTGGCAAGCTATCCTTTTTTCTACTGTAAATACTGAGGCAAAATAATTATTCAACATGTCTGCCATTTCCCCATAGTCATTGCCAATATTGCCCCTTTCAATCTTCAGCGAGCCATTATTGCTCTTAACCATCTTCTTTCCCTTTTTCGTAACTGTAAAATTTCTTGTAATTGATTTTGATGTTCGTAACAAGTTTCCTTGAAGAATCCCTTTTAGAGCTCTTATAAGCTCCTTGTTTTAAAATAAAAAAAGGCTGTTTGTATCTTTTCCATTCAGCAGGATCTATGCTGTTTTTAACATTTTTGTAAACCCTTTCTTTTAATATTATGCTGTCCCTAGTCTTTTTAGTAGTCTATGGCAGTTTTTTTCTGTGAAGTGTAGCTTTTCCCTCTCAGGAGCATAAACTAGTTTTGTAGTATGTTAAATGTTTCTTTAGACATTCTTTACTGTTTTTCAGTTGTTTACCCATTGGCAGATTTTCCTAGTTTACTGTGGACAGTCTCTGCATCATTTTTTCGAAGTCGGCCTTACCTAAATCTAAAACTCTCGTAGCTGATTCGTGCTTTTCGCTTTCAAATGCTACATTGAAAGCCAGAGCAGATTACTGACAGGATGAAACCTGAACTTAAGGGAAGTGCTGGAAGTAGCGATCTTGGTGGAACTAGCAGCCATCAAAGCTCAGCAACTAAGCTTGAGAGTTCACAAGATGGTGGTTGAGAGATGAATACCAACACATGCTCAAACCTACCACATGTGTGGAAAAACAGGTCACAGCAGAAAATTATTGGTATAAAGAAGCTATATGCAGAAACTATGACAAAATAGGGTACATTGAATGGGCTTGTTAATGGAGTCATAGAGTTTTAGAGGATGGAAACGGACCCTTTGGTCCACCTGGTCCATTCTGACCACATATCCTAAATTAGTCCCATTTCCTAGCATTTGGCCATATCCCTCTAAACCCTTCCTATTCATGTCCCCATCAGGATGCCTCTTAAATGTTGTTAAATGTTAAATACCAGCCTGCACACTTCCTGTGGCACCTCGTTGCATACACGCACCACCCTCTGCATGAAAAGTTGCCCCTTAGGTCCTTCTAAATCTCCCCCTCTCGCCTTAAACCTGTGCCCTCTAGTTTTGGACTCCACTACCCTAGGAAACAGACCTTGACTATTGACCATAGATTTTATAAAGTTCTCTAAGATCGTCCTTAAACTTCCGATGCTGTCTGGAAAATAGCCCCAGCCTATTCAGCCTGTCTGTAGCTCAAATCTTCCAATCCTGGCAGCACCTTGTAAATCTTTTCTGCACTCTTTTAAGTTTAACAACGTCTTTCCTATAGCAGGGAGACCAGAATTGAACGTGCAGTATTCCAAAAGTGGCCTCACCAATGTCCTGTTTGGCCGCAACATGCCATCTCAACTCCTATACTCAATACGCTGACCAATAAAGACAAATGTACCAAATGCTGCCTTCACTACCCTGTCTATCTTTGACTCCCCATTCAAGGAACAATGAATCTGCACCCTGAGGTCTTTGTTTGGCAGTTCTCTCCAGGTCCCTACTATTAACTGTATTAATCCCACCCTGATTTGCCTTACCAAAATGCAACATCTCACATTTATCTTTGAATCATGAACAACGTACAACATATTTATCGAAACCAAAGAGTAGGAAGGAAATTATACGTAGTATGTGAGGAGCATAAGAAAAGCCCAGACTCTTAGCTGAAGATGAACTGTTGGTATACATACTGGCTCTTGCTGGTGACTCTAACTGATACTGGGTCACTCCCTTACTGAATAAACAAAAATTGGTAAGAATGGAGGTGGACACAGGAATGGCAGTTTCTTGGAAGTGCGTATCAGAAGCAGCTAAGTCACATCGTGCTGCAACCTTCAAAAGTTGTGCTGAGAACATACATATCTAAAGTGGTGCCTTAAGAGGTTGTATTATAGATCATAGAATCCCTACAGTGTGGAAACAGGCCCTTCGACCCAACAAGTCCACACCAACCTCGGAGCATACTACCCTGACCCATCCCCCTATAACCCACCTAAACTACACGTCCCTGAACACTAGGGGTAATTTAGCATGGCCAATCCACCCAGCTTGCACATCTTTGGACTGTGGGAGGAAACCAGAGCACCCTGAGGAAACCCACACAGACAGTGTGGGTTCAGTAATCTGATCGGTGTGAAGGTTTGTCTTTAGACATTGTCGAAGGACATTTTCCAACTTCATTGGGTGTATGTGAATTTATGACAGAATCACAGGAAACAACATAATCGGGTTTTCCAATGAGAGAACAAGGCCAAATGCTGCATTTTCCAAAAGGTCATGAAGTGTTGGTGAGGAATTACAGCACTGGCGTGAGGTACAGACTGGACTGGTCTCCTGCACCAGACAGGTGAGAGATGATGTAATATGGAGAAGATATGCAAATTAACTCTTGGCAACTGGAATGAATGTGCCAAAGACAGCATTATTCAGAGATTGACAACTGTACCAAATTGACGCCTTGATATACCTGAGGACAGAACAATAACTGGATCACCTGAGTGAGACAGTATCTTGGTGAAGACTATCACTACATTGTGTAAATCTCTGAATATTCAGTTGCCTCAAGAAGAGACAATGGCAGCAAGGTATTCCTTGTTCACCTAAAACACCAGAGGTTAAAACCAATGTGAAAATAAACAGATGCCAAAGGTGTGCTGACGGATATTGGCATTTTCTGGAACATTTTACCAACTGTTGTATATATGTTTGTAAATATTGTGAATATTTTCATTGCAGGAACATCTGATGTAAAGAGGGAGGGATGTTGTTTATTTATGTAAGTATGTTGGACTGTCTCTTTGAGTCCAATTCACGTGATGTAATGATGTCATAGGCCAATTTGGGTGGGAAACAGCTTAGACTAATCTTGCTGTCTGTAGAATAAACATCTCCTTAATTAAACTCCTGCTGTTTAACGTTTCAGCCTCCTGCCCTCTTGGAACCTAACAATAATCACTTAGGAATAATAATAATGCTGTCTTGTGAACTCTTGAATATCACTTATTTGAAACACTGACTGTAATCATCTGGGAAAGAATGGCATATTTTCTTTGAATTTGTATTTATTCTTTCAATGGACCCAACATATCTGGTACTGTATTTGATTTAAATGAACCATTTTGGTATGCTCATGTGACAGAATTTGGTTTTAACTGGTAAAAGTAAGAATGCAAGTTTTTGAAACACTTTCACTTTTCCTTTCGAGATGTTCATTCAAACCCATCTTATGGCCAAGCTTTTGGTCTCCTCAAAAAATTTGTTTTTTTGTTACACCTCTGAAGTGATTCTGAATATGTTATAGTATCAAAGATGTTTCATAAAAGCAAATCATTGCTGTTAATGGCAGTACAAAAATTTAAAATAATTCCTTATACAGAGATAAAAGGTACTGCAGAACTTGTTAGATGTAAATTTTTGCATACTGAGCCGGTTAGTGGAGTAATGGGACCCTCTAGTGGTGACTTGGCAGGTCACAAGGACGAAACCAACAAACCAGGGTTTCCCAACTTTGAAGTCAGGAACCTAAATGAGATTGTAAACTAAAATTTTAAGGTCACAAGTTATGAGGCAACAATACCTGCTGAAGAGCTGACTAAATTACAGCAGATGTATAGCCGTCTTCTTGCTCTCTGTTCTCACTGAGGGTTTGCAATAATATTCTCAAAATGGGGTCACAGAGTAGTAGTTTGGGAAATGCTGCAGTAAAGGCAATGGAATTATGCAAAGAAACAATAATTGTTCTAGTCAGAAACAAAATGTACAGTTCATTTATTTGAAGTATGTAGGTCTTGAGAACAAGGAAAAGCTGTACAACCCTTTGAGTTTACTGTGCCGTTCAGTAAGATTTTGATTGATCTGATTGTGGCCCCCGCTTCATTTTCCTATCTGCCCTGAAACATTTAACACATTTTTTTCTACCTCCAGAAGTATTATCACAGCAGTATCTTTTTCCATCACCAAATCACTGTGACTTTTTAAAAGCTTTTATCTGCCATTAGCCAATTGGATATTTATGTGCAATATCCATTATGGGGAATGCAAACAGTCAGAAGTGAGGGAGGGGTAGGGAGAGCAGGAAGGTGCTAAATCAAAATGGAGTTGGAGGGGGGAAAAAACATGGTATTCTTGTGGTGCCCACCTCTCTATAAAGGCAGCAAGAGCATTGATGGACACAGTGTGCTCCCTCTCCAAGGATACTGAGGCAACCCTTAACATTCTCGTCCAACAAACATTTATCTGATTAAGTGTTGAATAAAATTTTATGGGTTAAACCTTCCCAGTCCCTGAAAGATGTTGGCGTTGATGAGTCAGTTTCAAACGTAGGGCGAGATCAGCCAAAATGATGTTCTTGATATCAAGGGAAACAAAATCTGATTCTCCAATCATGTTTTGAATGCAGAGATGAAAATGCTGATGATAAGCAGCAAGAGGCCTAATTTTTCTATTTGCATACATTAGCATTCTATTATTACTTAATTTTGCATAATTAATATGCAATTTCCCATTCTCCCACCCACGATATAGAAATAAGACAACAGCAATTTTCGGTATGAAAGTCAGAGCCAATACCTGGTGACTCCAGTGTTGAGATTGAAGGGGAGGCAATGGCCTAGTGGTCTTATTGCTAGATTGTTAATCTAGAGACCAATGTTCTCAGGACCTGGGTTCAAATCCCACCATGACAAATGGTGAAATTTGAATGCAGTATTTTAAAAAAAACTGGAATGAAGAGTCTAATGATCGTGAAATTGTTTGTTGATTGTTGGAAAAACCCATCTGGTTCGCTGATGACCTTTTAGGGAAGGAAACTGTCATCCTTACCTGGCCTGTCCTACATGTAACTCCAGACCTACTGTAATGTGGTTGGCTCTTAACTGCCCTCTGCGATGGGCGATAAATGCTGGCCAAGCCAGCAATGTCCAAATCCCATGAATGAATAGTAAAAAAAAATTGGTGAAGGTGGGCTTTGCTGAGCCTGCAACAATCTGTGCCGAGCATGACCTGCCTTGCTTTCCACGCTTGTACAAATTATAAATGTCCACTGGAAATAGAAAATAACTGACACCACTCCAGGAAGGAGTGAGGAAGTGTCTGTTTTCTGCCTGAATGTGTGAGTTCTACTTGTGAACAATGAGAGGCCCTTCAAGGGCAATTGCATTAATCAGACACTTTCACAATACAGGCTGAATTAATCTGCATGTGTAATTGCTTTGACCAGTATTTGCATCAATCTTGCTGAGTGATTGGTCATTGTGGATTGAAGATAGTCATGTTTGTGATCAGAAGTAATCATAGCATACCTTAAAAGTGGTACCTATGGGCCACAATTCACAGTACACTCCAAGATCACATTGGCTGCACAACGGCACGGAACTGATTTCTTCTCACCTTGAACTGTGAGTATTTGCCAAAGTGTTGTTTTATGCATTGTTTCCTTTCCGAGGTGATGTGGGGTTGACCGTTACAAGACATCATAAGGGTTACAATAATCATACAGCACTTACTTTCTCCTCAACACAACACAAAAACAAAGTTGCTGGAAAAGCTCAGCAGGTCTGGCAGCATCTGTGAAGAAAAAAACAGAGTTAACGTTTCGGGTCCGGTGACCCTTCCTCAGAACTCTGTTCCGAGCCAGAGGGGCAGAAACTCTCTTCGAGTTAAAGATGATTGGGCCTAGGATACTGCCTTGTGGAACTCCTTCAGTGATGTCCTGGCACTGAGGTGATTAATTTCCAACAAACACAGCTGTCTTTTCTGCTAGGTATGACTGTAACCAATGGAGAGTTTAACCCATGATTTCTATTAACTCCAATTTTGCGAGGACTTCTTAATTCAATACTTGGTCAAATGCCAACTTGACATCAAAGCTATTCACTCGTTTCACCTCTGAAGTTCAGTTGTTCTGTCCATGTTTTGGACCAGGGCTTATGAGGTCAGGAGCTGTGTGTGTTTATAGTTTATTGGTCGACTCCCCTCTGAGTTCACTTATGTTTTCTCCTCTTATTGGTTTCATTGCCACTTGATATTGGCCTAGTCCATGCCACCTTTGTGAGTAATTGTGCTATTGAGCTATTCTTTGTGAGGGGCATCCATATTTCTCACCCTGAATACGTTCGGTGCTTTTGTCATTCTTACTGTATCCTCAAAGACCTATTCAACATGGAGGAGAACTGATTCATCAGCTGAAGATGGGTGCAGTTGAGAAGTTTGGAGTCAATGTAGATGACTCCCAGAGCAAATTCTTCTCTACTATATGTTATTGTGCTGCTGCCTATAGTGAGTCTGTCCTGTCCTTGGGAAAGGACATTAGACTATCTTTTAATTTCAAATTTATTTTATTCAAATTTCACTTTCTGCCCATTTACCTGTATCATTAGCCTTGTTCTTTGGAATACTGCTTTTCTCCATAGATGGTGCCTCACCTGCTGAGTTTCTCCAGCACTTTCTGTTTTTAATGTTTAAGTCGTTAGTTAGTGATAGTACTGCTGTCTCCCCGCAAGACTACTGTGTTTGTTTTTTTTCACTTGCACTCCTGGCAGTGAGTTAGGGGTAATACTTCTGAGATTTATCTGCAGTAATTTTAATAACTGCTTTAAATTGACTGCATACTTTGAATGAATAGACAAGATCGCACACAGTCCTCTGCCTTTTTTCATAATTGCTAATGGACTTATATTTATTATGTGTAGGTCTTCTGCTAAAATGTAAGACTACATTAATGTCTATATTGAAGTTCAACTGCAATGTTTAGCTCATTTTTATAGCAGTAACATTTATTCATGTCTTCCTTGATTGTGCTTTGCTTGTAATTTGATGTTTATAAATTAGTGGTTAGTTAATTATTTGGTGTGCACTTAAAGGCTGTGTAAAACTCAATGTCAAGTCATAGAGTTATACTGCATGGAAACAGACCCTTCGGCCCAACTTGTTCATTCCAATCGAGTTTCTCAAACTAAACTAGTCCCACTTGCCTGCATTTTGGCCTAAATCCCTCTCAACCTTCCCTTTCATGTACTGATCTAAATGTCTTTTATATTTTGTAACATGTACTTGCATCTACCATTTCCTGTGGCAGTTCATTTCACGCTGTCTGTGTGGAAAAAGTAGCCCCCCGGTCACTTCTAAATCTTTCTTGTCTCACCTTAAAAAATACCCCCTGGTTTTCAACTCGCCCACCCTAGGGAAAAGACCTTTGCTATTCCCCTTATCTATGTTTGTCATGATTTTAGGAATGTCTATAAGGACATCCCTCAACCACCACCTCTCTAATGAAAAAGTCCTAGCCTATCCTTATAACTCAAACCCTTCAGTCTCAGTAACATCTTGATGAATCATTTCTGAACCCTCTCCAATTTAGTAATATCCTTCCTATAGCAGGGTGACCAGAACTGAACGCAATACTCCGAAAGGGGCCTTACTAACTTCCTGTACAACCACAACATGACGTCCCAACTCCTATACTCGGTGGTCTGAACAATAAAGGCAAGCATGCTAAATGCTGCCTTAATCATCTGTCTTTCTGTGATGCATCTTTCAAAGAACTTCATAATTTATCAGGACAAAAAGGAAATCCAAGGGACATGAAGGTCAGGCAGCATCAGAGGAGCAGGAGATTCGACATTTCAGGCCTGGACCTTCGTCAGTCCTGATGAAGGGTCCAGGCCTGAAACGTCAACCCCCCTGCTCCTCTGATGCTGCCTGACCTGCTGTGTTCCTCCAGCTGCATACTATATTGACTCTGACCCCAGCATCTGCAGTTCTTGCTATCTCCAAGGGGCATGCACCCTTCTACAAAGGAATTATCTTATGACACTTACTTTCATTTCCTTTGCCTTTACTTAGAGGCTGCTAGCCTCTGTGGCTTGAGTTGTTTTCTAGTGCATGGAAGAAGCGGCAACTTATCATTGAAACACTGAACAATCAAGGAGGTGGACATGTTGCATGTATTGCACTGTGCTACATCAATGTACACCTACAGAATGTGCTAGTAACTCAGGTAGCAAACATACAGATTTGTAAGGAGAACTCAGTTATTTGTAAGAATAATAGGAAGGTAATGGTAGGGGATTTGAACTTTCCAAACGTAGACTGAGACTGCCATTGTGTTTTGGATTGGATGGAGAAGAATTTGTTCAGTGTGTACAAGAAATGTTTCTTATTCAGTATGTGGATGCACCAACTAGAGAAGAGCAAAACTTGACCTTCTTTTGGGAAATAAGGCAGGGCAAGTGACTGAGGTGTCAATGGGGAAGCACTTTGGGGCAAGTAATTATAATTCTATTAGCTTTAAAATAGTTATGGAAAAGAGTAGATTTGATCTAAAAGTTCTAAATTGAAGGAAGGCCAATTTTGGCAGTATTAGACAGACAAGAACTCTCAAACGCTGATTGGGGGCGGCTATTCACAGGTTAAGGGGACGGCTGGAAAGTGGGAAGCTTGGGGAATGTTGCCAAACAGACCTTGGAGTGCAGGTTCATAGTTCCTTGAAAGTGGAGTTGCAGATAGACATGGTAGAAAATAAGGCATTTGGTATGCTTGTCTTTACTGGTCAGTGCAATGAGTATCGGAATTGGGATGTAATGTTATGGCTGTACAGGACATTGGTGAGGCCACTTTTGGAATACTGCATTAAGTAGTGGCCTCCCTGCCATAGGAAAGATGTTGTTAAACTTGAAAGGGTTCAGAAAAGATTTACAAGGATGTTGCCAGGGTTGGAGGGTTTGAGCAATAGGGGGAGGTTGAATATGCATGCGGCTATTTTCCCTGGAGCATCGGAGGCTGAAGGGTGACCTTAAGAAGTTTATAAA
The DNA here is from genome assembly GCA_024137785.1 of Ginglymostoma cirratum. Taxonomy (NCBI): domain Eukaryota; kingdom Metazoa; phylum Chordata; class Chondrichthyes; order Orectolobiformes; family Ginglymostomatidae; genus Ginglymostoma; species Ginglymostoma cirratum. Next base: position 5,383,710 of record JAHRHZ010000105.1, read on the forward strand.
GTCATGAAGGGTATGGATAGGGTGAATAGTTAAGATTCTTTTCCCCAGGGCACGGGAGTCCAAAACTAGAGGGCATAGGTTTAAGATGAGAGGGTAAAAGATTTAAAAGGAATGTAAGGGGCAACATTTTCATGCAGAGGGTGGTGCATGTAAGGAATGAGCTGCCAGAGGAAGTGGTGGAGGCTGCTACAATTACAACATTTAAAAGGCACCTGGATAGGTACATGAATAGGAAGGGTTTAGAAGATATGCGCCAAATGCTGGCAAGTGGGACTAGACTTATTTCGGATATCTGTTTGCCATGGGCGAGTTGGACTGAAGGGTCATATCCATGCTGTACATCTGTATGACTCTGTGACCACACGTGCTTCAACCAAAAGTAAAGTCCTCAGTCGGGTCAAGCAGGCCTATGTCAAGTAAGGGGGTACCACCACAGTTAGTCAACGAGTTTATTTAATTCCAGTCCAGAAGGTTGACCAAGGTCAGTCCTGCAGGTCTGGTATAATCAGGGATTACATGTATGTCATTTGGGGTACTGTGGAGACATTAGTTCAGGACTGGCACATTTTATTCCTGCAGTGAGACAAAGAGAGGGACAGAGTTTGGTGACTGTCAACCGAAGAGCCATTAGTGGTGATACAAACATGAGCGGGAGAGGAGCTAAGATGTCCCTAGTGAACGAAAAGGAAGTGCAGAGGGCAAGAAGGGTTAGGAATTTGGCGAATGAACCACTGAGTGGACATAATGCACTTAATAGTTGTAGTCCATGAATCTTGGTGAATTGTGTGTATAGGCAGACTTAGAGAGTGGCTGTTTGAGTGTGCTTAGCAGAGAGAAGCAAGAAGTTCATTCACCTTCTGTCTGTGTTGCTGCATGTTGAGTTTCCTCTGTCTGCACTGACCTGGGCCGCTGTCTTGGTCTGGGCTGGCTGAGGGTCGTGGTGTGACCTCCTTTGCTGAATTGCGGAAAAGAACACCACTCTATCCACCAGGACATCAAGGTCCTTGTCAGTGAACCAAAGAGCAAACTTGCCTTTCTAGGCCATTTTCATCAGGATATTGGTGCAGAATCAGTGTGAAGGACATTTCCTGGCCTGCAGTGTACAGTGATGCACACTGGGATTTAAATGTGGTGCCAGCAGGGCAAGTGTTGCAAAGTCATGACAGCTGTGAGCACTTCTGTGTGCCCTGCCATGTGATTCCATGAGACAGGCACTAAAGAGGCCCGTTGCATAATTAATTAGATGAAAAGTGGAAAACCGAAAAGGGGGAGAAAAGAATGTTTTTAAAAGACCATGATTGTTAAAAGATTGTTGCACTTTTTGAAAACAAGTAACCCGAAACTCGTTGCACGTGCTCCTTTCACAGTTGCTTGTTCATGTGGTAATGGCAGAAGTTTGCATTTGGTATAGAGCTCAGACATCTGTACATAAGGAGATTCAGCCGACAAGTAGCTGATTGGTCTGTGAACGAATGATCAGTTATTGATGACAAAGACTTTCTGCCCGTCAACAACTATGTGAGTAGATTCCAGATAGCTGAACAGCTTAGGGCTGTGGATGAGGTATGGAGAACCCATTCGATCTCCGCAAGCTCAGGGGCTGTTTCTGCTGTTCTCTGCAGCAAAAACTACTTGAAGCCTGAAGAAAACAAGTTTTTTTTTTCCTTCAGTAGTTGCTTTAAGCTGTGATATTTTAAGTAAAAATTTAGAGATCTTTTTAAGTGTGAACCAGTCATCCTGTGCCTACCACAAACAAGTGAAAGTACTGGAGAAAAATGATTGAGAAGTAACATTCTGATCAGCAGGATCACCGTGACAAATCCTGTGAACAGGGGCCACTGAGATAACAAGCATGGGGCTGGATGAACACAGCAGGTCAAGCAGCATCATAGGAGCAGGAAAACTTGACGTTTCGGGCCTAAACCCTTCATCAGAAATGGGGGAGGGGAAGAGGGTTCTACTGAAGTGCTTTCCCCATCTTTTCTTCCACCTATAACACCCATTTCTTTTCTGTTTGTGCTGTCTGTATGTATACATATTAGGGGGTTAGAATTTTAACTGGTAGAGTTGTATGCCAATAGCTCACAGTTGTTTGTGTACCTACAGTCTATTTGTTTGTAATAAACAGTAATTCTTGTTTACAAATACCTGGACTGTGTTTTATGTCGACCTGCGCCTGCACATCAGGCAAGTTGGGGAATTCTGTATTGTTTTGAAAAATCAACTTGATTTTTTGATCAACTTGACTTCCACCACACTACCCCATGAAACCTAACAAAGTCTGGGGGCTCATCTGGGATTGATATGCAACAGACAACAAAACTTTGGCTGTTATATTACTGTGTTTAAAAAAAACACTCTGTTGCCTTTTAGACTTTGCACCAGCAATGTAAAGGATTTTCTGTAAGTGGCGGAGTTGTCCCCGACAGTCTTAAGGGAACTTTCAAAGACCAGGCTGATTGACTTAGTGGTATACTGGAGGCAACACTGCTTGATAAGACTAGGAAGCCTCATTAAATCTACGTGCTATGCTAGTATAATAGAGGAAATACAACTGAGGTTAGCTACTACAGGTAGTGAAATATTGGAATTAGATGATATTTAGTTACAATTGAAGCCATTTGAGCATAAGGAGGGAATTGGAGTGAATGTCTTATGGTCTTATGGAATTAAGGAACTATAGATGGCAGGGAAGAGAAGCTATTTGAACAGGTAGTGAATAGGAAAGGTTTATGGGGATATGGGCCAGAAACAGGCAAATGGGCCTAATTTAGTTTGGGAAACCTAGGCAGGATGGATGAGTTGGACAGAAGGGTCTGTTTCTGTTCTGTATGATTCTATGACTCTATAAAAGACAAAGCCCTAGAACCCTTGAGTAGTTTAAACCTTTATTAAAAAAATTGGTAAGCAATCACAGTGTACAAGGAAACTGAAAATAAAAATTAAAAATGATGTAAGTACAGAATGGTCCATCAGTAAATAGGTAAATTTATATTTCACGTGTAAACTCAGATTCTACAATGTTCTCACCTAGGGTTTCACTCAAAATGTCAAATGTCTTTTACTTCTGATGCTCATGAACCTAATACATATTTCAGGCATTTTCTGGTTTTATTAACTCCTTCAAATTTCCAGCATAGCACTTGCATTTTTCTCCTGATCTACAAGCTTACAAGTGAGATCAATTTTAGCTTTTCTAATGCAATAATGCAGATTCAGTTACCCTATTACCTGAGTGCACTAAACTGATGTTTTATTTCAAAAATATACTTTATTTATAAATACATCTTTATATACATATGTAGTCACTAAAGCAGTTTGGTTCTATACAGTAGTACGTGAAGACGCAAACATTGAAGTTTGACTTTATCCAGCAAACAAACCAAAGGCATTTCTTTCTTGTACAAGACTATATTTACATGCGTTGAGGCATGAATAGGGGTGTCCAATACCTGAATGGACACCCATTGTGCTTTGGCAGAAAGCCCTTAGACCATGGTTGTTCCTCACTGCGCCTTGGCGCCAGCTGCCACCAGCTTCAGTGCATCCCTTAGCACATAGTCCTGGACCTTGGAATGTGCCAGTCTGCAACACTCGGTCAAGGTCAACTCCTTGCTCTGAAACACTGACAAGGTTCGGGCAGACCAAAGAGTGTCTTTCACAGAATTAATGGTCTTGGTGTGCGTGCTGGAGAACAGCCCGGAGAGCACAGAGTCCTGCATCATGGAGCTGTTCGGGATGAACGTCGACAAAGTCAACTGCACCTGTCTAAAGACTTCCTTTGCCAAGGCACATTTCAGAAGGAGATGTCTAACAGTCTGTACCACTGACTCATCCTCCTCCCCCCACCCCACCAGGAGTATGTGAAGGGTCTCACAAGTTGTGCCTTTCTCACCACCAGCCAAGTGATGTCTTGGTGCTTGTTCGTGCTCTAGTGATGAGACATTCTGCCAAATGCCTTTACAATCTGCAAGGTCTTGAGGATACTACATGCTGACCGCTTCCTGATGGACTTGTGGTCAAGGTGTTTTTCTTTGCAAATTTCTCCACTAAGGACAGGTGATGCGGAATGCTCTAACTACTTGGACCATTCTGTGGTAACAAGGCCAGACAGATCCTTAGCAGCATCAGGGACAGGTAGATCCTCCGTACATAGTGAGACTTGGTGTTTGTGTACCTATGGTCTACACACAGCCTGATGCAGCTATGGGACCCCCTAACTTCATCCAGAGCTTTGTACATGGAGTTCCTGCAGACACTGTCCATCTTAGACCTCCAGTTGAAGTGGAAAATAACGGCTGATTGCAATGGCACAAGTTTGGGGAATGGGCCAGACCTGCCCATGTACAACAACAGAGAGAGTGCCTCACACCTGCTGAGCAGATGTTCACCTGCCATGGAGATAGAGCAGTGCTTCCAAAAGCCCATTTTCTGCCTCCCTCTGGCATTGCACTCCTGCCAGGTTTTTTCACATACCCTGGCCTCTCCGAACCATGTTCCCAGCACCTACAGGTAATCAGCGCTGAAGGTGAAGGAAATAAAGGATCAGTTGGCCCAATTCCCAAAGAACATGGCCTCACTCTTGCCTTGATTTACCTTGCTCCCGAGACCAGTTCGAACTGGTCGCAGATGCTCATGAGTCTGCGCATTGACAGCAGATCTGAGCGGAAAACGGTGACATCATCCATTTATAGGGAGGCTTTGACCTGCAGCGCTCCGCTGCCTGGAATAGTTATCCCTCTCGGGCTTGCATCCTTCCTGATGGACTCGACAAAAGGCTCTATACAACCCACAAACAAGGCAGGAGAGCGTGGGCAACTCTGCCTGACTCCGGATCTGTTCAGGAAGCTTTCCAATTCCCACCCATTGATAGATACTGCACTACTGATGTTGGTGTAGTTGGCTCCAATAGTGGATTAAACTGATACTCTAGGGAAAGTAAAAACTTTTAAAAAAAAAACTAAGCCTTATCTAACCACATAACAGATGGTGCCTCAGAAACAGAGTGGTTTTTCTTGTTTTGAACTTCAAGAGCTGAAGCCTGCCACGGCATATCCTGAGCAAAATCAAGAGATGTCACATCTGGAAATATTGGAATGTTGCAGGAAGGTTATCTTAAGTAACTTCCAAACAATGTAAGTTTATTTCTTTGCTCATTTAATTTATAATCTAGAAGCTTCTAATTTTAAAGAAGGTTTTCTAACCACTGAGAAATTTAAATTCTAGTTTGAGTATTGAAATTGTATTGTTTCATTTATTTGTATAGAAAGTTGTTTTTAAAATCTTCATTACTTACTGCTGCCATCGACATTATTGCATGCAGCCAGACGTGCAGTAAATTTAGTATTAAAGGTCTGTTTGCATATAGTGAACTAGTGTGGAATGTTTATTATCTGCATATGTCAAATCTTTGCTGAAATTGTTGCATGCTAAATATCTGTGGTATTTCAATGTAGGAACTGAATAAATATGTAGTGTGATTTCATGGAGAAAAAAAGCCTCAAACAAATATTATAAATTGTTATGGCTCATCTGGTTAAAGCGGTGAATTATTGAATTAAGTGGGCCATTTTGTGTAAGGTGAGGGGCTAAGCAGTGTGCAGCATTTGTGTGCACTCTGGGGTAGTGAGGAATACATTAACAAAAGAGAGCAATAATTGCTGACAAAGAGTTCTGTTGAAAGTTTCTTGATGAAGTCAGGATTGAATGCAGCTGTGACATTACTTATGGTAAATGGGCTGCTGACACTCCACATGGCAATGGCTGCTTGAGCAAAACACAATACCTGTGCAACTGTATTGACCTTGGAGTTAATTCATGCAGTTAAATGAGAAAATGGGCAGAAATAAATACTCATTATCCATGTATAATCAACATACAAATAAATAGGAGGGCTCTTGAGGCACATTGGTGGTATCCCAACCTTGAATTAGAAGACCTGGGTTCAAGTTCCAGTCTGCTCCAGAACATGTCTGAACAGATTGATTAAAAATTTGTACAGATAAATAGGGAGGGCTCTTGTGGCACAGTGGTAGTGTCCCTTAGAAGGCCTGGGACACTGCCACTGCACCAGAAAAGCCCCTGCATTTGCAATATTAGGTATTCTTAATCAACCTGTTCAGGGATGCCACTACACACCTCTGAAGTAGGTGGGACTTGAACTTGGGCCTCTGGCTCGGGTAGGGATACTGCCGCTGTGTGACGCAAGAACACCCCAACTGCAGTTATACCATTACTGAGATGAGCTTTCAATTCCAGAGTGATATTAACCACTGCACCACCCCTTCCCTCTAGCTCTTCAGCTAAATTGCAGTTCTGTATACCTGGAACTCAACTCCTGACTGTTCTCCTGTCCCGACTGACCATCTCTTTTCCAAAATATTGGTCATTCAAAATGCTGTAGATCACACTCACTCTCTTCTGCACAGGCTTGTGATCTCATTACTGCTGTTATTTTGACCTTTGAACAATGTGCTATTAGGTATTCTACTCTTTTCCATAATTGTTGATAGTTCATTTAGCTTCTATACCTAGCCCTGAAAAATTCCTTTCCTAGATAAATACTTCTCAATTTTCTTCTTTGATTTAAGAAACCTCCTTTAAAACCACTTTATTCACCCAACATTTCACCTTGCCCTCAACATCCTTTACATGAAGAATGCTTTATTATGTTTTGTCCATGTAACTTTACCTTTACAGCACAGCATAATACTACTTTGCACCTTACTTGCCATGTAAGTGCAACTGCATAGTTAAGAGTAGCGCTTTCTAATAAATCAGTCTTTTCATTTGCATTTCTATAACATGTAGATTTTGCATATCAACTTATTCTTGCGGTTTAAATTTGTACATTAGCTGTTCTCTATAAATCTTGCAGAAATAATGCAAATGTTCCTTTAAGGCAATACGGGCTACTTCAGTTACTAAACGGTTAATGAAAAGTTTTTTTGGAAGCAGAAATCGGGTCTGCTTGTCTTTTGACCAATTATCTCATCTCGGCTCTTGAAAGGGAACTTTATGTACAGGAAAGTGACATCATGTGTTTATCTAAAAAGACAGCAGCTAAACCCGCACAAGATCTTTTTTTGAGGGAGGGGCAAGTGTAATAGAATTGTTTGACCACTTTGCTTACTCAGTATGCTCTGACATATGACAGAATTTTCAGCAATGTGTAACTTCCAATAGTTTACTGTGAGCGTCAGCTGGCAAGTAGGGTCAGAGGTCAGTGGTTGGGGCCAACAGCCTGGTACAGCTGCTTGTTCAGTGTGTAGTGTACTGGGAAGTGTACAGGACTATTGAGTGAGTTTTCAGCTTATATTTGAGTGTTTGACGTTCTAGCTAAAGAGATTGAGCCCGGCAGTCAGCAATATGCCCTGTAGCATAACCGTTAACCATCTTTGGAATATATTTCGGATCATTGTTGATGAATGATAAGAATGAGGACGAATAAAGCGTGCTGGATCTTGCACTGTTCTAACTACCAGATGAGCATTTCGTTGTGATATACTTTGTGTAGCTCGTTTTATTGTGGATGGAAATCTGAAAACAACAGCAAGTCTTGAACTAATGATAACCATTACTGGAAAGATCACTTTCCTGTGGATTCACAGTAGCTTTTCCAGTTGGATCAAAGTAAATTAAGGAACAAATGCAGATTTATCTGTGAAAGAATGTCCAATATTGGAAAAACTGCCTGCAACCCAGGCTTGATCTACCAGCGCTGGAACTGGGAGAGATCAGTGGGCATTGACTGCAGTTCTCCAGAGCCCCGCTGCATTTGGTTAGCTGCACTAAGGAATGTGACCTCCGAGGTAAACCCCAGGAAGAAGAGGGAGTGTGATATCTCAGCTGTCAAAAGAAAGCACAGCTTTCCTGTTTGGGAGGAGGAGGAGGAGTTGTTGCTGGTAAGGTTTTTGGTCTGAAAGCTGTGAAGCCTTTGCATCTGTGTGTACTATGTAGGGGAAATGGTGGATGCAGCCACATTTAATTTCCTAGATACTGATTTGCCTCAGGAAATATTAAATAGAATGCAAGTGCAGACAATCCTTTGTCTGTGCAAACATGTACCAACAAGTGTCTGCCTTACAAAACCCCTTAATGTCTAGTAATTATACTTGCTCTCAGTGCTACTGATAGCCCCATTAAACTGGGTGTAGAACTGATGCATTAATAGAACATTTCAGTACAATTCTTATCCTAATAATTAAGATACATTTTACCAGTTTTGGATTAGTTACTTAAACTTTACTGGACAAAAAGCAGAAATCTTTTCTGTGATGTTGATTGACCAAATAAGCTCAGATTTTTGAGAAAAGAAGTCTTTGAAAATATTAATGTTAATCAGTGATCTATGCACAGAACAGTAATAGAATGGTCCTTTAAGTATGTGCTGGTGCTCTTGGCATATTTGGAAGTTAAATCCCATTACACCATTGAATCCTTATGCAACAGTTGTAGGTAGAAATCTTTCACTCTAGAGTAAAGCTAATATTTAAAGCAGAACTGTAATAAGTCATCCAGAAAAACTAACATTTGTTGTGAAGACGTTCATGTTTTCACAATCAGCAACTGTTTCACACGCAGGAAACTTATGTATGTGCGCAGCTGACCTCCTCTTCATGCTACTATCATGGACAAGAATATAAGGCTGTAGGGTGGAGTCAGTGGTTTGATATAACTCTTATTCCTGAACATTTAATAGGAAATTTGAAACCCTCACAATATCTACTACTGAAGAAACATTAGTGGGGCCTATGTCTATTCAACCTTTATATTTGGAAACAAGTCTGTTTTGTAATTCTTTCTGGGTAAATAATGTAGCAGGTTATGTTGGATTTATAATCTGTTGAATAACAGCTCAAAACCCATCATGGCAGTGCAGTAGTTTTGGGGAATAAGAAACCAAATTCTTTCTGTATCGGCATGAGGTGACTGTGAATCTTTCAGATTATGCTGAGAAACCCTGGTTCATTGCCTTCCTATAAGGTAAGAAACTTGCTGTACTTCTACCTGCTGGCTGAGATATGATTTAGGGCTCACCACTGTTGTGCCCTTTTAACTAATAGCCACTTAATTGTTGCAAATCACTATGTAGACAGTTGCAGTGGTTCCGAGAGAATGGCTACTATACTTTTTTTCTCAATGCAAAACAATGTACAATTTTAGTGGAGATAACAAGGTGTAGAGCTGGATGAACACAGCAGGCCAAGCAGGATCAGAGGAGCAGGAAGGCTGACGTTTTGGGCCTTGACCCTTCTTCAGAAATGGGCGAAGGGAAGGGGGTTCTGAAATAAATAGGGAGAGAGGGGGAGGTGGATAGAAGATGGATCGAGGAGAGGATAGGTGGAGAGGAGACAGACAGGTCAAAGAGGCGGGGATGGAGCCAGTAAACGTGAGTGTACATGGGGAGTTAGGGAGGAGATAGGTCAGTCCAGGGAGGACAAACAGATCAAGGGGGTGGGTTGGTAGGTAGGAGATGTGGGTGGAGCTTGAGGTGGGAGGAGGGATAGGTGGGAGGAAGAACAGGTTAGGGAGGTGGGGACGAGCTGGGCTGGTTTTGGGATGCGGTAGGGGGAAGGAGAGATTTTGTAGCTTGTGAAATCCACATTGATGCCATTGGGCTGCAGGGTTCCCAAGCTGAATATGAGTTGCTGTTCCTGCAGCCTTCGGGCAGGAGGCCCAGGATGGACATGTAGTCTGAGGAATGGGAGGGGGAGTTGAAATGGTTTGCGCCTGGGAGGTGCAATTGTTTAGTGTGAACCGAGTGCAGGTGTTCTGCAAATTGCAAAACACTGTATGTAGGGTCTGGGTATCCAGTTAATTGAGTCACAAAATAGTTAGTAAGCATGTACAGGAAGTGATTAGCAAGGCAAATGAAATGTTATTTATTGCAAGGGGAAATTGAATATAAAAGTAGTGAAGTGTTGCTCGATGTATAGGCTAAGACCACATCTAGAGTATTTTGTACAGTTTTGGTCTTATTACTTGAGAAAGCATACTGCAATGGTTCAGAGAAGATTTATTCAACTGATTCCTATCGTGGTTATCTATTGTGGAAAAGATGGACTGTATCCGTTTGTCTGTATCCGTTGGAGTTTAGAAGAATGAGAGGTGGTCTATTGAAACAAAAGTCCTGGGGGTTATTGACAGAGTGGAGCTGATGGAATGGTTTATCCTTTTGGAGAGACTAGAACTATGGCACACAATTTAAAAATAAAGGTGTTATGTTTGAGATGAAAATAAGGAAAATTTATTTTCTCTCTCAGGGTTGTTGATCTGTGGCATTCTTTTCCTCAAAGAGATTTGGTGGTAGGTTATTAAGTTTTTTTTTGAGGCGGGATTGAATAGGTCTTGATTGGCAAGTACTCAAAGGGTATGAGGGTAGTGGAGTTAAGGCCACAGCCAGACCAACCATGTTCTTAGCAAATCGTGGAACAGGATCAAAGGGCCAAATGGCCTATTGTTGCTTCTAATATATATGTTTGTAAATAGGGTTTACAGGGCTTAAAAGAGTTGAATTAAGATTCTAATGAATCTTTACAGTATCTCTTCCATGGTCATTATATCTGTCCTGAGATTTGGTGCCTAAAGCTAGCACAGAACTTGGATGTGGTTCAAATAATGCACCATACAACTGAAGTATCATATCCTTACTTTTCAATTCTTAGTCTTTATCTTAAAAAAAAAGTTGATGTTGTTTATATTATGTCCAGTTCCAGCCACTACATTTCAGGAGGAATCTGAAGGTCATTGAAAGGTTGCAGAGGTGATTTATCAGAATGATTCCTGAACATTGGGATTTTAGCTGCACGGTTAGGTTGGAGAAGCTGGAGTTGTTCTCATTGAAGCAAAGGAGATTGGCGGAAGATTGGATAGAGATGTACAAGAAAGGTGGACAACTAAACACTGTTCCCAGTAGATAATTGGGTTTTGATTAGTTATACAATGTTGATTTTGGGGTTATTGTGATTTCAGTTACCTAATTTAGACAATTTGTAGCAATTATCGCATAGTTTATTGAATTTAAGAAACAAGTATGGATATTGATATTAATTAAGTAGACAAAGAAAGTACACGACCATGACACTTTAGAATGTTTCCCTGACCCTGAAGCCATTCTGTAGAATGGAGGAGCGGGTGTATTTGGAGTGGTGAGGTGTTCCTGTAGTAGTAGTTGACTGTTTTTTTTTTGGGCTGATGTAGGAGACCTGCTAGTCTTTTCCCAAGAAAGTGGTGGCTCATTCTATTGGATCTTCTCTTTATTTCTCTGTTCCCATCTTCCCCGGCTGATATACCTTATATTGAGGGGTGGCAATCTATACTGTGTTAATCACATGTCTAAAACCTCTTGGCTAATGACGATGGGTAGCTTCGCATGAAGGCATGGCCCTTGGCCATTTTCATTTGAAGGTTTTTGTTCCTTCTAAGAACAAAACTTATTTTCCTAAACACTGCATTCATAATAAGAGCGTGGCATCCAATAGATCTCTTGCTTACGTTTGTAGAAGTTAGTTACAAGTGTAATAATCTGGAATATGGTGTCTTTGAGAGTGGTGGAAGGGAAAATGATGAATGATTTTTCAAAAAAAATTGGATTGACTGCTTGAGTGAAATGAACTTGCTGTTGACCAACAGAGAGAGATGAAGGAAACGGTGCTGTCTGGATTGCGGTACAAAGAACTGGTCTGTAATAGATGGGCTGAATGCCCTACTTCTGTGCCATTATGTCTCTGACTGTGACTTATCCTTTTTGATTGCTTTTCATCTCTTTGCACTAGCTTTTAAGGATTAGTTTACATGTGTCACAACAATGGATCATAACCCCAGATTATTTACAGACATATTGAACTTTTGATTACACCATGTTTTTAAAGAAACCATGCAACCAAAAGATGATTGTGGTTGTAAGTTCAGTGACTGTCTGGCAAAACCCTGAGAGGAAGCATAGAATGTTGAAAAGGTGCCAAGGGAATTTCACACCTCAAAGGAGAGATGCAGTTCAAAACAAACTGAAAAATAAAGTCCAGTGGCTATAGAGATAGAGCGGATGGCTATCACTCTCAGCAGAAAGTCACCTCCTGTGGATTATGTCCCAAATTGCAGACATGTTTGTGTTTTGGCCTACTATTAATATATACAAAAAAAAAGGGTTAAAAGCCAACAACATCCCCTGGTCTGTATGTCTTAGTGGGCTGACATGCTTATGTGGGCTGGAAGGCTTTAAGGGCACTGCAGGTAAAGAAACATACTCCATCTCTCCAAGTGCTGAAGGCCAGGCAAGCCAGTGAACTCACTGTAGAAAAGGAAATAGAAGAAAAGCCTGTCAACTGTCTTGTAGAGCCAAGAATTTCCAAATCAACTGCTTCACTATTGCAATGATTGGAATGATGTTGGCCAGGTGGACCTCAGAATACAAATTCCCTGATTGGGGCTATTAGCCTGGTCATTCAGGGAATCCGGGTGACAGATAGAAACAGGAGTGTCGGGGTTCTGCTCACACCAGGAGCCAGCTCTGCTAGCTGGATCAGTGTCATATACCATGCACGTGTAAATAAAGGGTCACTTGTTGTTGGGATACTGGTCTTTGTGGAATTATTTCACTGGCAACGAGAGTGAGGTGAATGATGTGACCATGCAAAAGCGCTTACTAGGTGAAGCCCAACTGGACTGCAACTGACTTTGGTAGAAAATGCAGCAAGTGGGCACCCTCGCCAGGCTGACTGAGCCTGGGGAATCCACTTGAGTGAAGGCAACTGCATAGCCTCACTCAGAACATCCTAAACAGAGGGATCCTCGGTCAGCCCACAGCAAAACCTCAAAACAAAGCCAAATCTCAGGCAAATGGTTGAAATTTTCTCAAGGCCATTGTAGTTGCTGTCAGCATGTGGACTGGAGATAGCAGAAGAGCCCTACTAGGGTTAAGTTGAGTAACAGAACTCGTAGGCCTGTATCCAGGAGATGCACACGTTGGAAAGTCCACCTACATCTGGTTTGGAACAGGTAAATTGCTTAGCAACATCCGGGTCAGAACCAATCAAGATAAATGATATATCAAAATAAATGGTAATAGTCACCCAGTTCTAATGGAGTTTGATACCAGGGTGGCTGTATCAGTAATTATGGAATCAGTCATCACCAAAATTTGCTCTGGACTCCAATACTTAAGTTTGCATAAGACCTCAGCCAGGCTGTGAACCTGTGCCAGGGAACATTTACAAATTTAGGCTACAACTTCGGTTCCGGTCTCTTATGACAAGCAGCTGGTTCAGTTACCACTGACTGTAGTAAAAGGTTCGGGTGCAAGCCTAATGGGGCGAAACTGGTTGAGAAAAATTTGACTTGATTAGCTCAACACTTTTTGAATAGAAAATGGCTGCCTTGAGCCCTAATTAAATACCTGGACGTTTTTCAGAGAGGCTTAGGGACTATCAAAGGAGCCAAGGCCCCTTGCATGTTGACCAAGAAGCAATTACACGATTCTGCACGGCCTGCTTGTGCCCTCTGTCTTCTGTGCAAAAGTAGAGGCAGAAATCAGGAGGCTGGAAAGCAAAGAAATCGTCAGACTTGTGGGATGGGCAGCACCAGTTGTGACAATTGTGAAGCCCGATGGGTTGGTTCACCTTTTGTGGGGATTTCAAGCAAACAGTGAACCACTTTTTGCAGTTGGATAAATACCCAATCCCTCACATAACGGCAGGTTATCCTTACAAAGCTGTACATGAGCCATGCAACCCTGTAATTGTGATTTAGATGAGAATTCTCAGAGGTATGTTACAGTTAATACCCATAAGGGTTTGTACCAATATATGAGACTGCCTTTTGGGGTGTCATCAGCCAGAATTGTAACCCTTCTGGCACCGGGCGAGACTTGGTCACTGTGGAAAATGGTGTATTGTTATTTGGAGGGGTGGTGGGGGGAGAGATGAATGACTTGTCTCAAGCAAAAGTCGCCTTCAGATACCAGGTGAACTCCTCTAGGCTTATCCTGGGGTGTCCAAAATGAGGATGTTGGCAAGAAGTTATGTCTGATGGCCAGGATTGGACGCCAACATGGCTGTGTTGGTTGGCAGTGGCCGGAGTGCCAACAAAGACAAAATTACCGCAAACAGCTCCTCCACATTTGTGGCAGTGGCCGGGTAAACCCAGGACTCCGGCTATACAATGACTATGCCGGCTCTTTCATAGGCTCTGTTTTTAGTGCTTGTGGACACCCATTCAAAGTGGTTGAAAGTGCATAGAGTTCATTCATCAAACATGGGGGCGATAGTTGAACTGTTATGAGCATTTAATGCAATTCATGGACTCTTGGAGGTGTTGGTCACACAGACCGGGTCATCATTTACCAGCAGGGAACTCCAGTATTTCCTGAAGTTGAATGGTATTTGGCATGTAAGGACAGCTCAGGTGGAAAGAGCAGCCCAAACTTTCAAGGCAGGCTCAAAGAAACAGCCTACAGCTACACTCGATACCAAACTGTCCCAGTTCCTGTTTGATTATAGGACCACTCCTAATGTCACTACAGGGATAGCTCCAGCAGAGTTGCTAATGTGTGGCAGACACTGCACCAGACGAAATCTGATTTTCCTGGACATGGGCTGGAGGGTAAAACCTGCTTCAGAAATGGCAATGCTGGGCAGAAGACTCCTCTTAGCAAGAGAGGCAGTTCACTTGAGGGGATGAAATGTTGTGTAGGAACCACGGGAATGCCCATGCATGGGTAAGAGGCATGGTCAACACGAGGTCAGGTTCCATGATGTACAGAGTTCTGGTTGGTGAGTTGGTCCTGAGCAAGCACAGGGACCACATGAAAACTGCAGCCTTGCAAACGGGGCGAGAGCAGAACATACTTGGGCCTTCAGAACATCCGGCAAGGCTGTCAGAACCCATGGCTACTCCCCCTCCGTCTAGCGTCAGAGAAGACTCTGAGGACAAGATGGACATAGCATATTTACAGTCTTGGCACAGTTACCTCCTGAAGAAGAGGAGGAGTTTTCGCCTGAGATGCTTCAGGTACAAGAGGCAGGCTATGGTTCAGTACACACTGTCAGTAACCGAGGCAGAGTTAGAGGAACTGGCCGTGCTGTGAAAATGCCCCAGGTGAATGTAAACAAAAAAGGGCCTATGTCCCAGGACTTAGAGAGGGAGGGATGTAGTGTTTGGAACAATGTCAGCCTGGTGGATCTCATAGAGTGAGTTCCTTGACTCGGCTGTTAACCTGGTCAAATCAGGGAGTCCAGGCTGACAGATATAACTAAGTGTGTCAGGGATTTTGCTCTTACTAGGAGCTGGGTCAGTGCCATGTGCATGGTGCATGGTACAAGTAAATAAAGGGTGAATAAATGGCAGGATACGAGCCTTTGTGGAGTTATTTCAGCTTTAATGTCAGCATTAGGTATCATCCAATTTAATGGTCACATTATTCCACCATCTAATCTTCACAGATCCCAAAGAAAGTACTTTTTTAAAAAACCATTATTTGTTTACTCAATTCATATTTCTATGTCATTTTTGTTATCTTTCCTCACATTTAATATATAAAAATCTCAAAAAAAGCCTGGTTAATTTGGCTGTTTTTTTAAAGCATCAATACATTTAGATTAGTAAAGGATCCTTTCTAAATTAACCTTGTGACCAAGCAAAAGAGGAGTCAGTTTAAGAAGGGAAGCTAATTTCTTCTTCTTCTTTCAGGAGCATAACCATTTTGGAATATCTCATCTGGAATCGTGACAATTTGGGGATCTCTGCTGAGGATCTGATCGTAACTCGTGGATAGCTAAATCTTCTTGTTAGTCAGCACTTTGTAGCCTCTCACCATTTAGAAAATATTCAGATTTGTTTGCTTCCGATTCAGATATGTCACAGACTCTGAGTTAATCATACGGACAAACACAAAATGGAGACTCACAGATTGTAATATATGATGAAAGTTTTGTGGCGATATTGCAATAACTCCTCCCAATTGATCTGTTTCTCAATTAACTGGCCCCAAGTTATACTTATCCCAAAGACTGCTGACACTGTTAGTTTTACATTAAAAGAGAATCACTGTTTATTACTAATGAAAAGTAGTTTACAGAATTCTAAAAATGAGAATAATACGATCTCTTAAAGCCACTAACTAACTACCTGGACAATTAGCCCAGAATCTCCCTTTTTCCCCAAGCCTGCTCTTAAACCTGACAGACAAGACAGAAGGTTAGTAGTGGAGATTAGATATTAGGTTAAAGATAGAACAAGGGAAAGTTGGTAAGCTGCATGGCTGCACTCAGAATATTTGAATCTCAGGCTAGCAGTTCCAACCTCCAAATGTGCTAAATCCCTCTGAGCAACTCTAGGACAGTTTGGTGAGGAAAGAGCTGAAACCTTTGAAAAAGTTCCTCATTTGAGTTGAGTTCTTTCTACCTGACCAATCAGACAGTCATGATACGGCTCCTTGCTGAAAATAGTCTTCCACTCGACCTTTACTGCTCCCGTTACAGGTATTTGTTCTTTGCTTCAAGCAGTGTCCCATGGTTCCCAACCTAGCAGGCACTTAGAGTGTCACTCCTGTTCCGGGAATAATCCTTTCTCAGACTTCATTGCTTAAGTTCTAGCTGTTGACTAACCACACAGAGCTGCAGGGTTTGGCTTTAAACTCTGGTCCCTTGTTTTTCCCTCCAGATTGTAACATTTTTTTAACTGATCATTTCCGACTTTGTGATGTAAGATCATAAGGTTAACCTTGCTCTTAACTTTGGTTGACTTTCTGCAGCAGCTCCCCAGCTAGAGAGTCTGCCAACTAATCATGAACCTTATACAGAATCCAGTCTTCCTGACAAAAATCGTTTCCAGAAAAATAATGTTAGAAGTTCATTATAAAAGGAAAAGTTAGAAAGAATGGGTAGGGTTATCACATAGTCCCCCATCAGAAGGAATGAAACACATTCCAGGGCATTTCATTACGGGTTAGTTATGTGTTAGGATGAGATGTGTAATAAATTCAACTTCTTATCCCTTCCATGAAATCTTTACAATCTTGAATGCCTATCTTATTATAACAACAACAGTATACATTCCCAATTATTGTATATTTGCACAGAAAATTCAGACTTCTTTACACCCTTGTCAAGGCATCTTCTATTACATTACTCATACCCTTGATGTGGGCTAACTTGATATTAAACCATTGAAGTGACAAGCTCCACCAGAACAGCTGTCATATATTTTATGTTTAAATCTCTTTCTTAAATATTAATGGGTTGTAGTCCATAAACACCGAAGTCTCTCTGCTCCTGTGATATACACACACCTTGAATTGCTGAAGGGACTCCAATATCACCAGCTCTTCCTTTTTGGTGGAGTATTTTCTTTCATATTGATTGAGCTTCTTCGAAAAGAAGCCCACCAGCTTCTGGATTGCTTGGGAGTCATCCTGTACTATTCCTTAGCCATTTCCCACATTTTCCCCAATACTTTTAGTATCAAATAATTACTGTTTGGTATGCTGCATTTATAAAACTCCTCATTAAAGCTTTAATTTTGCATTGAATGATGAGAATCAAATTGCAAAGTGGCAATTCTTTACATGTACACAATACTGGATTCTGTAGTTACATCAAGCACCATTGGCCAAAACAATTTCAAACAGGGTAAAAATACTCGTATTTCTCAATCTGTGACACTGACTTAAACTAATTTTATTGTAGACTTGCTAATCAAACCAATTAGGACATGAATACATAGATCCTCATCAAACATCTCTATATATTGTCATACCGATTTATTTAGTACTAGGCAGGTAGTTCTAACAGTTGAGTAACAGAGTCAGGCCCAGAAGTCTTTGCCTTTTGCTGTACTTCATTTGGTTTTTTGTTCTGTTTACATAGATATTAATACAGTCTTAGTCAGATGAAACTTGATACTGCAGGGAGTCAGTGGTCTGCACTGCCCAGTTTCAAAATCTCTGTCAATGGTAATCAGTAGGGAACAGGATTTTGAATAGGAAAACAAAGATATCTCATGCACCACATGGCCTCTCATACACTTTATGCCAACCTATGCCCTTGATGGCTGCTCATACCCTCTATGACAAAACTGTGGAGGTTGCAGGCCCATTCCCCCCATGCATTCTATGCAAAACCACCAAACGTCATGGAGGTTTGAGGCAGATTATGGAATGACACAGAGAGGTCTTATCATCATTATCAATAGATGTAATCTACATTACTGGGAACTGAATCCTAAAGCCAGAAGTCAAATTGTATAAATCAAGTGGAAAGACTTTAAGTAGACTTTAATGTCCCCCACCTGTACCTGGATGCAGGGCGGGGTTTTGGATCACTTATGGATTCACCCTACTGCCACTGGTATTCAACCTTAAGTGGGCAAGGGACACGTTTTGAAATAGTGCTGACAGCAAACGCAGTTTGCCAGCTGCCTTCTGAAGAGAGAAGGAGTTTCTCTCATTCATAGACATTTTGCGCTTGGCCAAGGGACCCAGAATAGAAGATGCCGTTTGCCCTTTGTTCTAAACCACTGCCAGTCCCCTTCACCAGTGAATTATTCCCGCATTCAGCCTGGTGATCTGTGAAACAATCAATGTGGAAGTAACTCTAAAGTTTAAACAGTGGCCATCAGTCCTAGTGGCACTTCTAGTACCAGAGAACTGTTGGCCTCTGCTCAGCTAGCAGCCCTCAGCAGCATTTCCGCCATACTTGGGGCGTACTCGAGTGGCCTGATTACCTCAATAACTGGCATTATCAACACACACCAGTCAAATCATCTTGGGAAAGAATGGTGGAAAAAAAAGCTCCATTACTCCTGAAAGCTATTAAGCAAGCTCTATGAGCTTACAGTGACTGTTATTACTGGTTTAAGTTTACCTGCTTTACCTTCAATTGATGTCCTTCCACAGCAGAAACTCATTCAACTTCCTTTTGAAGCCCTTTAAAAATTCAACCTATTTCTGGAGGTAAGCAAATAATGAAAAGTAGTATTTAATGGCATCTACTTTAACTGTTCTGATTAACTTTACTGATTTCCTTTTGCCTATCCCGTACGTTGTCCAGCTCAAATAGTACAGCTACATGTACAGAAACAGTTCCCCTTTCATTATCTCAAATACCAAAGTTTATTCTGATAATTACCTTTTCGAAGGGTTCCGTCATCTTTCACTATGAGAATGGATCAAAACAGACACCATATCCTTGAAGTGGCCCTAATATTTTATTGTTCTAAATATATGCCTTAAAAACTTAATCACTTCTACCAGTCTTGCACACTGGCAGTTCACCCTCTTCGATATTTTGTTAACTTCCAAGGTCCTCCTTTCACTTCACCTCCATTAGTGGTAGCTAACCATCAAGAGTGTTATACATGCTTAGAATTATTTTGATATAAATGCATTGTTTGCACTTAGAATGCATGAGTCACATACATTTTCATTTTCCTAGTGTCTGGA
The DNA here is from genome assembly GCA_024137785.1 of Ginglymostoma cirratum. Classification (NCBI taxonomy): domain Eukaryota; kingdom Metazoa; phylum Chordata; class Chondrichthyes; order Orectolobiformes; family Ginglymostomatidae; genus Ginglymostoma; species Ginglymostoma cirratum. The sequence goes on from JAHRHZ010000105.1 coordinate 5,403,148, forward strand.
TCTGCCTCTTTGTCTGTGCCTCTAATTGCTGAACGTATCTTTGTAGCATTTAGGTCATTCATCTAGGATGGCGAAGAGCAAAGGATCAAACATGAATCCCTGGTCACACATGTGGCAGGCCCAACAGACCGCCTCTAATATTTAAATTACCCTTTGCTTATACAGACGCAATCAATTTATTTTGAAGCTAAAACCTGCTGAAAAGCTCTCAGTGCAACACTTGCTTAGCAGTCTTTTGTTCAGCCCTATTCCAAAAGTACTTTGAAAATGAGTATAGTCTGTTCAACTTCCTTTACCTTCTAACTTTGTAATTTCCTCAGTAATTCCCATTAGTTGGTGAGACAAAACTCTGTACTAACCTCTGCTGTTTGATTGTCAGACAACATATAATGCATTCCAGTGACCTTCCTGTTAAAGGAAGCTACCCTAATGGACCTGTAGTTTCAGGAAGCCTTTCCCACAGGAAGTGATCGGCACTTGGAATGTACAAGCAGGCTCTGTAGTGAAGGTGAAAATCTTGGCTTCATTTTTAAAACAATGGCAAGTTTATGATCATCTGAATAGATAAATTATATAGACTTTATCAGCTGTAAGTATCTTATGGTCATTGAATCTTTACTGTTCATCCCCCAAAATTAATAGGACTGAAGTTGTTAATAAAAAAAAAAGTTTGCTAACAAGACAGGGAACAGCAGCTGAAATACTTTTAAATATGGAAGTAGTGCTTTCTCTGACTCCCTGTGGAATTTTGGCATGTTCTGACACTGTTCTTAGTGTTGAAAAATGATATCACAGATGGTATATTAGATCTTGGTGTTAATTGGAAACACGTGATTTTGAGCTCATTTTTGATTTGTAAGTCCTTGTTTGTCATTTGTTTTACTGGCAGAATTGGGCAGGAGTTTTAAAAAAAAGCAAAGCAGAAAATTAATCATTTTAATTTTTAAGTTGCTGATTTTAAAATTAAAAAGTGTTAATTTGAAAATTCTGTCAATTTAGATGTAACACTTTCCTTCCCCTTATTTATGGTTGGAGTGAAATGTTAGATCATATATAGAAAATCAGCAGTGTGTCCATTTTTGGCCTGGCTCTAGGTGACATTTTTTAAAAGTACTGTATTAAATACCAGAACAAGGAACTGCTGAAAATCTTGCAAGAGTAAAACCGGCAGGTTGTACAATCCTTCTAACCTGCTCTCTCACTGATGATCATATGGCTCACCTTCAACGTCAACTCTGTTTCTTGTTTGATTTTTATTGCTCTTGGTTCCAGAAGAGTACAAAAATCTGTTGACATCGAACATTTATTACAGTCAATGACTGAATATCCAGCAGGGGTGGGGGCAGAGAGAGAATTCCAAAGATGCACAGCCCCCTAAGTGAAGAAACTTGACCACCTGTGAATCCTAAATGTGGGTTAATGACAGAAAGTTAGTGAAGATTTCTGTGGATAAATTCAATTTGACTGACTTAATGGAATAACAGAGAAAATTAAAGGCATTGCAGTTGACATGGTGTACATTGACTTCCAAAAAGCATTTGGTACAGCGCTAAATAATAGACTTTGAGCAAAGTTACAGTTCACAGAAGAAGAGACAGTAGCCACATGGGTGTGGAATTGACTAAATGTTACGAAACAAGGAGTGGTGGTTACCATATGACACAGAAACAGACGTAGGTCATTCGGCCCATTGAGTTTGCTCCTCTATTCGATAAGATCAAGGCTCTCTGCTAATCCTCAGTTTGACCTATTTTTACCTTTATCCTGAGATCCTTGATTCTCATTTTGATTAAAAGTAGGTCTGTTTCAGCCTCAAATATACTTTAAGTCACAACCCTTACAGCCATCAGCTGGATGTTTTTGTTGGATGTCTTTAAGGCTAGAGTGAAGTGTGTGGTGGAATTCCTTGGGAGCAGTATTGGGACCCTTGCTTTTCCTGATATATATCAATGACTTGGACCTTGGTGTACAGGCTACACTTCCAATGCTTGTGGATGATATGAACCTGGAAGCATTGTGACCTTTGCTGAGTATAGTGATGAGCTTCAAAAGGGCATGGACTGGCTTGTGGAATGGGTCGTCAGGTGGCAGATGAAGTTTAATGTGTAAAAATGTGAAACTACTATTTTTGGTAGCAAGAGCAGGGAGACAGTATATCATACAATGTAATGGGGTGCAGGATCAGATGGACCCGAATGTAACGAAAAGAAAGTAATCATGCTGTTTGGATATGTTGTGACGCATGTCCAGGAAAGGTGGGATATGAACCCAGAAGTTCTGACCCACATGGATGGACTTTCCTACTATCACAAGACCCTCTAGAAACAACAGAATCAACTTGTTTAAGAGCATAAGCATAGGAGCAGGCGTAGGACATTTGGCCCCTCAGTCCTGCTCTGCCATTCAACAAGACCGTGGCTGATCTGTCCCAGGCCTCACCACCTCTTTCGTATTAGGTCATCAAAGCCCTCAAATCCCCAATATTTCAAAACTTTATTTGCCTCCTGTTCAAATACTTCCAGTAATCTATCCTCCACGATTCTCTGGGATGGCGAGTTCCAGACATGGGGAGGCAAAAGCCCCGTAGTATCGTTGGATTCATAATCTAGCAACTCAGGTAATGTTCTGGGAAACTGGATGTGAATCCCAACATAGTAAATGGTGGATTTTGAATTCAATTTAAAAAGAAACTTAGAATTAAAAGTGTAACGTATCCATGAAACCGTTACTGATTGTCAGAATACTCCATCTGCTTCACTAATGTTCTTCAGGGAAGCAAACTGCCAACCTGATCTGGTCTGGCCAGCACTTGGCTTCCACTGGCAGGAGAGACCCAACAGAGCTGGGGGCACAATGGTATACCCTCAGGAGGGAGTTGTTCTGGGAATCTTAAACATTGAGTTTGGATCTCATGAAGCCACATGGCATCTGGTCAAACATGAGCAGGGAAACCTCCTGCAAATTATTATGTACTGTACCCCCTTTCAGCCTGTGAATCTGTTCTCCTTCATGTTAAACAGCCATTTAAGGTAGCACTGAGAATGCAATATTGTGACACAACTCTTCACTTAAACGATGTCTTCACAATTTTATCAGCAGTCATGAGCAGGAGAGACTGATTTTAGAAGTTACTTTTGTATAATGTATTTTGAATAGTTCTGAAAGCAGAGCTCTCTCCACATTAGAGAGAAGTCCTTTGTCATTTGGTTAGCAATCTAAGAGGCACTAGCCAGAAGCTAAAATGATTTGTAAAACATGTTTATGCTGGCAAGAATTAAATAAGTGAAAAGATATTATCTGGCAACAGCAGCCAGGTTATCCATTCAGCTAAATTCAAAGTAGCAGTTAAGGTAGGTGTTTTTGAATTTCGGTATTTTGAAATGCCTTTAAAAGATTTTCCTCTCTGTTCTTTGGCAGATAAATTAGCATGGTGCAACATTCATTTGTAAATATGCAACCTTTTCTACTTGTAAGTGTTAGTACGTGTGTAATCACAAAATTCTTTATGTTCCTAATTTTCATTGCAGAGAAACTCTTTGGGAGTATATAGGTGAGAGATTCCTGCCTAATGAATGTGGGTTGAGAAAAGATTCAATAAACAATACTGAGTTTTCCTCAATTGCAGTAAACTTTGTCTTGCGAGTTTGTGGTAATGAAATGAAAACAAATACTGTGGATAGTGGGAGTTTGAGGAAAACAGTAAGAAAAACATCAGCAGGTCGGGCACCATCTGTGGAAAGAGAAACAATTCTAGTGGCATATGACTCTTGGAGTTTGTAGCATTATTTGATGTTGTAATTGTGTTCTAGTAAGTTTTAATTTGTATTTTAAATCTACTTTCAAATAATCTGAAGCAGTTGACTTATGAGGTCTGAATTTCACTTTGAGGCACAGGGATGTTAGCTAATGCACAACAGTTGGAGTACAATATACCTCAAACCTTTTAGAGAAAGATTACAATGAAAAAGGTTGAACCATCTGCGAACTTTTGCTGGATCAGTAGTTTCCATGTCTTTTAAAAGACTTGATGAAGTCTTATAGCTGTTAGAATGAGAATACTTGTAAGGCAGTGCTAGAGTCTACATTGTCACACCCTAGTACTTCCTGCACAACCTGCGTGTTTCTCTGGGATTCACTCTAATGCAGATGGTTTGGCCTGCCCTTTAATGGTACACAGAGCAACTAACAAGACCAATTCTTTAGGATTGGCAACTATGTTGAAAAACAAATGATTGAGCCCTGTACATTGTCAGTTTACTTCAAAAGGGGCATTTGTTACTTAATGATTGAGCCCTGTACATTGTCAGTTTACTTCAAAAGGGGCATTTGTTACTTAATTATAGACGGGCATCTTTTTGCTGAAGTTAAAACTCCCAAGAGTAAAATTATCTGTACTCTGAGACCACTATCTCCCTTTTCTTCCCTGTATATTTTCAAAAGTCATGAAGGGAATAAAAAATGTTTAGAGTATAAAAAGTGACATTGGTTTAATGTCGTGGCTTTTGTGTTCAGTGTAAAATCCTAGTTTGAGCTCAGTTGGAGCAGTGTGTCCAATTCTGGGCACCACATTTTAGGTAGGACGTGAAGACTTTGGAAGGAGTACAGAAGAGATTTACTAAAATGTTTTCAGAGTTGAAGAATTATAGTTATGTGGCTAAATTGAGAGAAGACTGCAATGAGATTTGAGAAGAATGTTTAAAATCAAGCGAAGTTTAGATAAAGTAAACAAAGGGAAATTATCTCTGATGGAGGAAAAATTAATAGCTGAAGGCTGCAGATTGGCTGAAGGCCAAAGGTGACGTCAGGAAAACCTTTTTATGCAATGAGTGGAGAGGATATGGAATACCGTGCCAAATAGAGTAGCATGTACAGATTTAAAAGTGGTTTCAAAAGCATATTGTATAAGTATTTGGAAAAGAAAGAGTTGCAGGTCTGTGCGGTTACCTGGATGGCTTCCCTCAAAGAGTTGACACAGACTCAATGATCTGCCTTATTATAGAGACACAGAGTCAGACAGGTACAGAAACAGACCCTTCAGTTTATTTGTCCTCAACCACCACACATCCCAATTTGACATATTTCCATCTGCCAGCCTTGGCCCAAGTCTCCCTAAACCCTTCCTATTCATATACCCATCCAGATGACTTTTAAATATTCTAATTGTACCTACCTCCACCACTTCCTCTCGAAGCTCATTCCATAAATGCACCATCCTCTGAATGAAATAGTTACCCTTGAGGTCTTTTTTCAATCTTCTCCCTCTCACCTTAAACCCATGCTGTCTAGTTTTGGACTCCTGCACTCTAGGAAAAAGACCTTGGCTACTCATCCTAACCACGAGAAGCATGGATTTATAAACCTCTAAGGTTACTCCTCAGCCTCCGACATTGCAGAGGGAAAAAGCCCCAGCCTTTTCAGCCTCTCATTATAGCTCAGACTCTCTAGTCGCGTCCATATCCTTGTAAATCTCTTCTGCATCCTTATGTTTAACAACATCCTGGCCCATAGGAGGGTGACCAGAATTGAGCATGCGTTAATCTAAAAGTGGCCTCACCAACGTTCTGTTCAGCCACAACGTAACACTCCAACTCGTATATTCAATGAAGACAAGTGTGCCAAATGCCTTCTTCACCACCCTGTCTATCTGTGCCTCCACTTTCTAGGATCTGTCCATTTGCACCTCTAGGTCTCTTTGTTTGGTAACACTCCCCAGGGCCCCACCATTATCTATTAAAGTCCTGTCCTGGTTTGCCTCACCAAAATGCAACATATCCCGTTTAACAAAATTAAACTCCCTCTGCCAGTCCTCAGCCCATTGGCTCATCTGACCAAGATCCTTTTGTGCTTGGAGATAATCTTCTTCATTATCCACTACATCACCTATTTTGATGTCATCTGCAAACTTACTAATCATATCTCCGATATTCACATCCAAACCATTTATAGAAATGATGAAAAATACATGATTTTAGAACTCTTCTGTGACATAAGATTGTAATTTATTTAAATGTGTATAGTTTTTTTTTATTGTACGTGAGATGTGGATGTCAAGCCCAGCCCTAAATGTCCTGGTGAATGTGGGATAAACTGTCTTGTTGAACCTTTGTAGTCCATGGGGTGTAGGAACACCTACAATGTTGTTAGCTTGGCAATTCCAGGATTTTGACCCCTTGATAGTGAAGGAATGGTGATATAGTTCCAAATCAGGATGGCATGTGGCTTGGAGGGAAATTTGCATGTGGTAATGTTGCCATGTATCTGCTGCCCTTGACCTACCAGGTGGTAGAGGTTGGAGACTTGGAAAGTGCTGTTGAAGGTGACTGGTGTATGGGGTTGCTCCCTCAATTTTTGCACCCCCCCCCCCGCTCAGATATTAGTAAGAAGGAGCAGGCAAGCTTGGCAGTTCTGAGTTTGCTGCTGTTATTTCCAGTCCCAAAGTAGTCCATCTGGTTTTATTCCTTTTGTAGACTTTATAACGGGTTTTGACATAGCCGAGTGGTGTGCCAGACTATTTCAAAGAGTAGTTAAGAGCCAACCATATTGCTGAGTGTCTGTAGTGACATGTAGGCCAGACCAGTAGAAATGACACATTTCCTCAAAGGGCATTTGTGAACAAGATGAATATTTTATTAAATTCAAATGTCACCATACGGTTGGTTTCAAATCCATGTCCCCAGGACATAAACCTCAAGCTCTGGATTACTGATGCACGTGTTTTATTTTGGAATTTTTTTGTATTTCAAAGAAAAATGTACCTCTAGATATGTTGCCTTATTATTGTTACTTTGAGTGCTATGGAAGTCTCTTATCAAATATATTATTTCAACAACCAGCATAATTATATCATGTGGTACTTAGCTGGAGGGAAAGTAACACTTCAAGATTGCTATCTGCTAAATGGTTTGCCAATTTATAATTGCAACTTGGGATGTAAAGTGTGTGATTTTAGAAGTTTGAACCAGTGGCCTGTTGATTTTGGCTTGTGTCTATGAAGGGGTTTAAAGGTGAACTTGCTAGGCTTTCTGGAGCCATGATTTCTTGTCAAAAAAATATGAGAGAGTTAGTTCCTGGTGTGCTAATAGGAATTTCTTTACATTTTGAGAGAGTTTTTACAAGCACAAAGTAAACAGTGAAGTGCATTTAGTTTCCAGTTCGAAGGATTTGGAGTTTGTTTTTGACTTTAAGGTGCCGCCGATAGCTTGGAAAGACTTCTGGTTTTGGTTTGCAGATGTCCTGGAGAAAGTCAGATATGTAAAACAGCTTCCCCTGAAGGAAGGAAACATTTTTGAACTGTTAACAAGTAGGTTTCCTCCGTGCAAGGAGTTTAGTTTGAAAGTTCCAGACCAGAAGTCATTTGTTAAAACCCTGAAGGGGTTATTTGAAGCTGCAAATGTCTAAGTTCACTCGTGAATATTCGATGCCATCAAACGTTCAAGACCAGGAAACAAAAGCCACATGTCCATCCTGGGCCTCCTGCAATGCCACAGTGATGCCACCCGAAGGCTGCAGGAACAGCAAATCATATTCAGCCTGGGAACCCTGCAGCCCAATGGCATCAATGTGGATTTCACAAGCTTCAAAATCTCCCCTCCCCCAACCGCATCCCAAAACCAGCCCAGCTCATCTCCACCTCCCTAACCTGTTTTTCCTCTCACCTCAAGCCACACCCCCATCTCCTATCTACTAACATCATCCCGCCCCCTTGACCTGTCCGTCCTCCCTGGACTGACCTATCTCCTCCCCACCCCCCTACCTACACTCACCTTTACTGGCTCCATCCCCGCCTCTTCGACCTGTCTGCCTCCTCTCCACCTATCCTCTCCTCTATCCATCCTCTATCCGCCTCCCCCATTTCTGATGAAGGGTTTAGGCCCGAAACGTCAAGTTTTCCTGCTCCTATGATGTTGCTTGACCTGCTGTGTTCATCCAGCCCCATGCTTGTTACCGCAGTTAAGTCAAATGCTATAGAGCTGATGGAGAAGGGAATTTCCTCCGGTGTTTGAGTACTGTGAAGGGGTGCAGTTGGGATACATGGTATATCGTATTTTACCATGTTTTGTTTAAATCTTTCAAATCATGTTAGATGGAAATAGCTTGGCCTATTCTATTTTCTATTCCTTTCTCTTACGTAATGAACTTCTGTTTATTTGTTAAAACCAAGTCTGTAGCATTGGCTGCTTATGTTTCAATGAAATAAAACCTCATTAAATAAACAAAACAAGCCAGATTTCATTCTGGGATCTGACTTGTCGAGAAATCATATCAACTGGGATTATTACAAACTATAAACATTTTTAAAGTGAATGGTTTGAGTTTTTAACCACCTTTTCTCCCTTTTTGCCTACAGACTAAAACTCAACGAGATGAGAAAAATCCCAACGAAAATGCTAACATGGTACAGGATGAAATATTTTCGTGGCCTGGTCCAAAGACTCTGCTGCTACAGAAGAACTCTCAAGGTTTTGGATTTACACTGAGGCACTTCATTGTCTACCCTCCAGAATCAACTTTGCATCCGAGCTTTAAGGTAGCAGTGACGTTTATTGTATGTAGTATTAAAATATGTTTCAACCATTCAATCGTTTGACCGAACATATCCACAATAGGATAGCATTCACGGGCAGCACAGTGGCTCAGCGGCTGACATTTGCTGCCTAACAACAGGAAGGACCCGGTTTCAGTTCCAGTCTTGGGGGACTGTCTATGTGGAGTTTGCACATTCTCCGCTCGTCTGCATGGGTTTTCTCTGTGTATTCTGGTTTCCACCCGCAGTGTAAAGACATGCCAACTAGGTGGATTAGCCACGGGAAATGCAGGTTTACAGGGATAAGGGAGGGGGGTGGCCCTGGGTGGGATGCTATTTGGAGGGTTGGTGTGGACTTGATGGGTAGAATGTCTTGCTTCCACACTGTGAAAATTCTAGGATTCATGTAGACTGTAGCAGGGAATTGTTAACAGAGCCAATGAGGTAGTCATCTCTTCATCTTAGAGGTCTAGGTTGGTTTCCTGATTAAAGCATGCAAACATTTGAATCTGGAATAGGTGTGTGCCACCCTGCCCCCTAGAACCAGCTCCTTCCTTCAAAAATGCCATCCCCTATTCACAATTCCTTCGCCTCCGCCGCGTCTGCTCCCAGGATGAGCCATTCCACACCCGCACATCTCAGATGTCCTCATTCTTCAAGGACCGCAACTTCCCCCCTGCAGTGGTCGAGAACGCCCTCGACCGTGTCTCCCGCATTTCCCGCAACTCATCCCTCACACCCCGTCCCCGCAACAATAACCAAAAAAGAATCCCCCTCGTCCTCACCTACCACCCCACCAACCTCCGGATCCGACGCATCATCCTCCGACACTTCCACCATCTGCAATCCGACCCCACCACCAAAGACATTTTTCGCTCCCCACCCTTGTCTGCTTTCCGGAGGGACCACTCCCTCCGTGACTCCCTTGTCCGCTCCATACTCCCCTCCAGCCCCACCACACCTGGCGCTTTTCCCTGCAACCGCAGGAAGTGCTACACCTCCTCCCTCACCCCAATCCCAGGCCCCAAGAAGACTTTCCACATCAAGCAGATGTTCACCTGAACATCTGCCAATGTGGTATACTGCATCCGCTGTACCCGTTGTGGCCTCCTCTACATCGGGGAAACCAAGCAGAGGCTTGGGGACCGCTTTGCCGGACACCTGCGTTCAGTTCGCAACAAACAACTGCACCTCCCAGTCGCGAACCATTTCAACACCCCCTCCCATTCCTCAGACGACATGTCCATCCTGGATCTCCTGCAATGCCACAATGATGCCACCTGAAGGCTGCAGGAACAGCAAATCATATTCAGCCTGGGAACCCTGCAGCCCAGTGGTATCAATGTGGATTTCACAAGCTTCAAAATCTCCCCTCCCCCAACCACATCCCAAAACCAGCCCAGCTTGTCTCTGCCTCCCTAACCTGTTCTTCCTCTCACCTATCCCCTCCTCCTACCTCAAGCCCCACCCCCATCTCCTATCTACTAACCTCATCCTGCCCCCTTGACCTGTCCGTCCTCCCTGGACTGACCTATCTCCTCCCTACCCCCCCCACCTACACTCACCTTTACTGGTTCCATCCCCGCCTCTTCGACCTGTCTGCCTCCTCTCCACCTATCCTCTCCTCTATCCATCTTCTATCCGCCTCCCCCTCGCTCCCTATTTATTTCAGAACCCTCTTCCCCTCCCCCATTTCTGATGAAGGGTCTAGGCCCGAAACGTCAAGCTTTCCTGCTCCTGTGATGCTGCTTGGCCTGCTGTGTTCATCCAGCTCCGCACCTTGTTGTCTCGGATTCTCCAGCATCTGCAGTACCTATTATCTCCTTCCTTCAGTAAAACTATGCATGACCTGGTGACTCCATATTCCTGCGTAACTCCATATTCCTTTCCTAATTCAAGAATTTATCTGCTTCTGCAATAAAAAAGATTGGAAGATTCTGCTTCCACTGTCTTTTGACGAAGAAAATTCTGAAGTCTGTATGAAAACACTTCTCATCTCTATATTAAATGGATGAACCTTTATTTATAAACAGTGACACCCAATTCTAGACTCTTCTCCCAAAAGGAAACATTCATTCTGTATGCATTCTGATAAATGTGTACTGTCGCCAACAGACAACCTATGATGTGTAATCTGGACTAAAAGTCAAGAACTTCTACATAAAATATTAAAACGGTCATGAATCCAGTGGATGTAACTAGAATTTTGTCTTTTGATTTATTAGTTGTTTGAGAGAATAGGCTGTAGCTAAATATGCTATATATTTCTGTTGCAAAGACTGTAATTTCATTTGATCAAGTAAGCAATAAAAATTCTTAGTAAATATCAGAAAAAATACATGGGTTTAAATCTTACCAGAAATCAGCTAAGTGTCATTTCTTGCGAGTTTAATGGAGGGGTTCCATCCGTGGGTGGTCCTAACGAATTTTCTCATGCTAGCTACCTGAACTTGCCTCATTGCCTATGCACCATGCCTCATACATGACTCTGCTTGTCATTTTATCCTACTCACTGCAGGTGAAAATATTGACCTCTGCTGTGACCTCTCTGGAATCAGCTACTGGTGCCAGATTTAAAGCTGTGCACATGGTCAAACACTGGCAGTCTGCAGCTGTCCTATATGGTTCCTACCAATTGCCCCAGACATTTCAGGCAGAAGCAAATTAGCACCCTACGTTGCTGATGGGAACCAGGAGGCCCTGATGGATTTGTGGTGTGCACAGTGGCAGTCCATGGAGTGTGCTGTAATTTGTTGGTGACTGATGGAGGGCTGAAGGAACAAGTGGTGAGCTGGAATTATCAGCATACTACTGACTTTCACGTCAGCAGTTGACACTGTCTGGTTTCTGTGAAGTAGATGGGAAAATTATAAATTGCATATTAATGAGGTAAGATGAAATCACAATGAGGATGTTAATACATGCTAATATGCGCAGATAGGCTTCTTGCTCTCACTAGTGAAAATCTTGTCCCATTATCTAGCCCTTGGTAGGAAAATAGGACTTTTTGCTCTCATGATGTGATGCTTCCAACTTTCTTATATTACTGATGTTGTGAAGGGCTGCAAGAATTCTACCTGTGATGTTGTACCTCATTTGCACATCTATTAAGCCATCTTAATTATAAACCCTGCGATCTACGTGTTGACCTAAAATGAAGAAATGCAATAAACAAAACACCCACATCTTGCTCTGTGATTTGCTCTCTTACCTTTTTCAGCAATTTACGATGCATCCCATCCTGGCCTAGTGACTTCACCACTTGGAGTGCTGCCAGCCTTTTTAGCACCTCTTCTTCAGCTATCATTTTATACTAGTCAACTGTTTGACACCCACATTTTCAACTGGGCAGTTGCCACCAGCTTCTAATTTGGTAAAGACAGAAGCAAAGTGTTAATTTATTATCTCTGCCATACTCTTTGCTTCAGTGAGCAGTTTACCTTTTTTACCCTGCTTGTTTTAACACCATCTGCCATTCTTACCTCTTAGCTTTCTTTTAGCTTTACTTTAATGTCTTAACGAAGATTTGTAGCTCGGGTTGTGGTTGGAGTTGTTGGTTGGTTCGCCGAGCTGAATGGTTTTTGTGCAATCATTTCGTCTCCCTTCTAGGTGACGTTGTCACAAGCTTCAAAATCTCCCCTCCCCCAACCTATGACTCTGTCATAGTGGGCAGTATTGTTTCTGGTTTTGTACCATAGTGGTATGTAGATGGGGTCTGTTTCAACATGTTTGTTAATTGCATTGATGGTTGAAAACCAGGCCTCCAGAAATTCTTGTGCTTGTCCACCGATGCAATAAAAAAAACATGTTGAAACATACGCCATCTACATATCATTACGGTACAAAACCAGAAACAATACTGCCCACTATGACAGAGTGGAACATATAAATTCAGAGTGTGACAGGAACACAGCGCTTCAATGGAGTCTACACAGCTATGACAACGTCACCTAGAAGGGAGACAGAACATTTGCATGAAAACCAGTCAGTTTGGCGAACCAACCAACAACTCTTAGCCTTCCTTATTCAACCTTAGCCTCTCTCCTGCATTTGACAAACTCTTCCGCATTTTCACAGTGCTCAGCAGAAGTATATTGCAGTGATAAAGAAGAACTGTAGGAAAAGAGAGAGCCAGCCGTGGATGTCTAAGGAAATAAAGGAAAGTATCAGATTGACAAAAAAACATACAAAAAAAGCAGAGAGTAGTGGGAAACTAGTAGACTGGTAAATCTTTAAAGGCCAACAGAAAGGCACATAAAAAGTTATAAAGAAAAGTAATATAGATTATGGGAGTAAACTAGCTCAGAATATAAAAACAGGCAGCAAAAGTTTCTATAAATATGTAAATCATAAAAGAGTGGCGAAGGTAAACATTGGTCCTTTAGAGGATGAGAAGGCCAATTTAATAACTGGGAATGAGGAAATAGCCGAGACATTAAACAGTTATTTCATGTCGGTCTTCACAGCGGAAGACACAAGTAACATGCCAAAAACTAATGGCAAGAAGGTTATAGCAGGTGAGGAGCTAGAAACAATCATTATCACAGAGGAGGCAGTGCTGGGCAAGCTAATGGGGCTAAAGGTAGACAAGTCTCCTGGCCCTGATGAAATGCATCCCAGGGTACTAGAAGAGGTGATGGGGGAAATAGCAAATGCACTAGTAATTATTTACCAAAATTCACTGGACTCTGGGGTGGTTCCTGCAGATTGGAAAACAGCCAATATGCCGCCACTGTTTAAAAAAGGAAGTAGACGAAAAGCAGGTAACTACGGGCCAGTTAGCTTTACTTCGGTAGTGGGGAAAATGCTTGAATCTATCATTAAGGAAGAAATAGCAAGGCATCTGGATATAAATTGTCCCATTGGGAATTGGGAGCACCCAGCATGGTTCATGAAGGGTAGACCATGTTTAACTAATTTGGTGGAATTCTTTGAGGACATTACTTGCATGGTGGACAATAGGGAACCTGTGGATGTGGTGTATCTGGATTTCCAGAAGGCATTTGACAAGGTGCCACACCAAAGGCTGCTACATAAGATAAAGTTGCTCGGTATCACAGGTAATGTATTGGAATGGATAAAGGATTGATTGACCAGTAGAAAGCAAACAGTAGGGGTAAATGTCTGTTCTTCTGGTTGGCGGTCAGTGGCTAGTGGTGTGCCTCAGGGAACAGTGTTAGGACTGCAATTGTGTACAATTTACATAGATGATTTGGAGCTGGGGAGTAAGTGTGGTGTGTCAAAATTTGCAGATGACAGTAAGGTGAGTGGTAGAGCAAAGTGTGCAGAAGACGCTGAAAGTCTGCAGAGGGATATAGATAGTCTAAGTGAGTGGGCCAAGGTCTGGCAGATGGAGTACAATGTTGATAAGTGTGAGGTCATCCATTTTGGTAGGAATAACAGCAAAATGGACAATGTTTTAAACGGTGAAAAATTGCAGCATGCTGCTGTGCGGAGGGACTTGGGTGTCCTTGTGCATGAATCGCTAAAAGTAGGATTGCAGGTGCAGCAGGTAATTAAAAAGGCAAATGGAATTTTGTCTGCCATTGCTCGAGGGATGGAGTTTAAAAACAGGGAGGCTGTGCTGCATTTGTAAAGGGTCCTGGTGAGGCCACACCTGGAGTACTGTGTGCAGTTTTGGTCTCCTTACTTGAGAAGGGATATACTCGCACTGGAGGGGGGTGCAGAGGAGATTCACTCGGCTGATTGCAGAGTTGAGAGGGTTGGATTATGAGGAGAGACTGAGTAGACTGGGATTATACTCTTTGGAATTCAGAAGAATGAGGGGAGGTCTTATAGAAACATACAAGATTATGAAGGGCATAGATAAAGTGGAGGCAGGGAGGTTGTTTCCACTAGCAGGTAAAAGTAGGACTAGAGGGCATCGCCTCAAAATAAAGGGAAGCAGATGTAGGACTGAGGTCAGGAGGAACTTCTTCACCCAAAGCGTCGTGAATCTGTGGAATTCCCTGCCCAGTGAAGCGGTTGAAGCTACCTCGCTGAATGTTTTTAAGGCAAGGCTAGATAAATTTTTGAACAGTAAGGGAATTAAGGGTTATGGTGAGTGGGTGGGTAAGTAGAGCTGAGTCTCAAAAAGATCAGCCATTATCTTATTAAATGGCAGGGCAGGCTCGAGGGGCCAGATGGCCTACTCCTGCTCCTAGTTCTTATGTCCTTATGTCCTTGTGACCTTGCGTCCTTATTTCTACTACTAATGTTATTCTGGTATGCATCATATGCCTTCTGTGTCTTCCGTATCTTTTCATCAATGCTCTTCGTCATCCTGGGTACTCTAGCTTTAGATATCCAATGTTTATTTCTCCTGGTTGCATCCTTTTCTTCCTCACCTTTGTTAGCATATAAACTATGCTGAAAATATATTTCAGTGTAGTAATCAAAATTCTTTTAATTTCCCATGCCAACTTTCAATACGCAAACTCTGCAGGTGCACACACTTCACGTTTTTTTCCTAAGTATGGTAGCAGGAGTAAAAACAGGTGGCATGGCCCTCCTGCATTGTGAATAGGAAAGCCCACCGAATAATGTGCTTCTCACATACTTAATTGATAGCCCAGTGGGCATTCCGCTAGATTGATATCCCAGAAAAGTGAATTCCTACTCTGTCTGAAGCCACCAGCCATTCAGGGCTAGAAGCCAAGGTGAGCTGCTGTTCTGCATCAGAAGCCATGGCTGCTGGAGGCATGGTGACCTAGAAGTTGAGGAGCAGTAGGCATTGTGAGGTGCCTGCTTGGGTTTATACCGTGGGGTGGGGATTGTGAAGAGGATTGTGGAAATAAGGACGGATGATGGCTGTCAGCGGAAGCTAACTATATCAATTATTACTTCTATTTGTATGTATGAGTACAGTAATGGTGGTATGATAACGTTTTTTGAAATTTGTATTTTTCTAATTCACTAGTTAAATGTAAAATCACCATTGCCCCACCGGACCATAGGACTGCTCTCTCATTAGAGAGCAACGACTGGTAGTGAGTTTAACTTGACGGTCACCACTCCTCAGGCGAGGTTAAGGAGGTGGGACCTTCACGGTTATCTCAGCGGTGCGAGAGTTGAACCCGTGCTGTTGTCATTCTGCATTGCAAACCAACTGCTGAGCCAGTTGATCTAACTGACTCCCCAGGTGATGAACTATAGTTGGTGGGAATGGTAAAACACAGACTTTTCTCAGATTTTAAGGAATGAATCAACGGATGATACTTGGTAAATATTCATGTCTGTTTCAATCCATATGTAATACTCCAATGATTACAGAACAATACTTCCTGTTACTTGCTGTGTGCAATGTATTCTGAGATCAATTGCTGTGTAAAAACGCATTCCATAAAGTGGTTTTGTGACATAACTGCATATTTTCTAATTCACTGAGTCACAGGAGATCTGCTACTTCACTTAAATGGAGGTATGCTGAAAACAATTTATCTTGAGTAGTTATAAATAAGCAAATATAGCTGACAAAGCTTGGCAGTTAAGGTCTTAATGAAAATTTGTAGCTCAGGTTGTGGATACAGTTGTTCGTTAGCTTGCTAAGCCGGTGGTTCTTTGGTGTGCAGACGTTTCGTTACCTTTCTAGGCAACATCATTAGTGACCTCCAACCGAACCTTCGGTATTCTGTTTCCGTCCGGATTTATGTAATCCCCTAGTGTGATGGTCTTGTCGCTTCCAGTTCTGTTGTTCTAGCAGCGGTCTGTATACGAGGTCTATTTCTATGTGTTTATTAATGGAGTCCCATGTTGAGAACCAGGCTTCCAGAAATTCCCTTGCATGTCTGGTGTTCGCTTGTCCCAGTCGAACTGATGGCCCTCATTTTCTGTGTGTTTTGAGACAAACGAGTAATGGTTGTGTCTTTTTACTGCCAGCTGGTGTTTGTGTATCCTGGTTGTCAGTTTCCTCCTTGTTTGTCCAATATAATTGTTTAGTGCACTCGCTGCATGATATTCTGTATATCATATTGGTCTTGTTTACTATCAGTATGGGGTCTTTGGACTTTGGTAACATTTGGTGCAGTGTTGCTGTAGGTTTGTGTGCAATCATGAATCTTATATGGCCTTAGGAGTCTAGTAGTCATTTTTGATGTAGGGTAGTGTTGCTAGTGTCTTCTGATGTACTGTGTCCTCTGACTGTTATTTGTTTCGTAGGCATCTGTGGACAAAGCTTCTTGGGTATCTGTTGTCGGTGAAAACTTTATATAGGTGTTCCTCTTCCGTTCTCCAGAGTTCTGGGGTGTTGCAATGTGATGTGGCTTGTTTAAGTCTTGATGCAGCTCTGCTTGTGTATGGTTGGGTGGTTGCTATTGAAGTTAAGGATTTGGTCCATGTGTGTGGCCTTCCTGTATACTCAGGTCCGAAATATACAGAATACCATACAGCGAGTACAATAGACGTTACATTGGACAAACAGATGACCAGGATACACGAACACCAGCTGGCAGTAAAAAGACGCAACCGATATTCGTTTGTCTCAAAACACACAGAAAATGAGGGCCATCAGTTCGACTGGGACAAAGTGACCGTACTGGGACAAGCAAACGCCAGACATGCAAGGGAATTTCTGGAAGCCTGGTTCTCAATGAGGGACTCCATTAATAAACACATAGAAATAGACCCGTATACAGATCGCTGCTAAGACAACAGAACTGCAAGTGACAAGACCATCCCACTAGGGGATCATATAAGTCTGGAAGGAAGTAGAATACCAACGCTTCGATTCGAGATCACACTTATGATGTTGGCTAGAAGGCTAACTAAATATCTGCGCATCACAGAACAACTGGCCCGACGAGCTAACAAGCAATTGAAAGCTTGGCACTCATAAACTGATTAAGTGGAGAACAATGAGTCATTGAAACAATTGTCTTTTCTATTTTCAAACCTTTGTACTGCCAAATGTTTGCAAAGATATGCAACTGCAATGGGATCATTGTGTTTGGAAATAGTAAAGGATACAGTGATGTGTACAATATTGGGCCTGTACCTCTTTAAATCCAACAGTCGGACCTAAGATATCAACAGTTCGAATTTTTTTTTACTCTTGCACACTTTGTCTATCTGATCCAAAAATGTTATTGTTAATATGGTTGAAGTCAATAAAATTGAGCAGTTGATTAATCACTATCTATTCAGTACTGAATTTTGTCACCGTGTAAAGCATGTTTGACCATGATTTAATAGCAGTTCCAAATGCATCCTGGTGTGGCTTTATTTGTGGAATCTAATTTGGATAATCTAATCCTGAGTTGGTACTGAAGATTGTTAATCAATTGAAGATTGTGAAGGTAACAGTGAAAAATTTGATGCTCTGCTGTCTATTTTGACAGTGTAAATAGGTATCAATCATTCTGATCTTATTGCTTAGAGAAAGTGTTGCTGAAATGTTGGCTTGCAGTTTAGGAATCAAAATCTGTGGTGATAGTGTAATTTTGCTAATTTTCTGTTTGAACCATTCAAATAACAGTTGCACTCTGGACCTGAAACAAGGCAGAAAACGTTCAGGTCCACTGTTCCAGGGTTCTTCCACTACTGCAATTGAGTGTGCATTTTCAACAGATGAATTAATATGGTCTAGATAAGCCATTTAACCAATGTTATGCTCCTCTGCTGCAATAGAAGGCACAGCAATCCTTTCTGACTCTAAGTGCAAATGTCAATTGAGCACTTTTCAAGTGTGTCAACAAATAACACCACAGTATTTACCTGTTTAATCAGTCCATTTTGTAACCCTGCTGCTGGTGGCATATTCCAAGCTGGTGTGCAGTGCAGTCCCTCAGAATATTTGGTTTTAGAACATTGCCTTATCATGTAGATGGAAAATTGTAAAATCATGGAGCCATGTCTCACCCTTGTTTCTCTTAATCGCTCAGCTTCCAACATGCATTAATATAATTTATGCTGGTCATCACATTCCCTGTATCATGCATGTACTATAATTTCTTGTATCTGCTTACTGTTGTCATGGTGTCTTAGAGACTAATTGTACATTAAGAAGGATAGCATGTGAGGGAGAAGGGAATAGGAATATAGAAATGGAAGGCAGCAATTCATCCCATCAAGCCTACTCTGCCATTCAGTTAGATCGTGGCTGATCATCTGTCTTAATGGCACTTTCTCCTCTGTGCCACTTTGCTGCACTAATTCCATATCACTTGCGGATAGAAGCAGTGTTCAGAAACCTAATGCTTTCTGCCTTGCCCATGCTCAATGATTTGAGTTTCCATAGCTTTCCATAGCAAAGCTGCACCACCCTCTTGAGTGAAGAATTTCCTCCTTATCTCAGTCTTAAATAACCTACCCTTATCCAGAGCTTGTGTCACCTGGTTTTAGTCTCACCAGCTAGGGGGAGCATCTTATCTACACCCATTCTGAAATGCCCCGTAAAAGTATTGTACGTTTCATTGAAATCACCCTTACTTTTCAAAACACTGGGGAATATGGATACAGCGTCCACAGGAGACAATCCTGCAACCCCGGGTATTTATCTGACAAACATTCATTACCTTGCTTTCTATGGAGAACATATTCCCTCTTGGGTAAGGAGAACAAACTATGCATGATACACCAAAGTTCTGTAGTGATTATAATGAGGTCAGCCAGGTGAACCTCATAGAATGAGTTCTTTGATGGACCAGATTAACAGCCCCAATCGGGGAGTTCTGGCTGACAGATATAAGCAGGAGTGCCAGAGGTTCTGGTCATTCGGAGAGCTGGCTGTGAGGGAGCTGGATCAATGTCAAGGAGTCTCCATATGTAAATAAAGGGTGACTTGGTGATGGGCTACTGGCCTCGAGTTATTTCAGTGGCAACAAGAGAAAAGCATGCTCCTGAAGAAATTTTCATGCAACAGTCATCTTTGAGTTGTGGTAAGCAGTTCTGGCATCATGCCGTATTTTGGGAAGCTTGACTTGTTGATCTTGGTATCGAAGACTGAGCCCAGAATGTGGAAAGAATGTGTTATTTTCTGGGCAAATGACCTTGGGACTGATGAAATCAATGAGTAATTCTCCTGATAGCTTGTGGACTCATAGCTATTAGGAACCTTACTTTCACTGAGGCACCAGATACTAGAACTTTTGAGTTGATGGATTTATTTAATGAATATTACAACCCTAAGCCACCTCTAATTCTGAGATGCTATCAGTTTTACTCAGCATTGGGAGAACCAGGGGATTTTTGATGAGGCTAAGACAACTGGCAGGGGCATGTGACTTTGGTTTAATCCTTAATGAGATGCTGAGAGACCGTTTGGTAAGTGGGATTAATTATGAACCATGCAAAAGTGCCCATTGGATTGCCCAACTGGCTTTATGATTAGAAAATGCAGCAAATGGAGCATACAAGTTGTAGGGTATTCTGACAAAAGTGAACACCCTTGCCAGTCCAACTGAGCTTGAGGAACACCCCTTGAGTGAAGGCAATTGCATAGCCTCACTCAGGACATATACTGAACAAAGGGACTCTAGTCAGCCCACAGCAAAACCAGAAAACAAAGCTGAGTCTTGGCCAAATGGTTAAAATTTTCTTCAGGATCCAGGCTGGCAAGCCATTGCAGTTGCCGCTGGTATGCAGACTCAAGACAGCCAAAAGCCCCATTAAACTTAAACTGAGTAAGAAAACTCAGGCTGGTATCCAGGAGAGAGCTATCCCTGGAAAGTCCAGGGTTTGAAACCGTTAAATTGCTATGCAACATCCAAATCAAAACTAAATAAAATAAACATCTGGTTCAACAGTCACCCAACTCTAATGACGTAGATACCAGCTTAGCTGTTTGTGATCACAGATCAAGTCTTTAACAAAATTTACTCTGGACTCTTAAGTTTGCATTACTCTTCAACCAGACTGAGAATGTATTCTGGGAACATTTGCAGATTAAGGGTGCAACTTTGGTTCCTCATGAGAAGGAGCTGGTTCACTTGCCACTGTTTGCAGTAAAAGCTTGGACCCAAGCATGATGAGGCGAAATTAGCTGAGAAAGATTCACCTAGATTGGCTCAACATTTTTCTGTTAGAAAATGACTGCCTGAGAGAAGCCCTACAGGTAGTTCTCTTATAACATAATAGTTGCATTCTTGTGTGACCTCGAGCTATAGAAAATTGCATTGTAGGAAAATTGCTATACCTGTACAGCAGAAAGTTTGCATTATCCAAACAGCATCCATTCTTCAGCAGTTGCATTACAGGCAATTTGTGTTAACAAAATGCGCGTGGTAGCAGAACTACCTGTAAATAAATATGCAGAAGTTTTTCAGAAAGATCAAGAGACTATCAAAGGAGCCAACGCCACCTTGCATGTTGACCAGGAAGCAATTCCATGATTCTGCGGGCAAAAGCAAAGGCAGAAATCAGAATTTTAGAAAGCAAAGGAATCCTCAAACTAGTCCAGTTTGTGGAATGGGCAGCACCAATCCTACCAATTGTAAAGCCTGACAGTTCAGTTTGACTTTGTGGGGATTTTAAATGAACAATAAACAGCATCTCGCAGCTGGATAAATACTCAGTCCCTTGCATAAAGGATTTCTGTGCAAAGTTGGCAGGGGGCTGTCCTTCATGAAGCTGAACATGAGCTGTGTGTACTTGCAATTGCATTTAAATGAGGATTCCCAGACGTATGCTGCAATTAATACCCATCAGGGTTTGCCTCAATATGCAAGACTGCTATTTAAGGTATCGTCAGCTTGTGCCATTTTTCAGTGGACAACAGAGAACATTTTACAAGGTCTGCCCAGGTTGCCATATATCCAGATGACATGCTTAACAACAAGGAAGACAAATAAGGAGCACTTGGAAAACTTGGGTATATCTCCCAGGCAGGTGTGTGCCTTAGAAGGGAAGAATGTGTGTTCCAAGCACCCCAAGTGACCTACTTGAGGTACAGAGTTAACAAGACTGGGTTATACCCATTGAAAGATAAAGTGAGGGTGATCAAAGGTGCCCTTGCTCCCATGTCAGTTCCGGGGCTTAGGTATTTCCTTTGGCCGATGTATTATTATGGAAAGCTCATACATAATCTGGCCTCTGTCCTGGGACCTTTGCATCAACCTTTTCAAAAAAAAGGGTCAGTCTTGGAAATGGTAGCATAGCCAAGCCATAGCTTTCAGGGAAGTGAAGAAATGGCTATGATCCTCTAAGGTGCTGGCTCACTATGATCCCAAACAGGATCTGGTATTGACATGCAATGCGTCCCCATATGGCATTGGGGTGGTATTAGCTCACAGGTGGCCCATCGGAGAGGAATGCCCAATAGCAAATGCATCTAGGAACTTGGCTAATGCAGAGTGCAAAATATGCCGAGATAAGAAGGAACATTTGGCAATCATATTTGAAGTCAAGAAGTTCCAACAATGCCTCTTATGGATGTAAATTTGTAATAATAATGGACCACAAACCCCTGCTAGGTCTACTTGGAGGACGAGGCAATGTCGCCCATTGCTTCAGGCGAAATTCAGCGGTGGACTCTAATATAATTTGCGTATAATTACAGGTTGGAACACTGTCCGGGAGGTCACATAGCAAATGCGGATGCATTGAGCTGCCTCCTGCTGACAGATACACTCGTGGTGATACTGCCACTGGAAGAGTCCATAATGGTTTTAAACTTTCTGGACTCACTTCCAGTCACAGCTGACAATATCAGACTTGGACACAAAGATCTGGCCCTGGCAAAACTAAAACAGTTGATATTGATGGGAGAAACCAAAAGGCCACCACAACCAGAATTGAAACTTTTTTGGACCCAGAAAGACCAGATCACAGTAGAGGACGGCTTATTATTATGGGGAGCAAGAGTGATTGTCCCAAGCAACAATTGCCGCCCAATACTGGCTGAACTTCACCAGGGTCATCTAAGGGTTTCCAAACTGAAGAAGTTGGTGAGAAGTTATGTTTGGTGGCCAGGATTGGATGCAAACATAGCTGCATTGATGGGGAATGCCCAGAGTGCAGAATCCCCAGACAAGGACAAAAATGTCTGCCAGCAGCTCCCCTACATTGTGGGAGTAGCAAGGTAAACCCTGGACTCACTTACACGTCAACTGTCCAGGTCCTATTATGGGCTCAGTGTTCTGAGTCATTGTGGACGTCAGCTCAAAATGGCTGGAGGTGCATAGAATTCCTTCGTCAAACATGGAGATAGAAAAACTGCATGTAACTTTTGCAGTACACGGACTCCCAGAAGTGTTGGTCACTGAAAAGGGCCATCATTTACTAGCAAGGAATTTGCGTATTTCCTCAAGTGAAATGGTATTCTTCATGTAAGGGCAGATCCATACCTTCCATCACCCAATGGTCTGGCAGAAAGAGCAGCTCAAACCTTGAAAGCAGGCTTAAAGAAATAGGCTACAGCTTTACTATATACTAAACTGTCCCAGTTTCTGAGATAATAAGGTGTAGAGCTGGATGAACTCAGCAGGCCAAGCAGCATCAGAGGAGCAGGAAAGCTGACGTTTCGAGTCTAGACCCTTCTTCAGAAATGGGGGAGGGGAATGGGGTTCTGAAATAAATAGGGAGAGAAGGGGAGGCAGATAGAAGATGGATAGAGGAGAAGACAAGTGGAGAGGAGACAGACAGGTCAAGGAGGCGGGGTTGGAGCCAGTAAAGGTGAGTGTAGATGGGGAGGTAGGGAGGAGATAGGTCAGTCCAGGGAGGACGGACAGGTCAAGGGGGCGGGATGAGGTTAGTAGGTAGGAAATGGGGGTGGGGCACGTTTCCCTGCAACCGCAGGAAGTGCTACACCTGCTCCTACACTCCCCCCCCCCATCCCAGGCCCCAAGAAGACTTTCCACATCAAGCAGATGTTCACCTGCACATCTGCTAATGTGGGATACTGTATCCGCTGTTCCGTTGTGGCCTCCTCTATATCGGGGAAACCAAGCGGAGGCTTGGGGACCGCTTTGCGGAACACCAACGCTGGGTTCACACTAAACAACTGCACCTCCCAGTTGCAAACCATTTCAATTCCCCCTCCCATTCCTCAGACGACGTGTCCATCCTGGGCCTTCTGCAGTGTCATAACGATGCCACCCGAAGTTGCAGGAACAGCACCTCATATTCCGCTTGGGAACTGTGCAGCCCAGTGGTATCAATGTGAACTTCACAAGCTTCAAAATCTCCCCTCCCCCTACTGCATCCCAAAACCAGCCCAGCTCGTCCCCGCCTCCCTTACCTATCCTTCCTCCCACCTATCCCCTCCTCCCACCTCAAGCTCCACCTCAAACCCCCTTCCCCTCCCCCATTTCTGAAGAAGGGTCTAGGCCCAAAACGTCAGCCTTCCTGCTCCTCTGATGCTGCTGGGTCTGCTGTGTTCATCCACCTCTACACCTTGTTGTCTCAGATTCTCCAGCATCTGCAGTTCCTACTATCTCTGTCCCAGTTTCTACTTGATTATAGGACCACCCCTCATGAAACTACAGGGATAACTTCAGCAGAGTTGCTAATGGGGAGAAGACTCTGCACCAAGTTAAATCTGATCTTCCTGGACCTGGATGAGGAGGGTGAAACAGCATCAGGAATGCCAGTGCTGGACATGAATCCACTAAGTGGTAGAGACAGTTTACTTCAGGGAACAAAGTTTGGTGTAGGAGCCATGGGAATGGCTGTGCATGGGTAAGAGGCTTGGTCTACGTGAAGTCGGGTCTAGTGACGTATAAAGTTGGGGTAGGTGCCATGGCCCTGAACAAGCATGTGGACCATATGAAAGCTGCAAACTTGCAAATGGTGTGGGAGCAAAACCTGCCCGGCTGTTGACTGCCTTTCCAACTCTTCGGGAGCCCGTGGATTCTCCCTCTCCATCAAGCGTGAATCTGTGATGGACATGGCTGTATTGCAGCCTTGACACTTTTGCTGCCTGAAGAGGAGAATGAATTTCTCGCAACATGCCCTGAGCATAAGAGGCGAGCTAGTATGTGTTACATGCTGCCTGTGTCAGAGGCAGAACCTGATCCAATGCCAAAATGCCCCAGGAGGAGCTACAAAAAATGTAACTGGCCTATACCATTGGACTCAGGGGAGGGATTGTAATGAGGTCTGTTAGGTGGACCTCCAAGAGTATGTTCCCTGATTGGGGTTGTTAATCTGGTCCAATCAGGGAGCCCTGGCTGACAGATATAAGCAGGAGTGTCAGAGGTTCTGTTCACTCAAAGCTGGATCTGAGGGAGATGCTTCAATGTCAAGGATTCTCCACATGTAAATAAAGAGTGACTTGGAGATGGGTTAACGGCCTCTGGAGTTATTTCTAGTAAAATACAACGGCAGTAAGGATATCTTTAATCCTGTACCCCGTTTCTCTTACCGTGAATGGCATCATGCCATTTACCTTCCTAATTGCTTGCTGAACTTGCACAGTAAATAAGTTAGTGAGTTTGAACAAGGACATTAAGGTTCCTTTGGACACCTGTGCTTCTCAGTCTGTCACCATTTAAGATTATATTCTACCCTTTTCACCTGGCCTACGAAAGTGAATAAATTCACACTTAATCACATTGTGTTCCATCTGCCTTGATCTAGCCCATTCACCATCCAAGTCTTTTTGAAGCCTGGTTGCATCCTCCCCACAACTTGCATTCCCATCTAGTTGCATCTTGAGTGAATTTGAAAACATTGCAGTTGGTTCTCACATTCAACTTACTGATGTCGACAGTGAAGAGTTGTGGATCTACTACTGATCCTGGCAATACCCCACTAGTAATTGCCTGCCATTCTGAGAGTGATCCATTTACTCCTACTCTCTGCTTTATGTCTGTTAACCAATTCTCAGTCCACGCTAATATATTACCCTCTATCCAGTTACCTCCAGTCTATTTTTATGAATGTTGAGTAGGATCTTGTGAAAAAGCCTTCTAAAAATCTAAGTACACCACTAGACTGGTTTTTCATTATCTATGCTATTTGTGGAATTAAATTACTTGCAAATTTAAATCTAACAGCTCTTTTGAGTACATGTGCTTAAACGTATATGTGTCTTTGCTCACTTGTTTTCACCCACTGAAAACATTTTTTTACAGCTGGTTCTTTGGTAAAATTAGAAATGTCAATATTAAGACAATTCAGTCGGCAGCTTGAGAGTTCAGGATTTAGCTTTGCACTGGTTGAGTTTATTTGGGATGAAGACCCACCTCCCCACTGCTTCAGTCTGTAGGTAGTTAGACTGTTTTGTCAAGGAAAACTCTGAATGGATTTCATGATTAGGATTAGAACTTGAAGTTCAGGTTCTTGAGAGTTGCAAATACAGTAATTGAATGCTTTGATCTTTGAAATTTCCTTCTGCTGTCCTGAAGGTGCTAATTAATCTTCATGCATATTTCGATGGAGGCTTTTAGTCCTTCACGTGCGGATGTTTTGTAAGCAACCTGTCCTGAGACATTATTACACATCTCTAGAGCAGGTGGGACTTGAACCCGGGCCTCTTGGTATGTTTAACGTTCTTCATGTGAAATTGGATAAGTGATGTTTGCAACCATTTGGTTTTGAGACACAGCTGAGGCTGGTCCTGTCCTTGTCTGACAGTAATGCATGTGCATTTTATAGCAGGCTTCACAACTGGGGAACTTACTAATATTCCCGTCAGTGCAAACCCATTAGGAACAATTCTGACCCTAATTGAGGAAGGTTGTGATGAGAGGCATGAGAATGTGCCTGGAGGTCACCGCTTGCAACAAGAATGGCAGGAGATGGAAAATGGGACAAGGCCTCAATGCCTTAGCAATGAGCTTCAGAAGTAATGGGTGTTTGGCATGAATCAGTGTAATGTTATGGGAGGGGCAGTCTATTGCTACTGGCTCATCTGCGAGGAAGGGAGATGATATTAACTAGATGTGAGTAATAGGGTCTGAAAATTCTAGATGCTGCCTCTAGATCTGTGAAATTCTCAAGTGCTCCACTTTCAACATCAGGGCACAGACGAGGTGAATGCCCAGATGAATGTCCACAACAACTGTATGCCACGGACCTAGTGAGCACAACCAGTTAAACACAGTTGGCTGTGGAGCTTCATCAATGGATTTAGTCTCAATTGGGCAATGTTATGACATCAACTGCATTACTGGTTACATTTTTGGAACATAGTCAACGATCACCTAACAATACCATTGATTATAACACATTCCAACCTGGAAACTATAGGTTAAATTGAATCTTTATAGCTTAATAGCTAATCCATGAGAGAGCAGTTTACAAGAATTTCATTATACTATTTGGTAAGATACAGGGTCTCACATGTCATTTGTGATCTGAATCCAGATTTTCAAGCTGTGCGCATCTGGCATCTTTTGCATCTCATCTGCTCATGAAAATATGACCTCTCGAGTTGGGAATGTTGTTTATACGAAGGAAGTTGTGCAATGGGTTGTGAAAGGTGAGGCATGAATGCTCTAGTATGTGCAGCTTTGTAATAATGTCGAATGAAATAAAGAGTCCACTCTCACCTTCTTGAAAGTTCACTTCAGGTTTTAAAATGTAAAGTGCCCATGGGAAACGAAGTAGCATTCTGGATTTGGTAATTGCCCAGGGCAAAGAAAATTCGTGGGAAGTTAAAATATTAAGAATATTGAAAAATCAATGTTTGTAACACTGATGACCAGCCGATTTTCAGAGTTTGGTACATGTGCTGAAGGTTGGACTGGAACTTGGTGTAGGTGTGTGGGGGGTAGCATCCCATTGTCATGTTCCATGTAGATACCGATGATACAGGTAGGACAGGTTAGGAATTCTGCTTTGATAGTATGAGGAGATAGGCAATAAATTGAAGAGCAGAATCTCCAGGTTAATAAATTACTGGAATTACGTGCCAGTTGGTAGAGGCACATAAGATAGTAAAAATAATATGTGGCTCAGAGGTTGGTGTGGACAAAATGGGTTCCAATTTTTAGGGCACTGTCATTAGTGTTGGGCAGGGTGGGGTCTGTACCATTGCAGTGATCTACATTCGAACCGTGCTGGGTCAATGTTTCAGCAATCTACGTAGCTATGGAAGTAGGAAGGGCTTTAAACTTAACAATGGGGGTAGATGTTATATATCCAGGGGTACAGTCATGGCAGGAGAGCACAATAGTAATGTGGGAAATGAAGGTCAGAGAATGGCAGGAAGGGATAGAGAGATTAAAAATGAGCATAGTCAGGACTAGGAGCTGAATCTTGCGTTTTTTGGATAAGTGTCACTTTCGTCGTGTTTCATGGAGTGTTCCTCATCATGAGAGCTAGTATGCTTTCTTGCACTCGTCCTAAACACACCTCATGAGCTACCTCTCCAGATGTATGGCATTCCTTTGTCTGATATGGATACCAGCTTGATTCTACCACTTGTTGTAGCTAGAACAACTCACCAGTGCTGGGATATTTGAAATAGACGGTCATTCCTGATATCAGTTCCATTTTAAAAAATGCCTTCATGCACTTGGACTTGTGCTGGCAATCCATTACCAGCACGTCTGGCAACGGAGGCCACCATGCCACCTTGTTCTGAGGTTGACCACTGAGGTCCATGCTAGAACGTAGAACAATACAGCACAATACAGGCCCTTTGGCCCACAATGTTGTGCTGACTGCATATCCTCCTCTAAGATCAAACTACCCTACATACCCTACATTTTACTATCCTCCATGTGCCTATGCAAGAGGCGCTTAAATGCCCCAAATGTATCTGACTCCATTACCACCATCGGCAGTGCATTCTACGCACCCACCACTCTCTGTGTGAAGAACCTACCTCTGACATCTCCCCTATACCTTCCTCCAATCACCTTAAAATTATGCCCCCTCATAATAGTCATTTCCTCCCTGGGAAGAAGTCTCTGGCTATCCACTCTATCTATGCCTGTCATCATCTTGTACACCTCTATCAAGTCACCTCTCATCCTGATCCAATGAGTAAAGCCTTAGCTCCCTCAACCTTTCCTCCATAAGACCTGCCCTCCAGTCCAGGCAGCATTCTGGTAAATCTCCTTTGCACCTCCTCTAAAGCTTCCACATCCTTCCTATAATGAGGCAACCAGAACTGAACACAGTATTCGAAGTGTGATCTAACCAGGGTTTTACCGAGCTGCAGCATAACCTCGCGGCTCTTAAACTTAATTCCCCTGTCAATGAAAGCCAACATACCATACGCCTTCTTAACAATCCTATCAACTTGGGTGGCAACTTTGAGGGATCTATGGATGTGAACCCCAAGATTCCTCTGTTCCTCCACACTGCCAAGAATCCTGCCATTAACACTGTATTCTGCGTTCTAATTTGACCTTCCAAAATGACTCACTTCACACTTTTCCAGGTTGAATTCCATCTGCCACTTCTTTACCTAGCGCTACATCCTGTCAATGTCCTGTTGCAACCTACAATAGCCCTCCACACTATCCAAAACTCCTCCAACCTTCGTGTCATCGGCAAACTTATTAACCCACCCTTCCACTTCCTCATCCAAGTGATTTATAAAGATCACAAAGAGCAGAGGTCCCAGAACAGATCCCTACGGAACACCACTCGTCACCGAGCTCCAGGCTGAATGCTGTCTCCTCTATTTGGAAGAATGCCCAGAAGCATAGGAAGAAGATCAATGACCTATCTGCTCTGCCAGGATAAGTGTCACTATCTTCTGTCTGATAGAACACACTCTCCTCACATTCAGGCTATCTCTGCTACTGTATCCACCTCCCACCAAGCCTCATGTTCTACCACTGCCACAATTGAATGCAATATTATTTGTCACTTGCTCTCACCCAGTCCATGCATGGCTTTTGCACTGCTAAGTACTCAATCAGGAGACCTCAGAAACCTTTCCTACCTAACCTACAGTAACAGATGTGCCACACACTTCCATCTCACTCTATCCCTCCATTTGTCTCAGCACAGGAGAAAATGGCCCATAGTAGGGCAAAGAAAACTCAACCAGGTGGTTGAGTGCCCAACAACCAGGTCCTTGCCTCCGCACACTGAGGCTTCTGATCTTGACTACCTCAAGCGGCTGCCTGAACATGCCTAAGCCCCTGGACTGATGTTGGAGGTTTGACTTTCTCTGCTGGCATCCCCTTAGTGTGACTGAGCTGTCTTCCAAGTTTAAGACATGGTTGTTTGGTTGAAGCACGTGCAGTGTATTTGCCTTGTATGCTGCTGCTTCAAGGTACAAGGGTAACACAGAAAACAAAAAAATGGTGGAAATCACAGCAGGCCAGGCAGCATCTGTGGAGAGAGAGCACACTAATGTTTCGAGTCTAGATGACTTTTCATCAGTGCTGACATGGTGTGGATGGGGCAGTATTAATGCAATAGTGAAAGGAGAAGTGCTGGGGGAGAAAGGATGCTGATCGTGCAGATTAATTGATTGGAATATGAGAATAGCAGAACAATGGTGTGTCTAACTGTCAAAGTGGAAAGAACAGACAATCCCGCTGGAGTGGTGGGAGGGGAGAGAGGACATGCATTAAGAGAACGTATTAAGTAAAGCTAAAAGAAGGAGAAGTAAGTTCACAACCTGAAGGTGTTGAACTCAATATTGAAATCAGAAGGTTGTAAAGTGCCTGGTCTGAAAATGAGATGTTCCTCAAGCTTGCTCTGATTCGCTGGAGCATTGCAGCATGCGGAGGACAGATGTGTTAAAATG
This sequence comes from Ginglymostoma cirratum, assembly GCA_024137785.1. Lineage (NCBI taxonomy): Eukaryota > Metazoa > Chordata > Chondrichthyes > Orectolobiformes > Ginglymostomatidae > Ginglymostoma > Ginglymostoma cirratum. The sequence goes on from JAHRHZ010000105.1 coordinate 5,433,267, forward strand.
ACTGGATCTGGGAAGGTCGGTGTAATGCTTGTGCATGGACCGGAATTGTTCTGCAAAGCAGTCATCCAGTCTGTGCTTGGTTTCTCCAGTGTAGAGTAGGTCACATTTGGTGCGGTGAATGCAGTAGACAAGTTTGGAGACGGTACAGGTGAAATGCTGCTTCACCTGGGATGACAGTTTAGACCCTTGGATGGTGAGCAGGGAAGAGGTGAAGGGGTAGGTGTTGCACCTTCTGCAGTTACATGGGAAGGTGCAGTGGGGAGGTGGGGTGCTGTTGGTGGTCAAGGAATGGAGTAGGGTGCCCTGGAGGGAACGGTCCCTGTGAAATGCAGTTAGGGAATGCGAGGGCAAGATGTGTTTGGTGTGGTGGTCTGCTGGAGTTGTCTGAAATGGCAGAGGATGATCCTTTGAATGTGGAGGCTGGTGGGATGAAAAATGAGGACAAGGGGGACCCGATTGTGCTGTTGTGAGTGAAGGGAAGGGGCAAGGGCGGAAGCACGGGTGATAGGTTGAATGCGATTGAGGGCCCTGTCAACCACAGTGGGTGGGAAACCACAAGGATAACACTGGTAGTAGTCATCATCTGGACTGGTGACTCGTGACAGCCATTGCATGCTACCTGGCTTTCTGTCTGCACTAAAATGTAAATCATGATAGGACAAGGCAGAGATGCTGTGAGCATTGAAAGAGGCATGCAAGGTGAGTGAATGGTAGGAGAATGAACAAACAGCCATGCATCCTTGTCCAATCAGACAGCCTGCTCCTGCACACAGGTGCCCTTGCATTAGCATTGTGATGAGAGGTGCTGGTACACTATAAAGTGCAGCATTAAAAATGTAGAAGTTTACTGTAAGTGGATCAGAGATGTGCCATGATGGTGCTCAAAGGGTGGTATGTGTCACATGCCAAGGTATATGGATATAGACTGTGTGCACCCACTGCCTATAGAGTGAGCCATTGGTGTTGGGTGTCTAAGGTGGCAGTCAAGAGGACCTGGAATCACCAGGCACCTACTCTCATCTTCATGTTGGGAATTCTTGGCATCTGGTTTCTATATAGCTTATCTGGTACACTAGGAACCTGCTTAATAATGAGGGTGATAATGCTCTCAGTGAGAATCTCACCACAATGCCCAAAAGTCTGCTGGAAATTGCTATTTGTTGCTCCCAATATTGAGAGATCATGTGGACTCATTACACAATTTTCCCAGATTTTAAGCCATAGCCGTGTCACTTGGTCTAATGAGATTCTGCCATAGATGTTAAAAGATATCAGAAAGACAAAATTAAAGGTTGTGTATCATATGTACGTGATAGTACGAGTAAGAGTAACCACCACACAGTCCTTGTAGAGGTGAAGTTCTGCCTTCACATTGAGAATATCCTCCATTGTGTTGTGTGGCACAATCACTGTGCTAAATAGGATGGACCTTGAACAGATCTAGAAAGTCAAGACTGGGCATCCTTGAGATACTATGGGCCATCAACAGCAGCGGAATTGTTGTCTAGCACAACCTGCAACCTCCTAGCCTGGCATATACCCAACTCAACTAATACCATCAAGCCAGGGGACCAACCCTGGCTCAATGGAGAGTGCAGGAAGGCATACCAGGAGCAGCAGTAGGCATACCTAAAAATGGAGTGTCAAACTGGTGAAATTACCAAACTGAACTACTTGCATGCCAAACAGCATAAGCAACAAATGATACACAGAGCTAAGTGATGTCCCAACCAACTATCAGATCTAAGTTGTGCAGTCCTGCCGTATCCAAGTGTGAATCATGGTGGATGATTAAACAACTTACTGGAGGAGGAGGAGACCCCAGAAATATCCCCATCCTCCGTGATGGAAGAGACCAACACGTTAGCGAAAAGATAAGGCTGAAACATTGGCAGCAATCCTCAGCCAGAAGTGTCAAGAGGCCTTCTCCAGTGGCACCCAGCCTCCCAGATGCCAGTCTTCAATTGATTGGATTCACTCCATGTGTTCAAAAGAAATGGTTGGAGACACAGGATACTATGGTCTCTGACAACATTTCGACAATAGATCTGAAGAATTTGCTCCCCTAGTCAAGCTGTTCTAGTTCAGTCAAAACACTGACATCTACCTGATAAAATGTGGATAATTTCTCAGGTATTTCCTGTACACAAAAGCAGGACAGACCCAAATCAGGCAATTACCGCCTCATAAGTATACATTAATCATCAGTAAAGTGATGGAAGTTGCTGCTATCAATAGTGCTATCAAGCTGCACCTGCTCAACAAGAAGCTCACTGATCAAAAACAAAGTTGCTGGAAAAGCTCAGCAGTTCTGGCAATATCTATGAAGAAAAAAATCAAAGTTAATGTTTCTAGTCCGGTGACCCTTTCTCAGAACTGATGGTGGCTGAGAAAACCAGCCTGCTCGCTGATGCCCTGTTTGGGTTACATCAGGACCATTCAGCTCCTGATCTCAATTCAGCCTTGATTCAACCATGGACAAAACTTATGAATGCCAGAGATGGGGTGAGAGAGATGGCCCTTGACAACAAGGTCACATTTGAACAATTCACTTGAAAAAGTCTCTGAGTTATCAATTCAAAACTTACAGCAACTACTGTAAGAGAAGGTAACTCATTTCTTTAGGCTTAAACTTGATGTTCTTGATTTGGAGAACAGGCACCTTCTGGGCTGAGAGAAGTTGTGCACCCTTTTTTCTCTATCTCTCTCTCTGTCTCTCTGTATCGCTCTGTAACTTGTTTCTAGCTCCAAGCTGCTTGGCCAAAGCATAGCCAATCTCTCAGTTGTTGGTAGGCAAAAGACCTCTGTCATTGATAGCTGTCACCAGTCCACAGAGCAAGCAACTTCTTGGAGCAAATAAGATCTGTAACAGTACACACCTTTGGCTATAGTTAGTCTACAATCTGAACGTCAGTTATTGCTTGATCAAATAGTTGTTTACGATGCATGCCTTGGTTATCAATTTACTTGCTATTCCTGTATGCCAGCTTTCTATAGTGAACAAAAACGAAGTTGCTGGAAAAGCTCGGCAGGTCTGGCAGCATCTGTGAAGGAGAAAACAGAGTTAACGTTTTGGGCGGGTGACCCTTCCTCAGAAGGAAAGGTTCGAGGAAGGGTCACTGGACCCGAAACGTTAACTCTGTTTCTTCCTTCACCGATGCTGGCAGACCTGCTGAGCTTTTCCAGCAACTTTGCTTTTGTTCCAGATTTACAGCATCCGCAGTTCTTTTGGTTTTTATTTTTTATAGTGAATGTCTATTTAATGTTCTCCTGAGGTGAAGGTTTACCAAATTATAAATTTGCTTTAATAACTTAAAGAGAAGAACTAACATCATGCTCTGAAAGTAATCAGGGAGTAACGATGCATTTGGTCTTGAAAACAACAATCTAACTCCCAGGTAAAACAAAATGTTTAATATTAAAACGACAGGTTGACCAAATTGTTTTAAGTTACTTAATGTTATCAGACTCGGGATTCCTGGATCAAGAAAGCGAATGGAATGCTGGCCTTTTTTTCTAGTGGACTGGAGTGCAAGAATGCAGAAGATAGGCTACAGCTATCACAAAACCCTGATTAGATGCCACAGCAGATCACACCTTAGAAAGAATATATTGGTCTTGGAGGGTGTACAATATAGATTTACAAGAATGATACCTGGACTTAAGGGGTTAGGTTATGAGGTGAGATTATACAAATTACTTGAGAATTTAGAAGGTTAAAATGTGATCTGATCAAAATCTTCAAGATATTAACCGTAAAAGACAGGGTAGGTAAAGATAATCCATTTCCAATGGTTGGGGATTATTTGGTTACGAATCAACATGTCTTGGTTAATCAGTTTCCTTTTGTCTTTCCTAAAAATATTGCCCTTACCAATGTGAGCTTTTCTACTAGACCTTATTATAATCTGCAGTGTTTGAACATTTCATACTGGAATGTCAGATAGCTGTCCATATTAAAAATTAGTGTACAGATTTGATGCCCAGCCCTGGACATGTTTAACTTATGCTTCCTGCACTGAATTGTTTTCTCAAAATGAACAATGAATGACCTATTTTCATAAATGCTTTGATTAGTTTGATTCTAGTATAATTTAGGTCTAGAGTATTAGTATGACTGCATCCTCCTGGAAATTAGACAACATTCCAAGATTAGCATTAGTTCCAGGTTTCCAGCTGAAAAAAACATGCTAACCCTGTCACATTAAATTAAACTTAAGGCTGTAGGAAACCAAAAGTGTCAAAGTAGTGTAAGCAGTTTCAAGCTTGAATGGAATTAGATTTTGTTGTATCAAAAAGTTCTCACTTTTTATTGTTTTTGTCCATAGTAATTTGCATTTCAGTTGAAATCAAATTGAGAGTCACTTAAAAAAGTTGAGTAGATTTGGGATGGTGAGTCTGTAATTCATTTTATACATTTCACAGTTTTGTTAAAAAGGGCTTTTGCTATTGCTATTACACTAACACACAAAGTCAAACCATTCTAACAACGTCTGAAATTAAATTTTTGACAGGCTAAAATTTCATAGCTTCTACTTAATTTGCAACCAATACAATACAGTGAAAATCTATTGGAATATGTGACTGTAAGCACAAAAATACTGGGTGATTATCAATAGAACATTTTGGGTTCCTGTCTTGTTTAAAATAGACATCTACCTTAACCGCAGGAAGTGCTACACCTGCCCCCACACCTCCTCCCTCACCCCAATCCCAGGCCCCAAGAAGACTTTCCACATCAGGCAGAGGCTCACCTGCACATCTGCCAATGTGGTATACTGCATCCGCTGTACCCGTTGTGGCTTCCTCTACATCGGGGAAACCAAGCGGAGGCTTGGGGACCGCTTTGCAGAACACCTGCGCTCAGTTCGCAACAAACAACTGCACCTCCCAGTCGCGAACCATTTCAACTCCCCCTCCCATTCCTCAGATGACATGTCCATCCTTGGCCTCCTGCAATGCCACAGCGATGCCACCCAAAGGCTGCAGGAACAGCAAATCATATTCAGCCTGGGAACCCTGCAGCCCAATGGCATCAATGTGGATTTCACAAGCTTCAAAATCTCCCCTCCCCCAACCGCATCCCAAAACCAGCCCAGCTCATCTCCACCTCCTTAACCTGTTTTTCCTCTCACCCCAAGCCACACCCCCATCTCCTATCTACTAACATCATCCCGCCCCCTTGACCTGTCCGTCCTCCCTGGACTGACCTATCTCCTCCCTACCCCCCTACCTACACTCACCTTTACTGGCTCCATCCCCGCCTCTTCGACTTGTCTGCCTCCTCTCCACCTATCCTCTCCTCTATCCATCCTCTATCCGCCTCCCCCTCTCTCCCTATTTATTTCAGAACCCTCTTCCCCTCCCCCATTTCTGATGAAGGGTTTAGGACCGAAACGTCAAGTTTTCCTGCTCCTATGATGCTGCTTGACCTGCTGTGTTCATCCAGCCCCATGCTTGTTATCTCTACTTTAAAGGGATGGTATTAGCTAAATCTAGCCAGTTCAGCTTTTGGAAGCTAAAAATACACAAAAACGTTATTTCATGCTGCATATCTCTGTTTCTGCTCATGTTAGTGCACTTCCATAATTACAGCAGCAAGTCTTGGAATTCATTACTCTGTATAGCGTAAAAGCAATGTTTTAGAAGTAACAATTTGAAATTATGCCTTAATTTACTGTTCTCTTTATATAGATAATTAATTTTTCATTCTTTTATTATTGATCTGGTAAGTCAAAATTACTTCAATGAAGATATTGTCATGCTTACTGTAAAAGAGATAGGTTCAGAGATAGTTTCTGAAGAAGGGTCTAGGCCCGAAACGTCCGCTTTCCTGCTCCTCTGATGCTGCTTGGCCCGCTGTATTCATCCAGCTCTACACCTTGTTATCTCTGTAAACGAGATAGGTATTGTCTTATGTGTGTCAGTTATGTAGCCATGCTGATCACATTAGAACAGTAACTACATTGGACAATCTTTTTGATTGCAAAAATGTAACATAGTAAAATAGCCAAACATCACTTTCAGAAACAACTGCTATGTGTTTAATTGTTGAGCCTCACTTGTAGTTTGAGTGATATGGATAGATGTAGAAATTATTGATATTTGTGTATTGTGTGTGTGCATAGGTACGCATGTGATTGGAAGTGTGTATGTAAGTCTATTTATGTGTCAATGTGTCTACGCCAAACAAAAATGAGACAATTAAACTGCGTCAAAGTTAGGAATTTTGGAAACATTCTTAAGAATACTCAATATTATGTGTACTAGTTTCAGCTTCCCATCTTGTAATAAAATTGCCAGAAAATATTTCTTCGTCACTGCAGTGATTTGTTCAGGAAACATTTGTGACTAAGGTTGAGAATATTTGCTGACAAAGTAGGTGTTTAGATTAAACTGGAGATCCCGAAGTGCTGGCCAAGCAGGACGCAGGGTGAAACAGAGTGCTGAGCAGGCTGCCAGCTCCCAATGTTCACAATAGTCACAGCTTTGATAATTCAGGAAAAACTGAATTGGTTGTGTCAGTTGAGTTAAGAACTTATTCATTGCAATTGAAACATTTTTTACCTCAGTTTTTGGTATTGTTGCCTAGCCTTTGAGCTTTCAGTCATTACGATATTTCCACAGCTGTCAACCTGTTCAACCATTGGCTGGCCTTCACCTTTTAGTCTTGGTTCCCGGTAAAACTTTCTTTCTCCCTACCCCAAATTGTACCTTTTTTAGCATGCCTCTGACTTCCTTAGATGATTGTTCATGCTTAACACCTAACAACAGTATGTGGACCACCTTTGTCGTGAAGAGGTAAATGTGTAGTTATCCCGCCCAACAAGTCCTGTCTCAACAGTGTTACGATCCAACCTGATGGCACTACTGGACAAGTCAGAACCAAGAAGGATGGGTGGCTTGCTTAGTTTGTTTTTTGTTTTAGTTAACATGGTGATCAGTCCCTGAATGATGATTATACAAGGCCACAGAGTTCCTTTAACAATAGAACAGAAGTTTATTAGACAAAAGTAGAAATGCATTTTAAAAAGCAATTTGAATATAGAACACAGTTAGAAAAATCTTAACGCACTTTAAATGCTGTGTCTTTTCGAAAAAAGACTGGACTGTAATGAGAGAATTGTTTTTAAAAAACAATGATCTAACAAGATGGCTGCATGATTGCAAAGCAAAGAATTTTATACTTTGTACTCTGTTTTTGTGACTGGATTCATGAAATGTGCTGATGATCAGGAACCGTGGAGTTATTTACAAGTGAAGCTGATTGGTTCTTAGCTAACTGAGCATGTGTAACTGGAAGCAAGTTACAGATACACAGACACTGAGACAGAGAAAGACCAAAATATTCAGCTTAAGCTGCCTGTTCTCTGCAAACGAAACTCAATTTAAACTTCAAGAAAAACAGAGTTTTTAAACATTCTGTCAGGAGATGTGGGTGTTGCTGGGAACACCAGCATTTTTTTAACAGCTCCTTAGTGCCATTGAGAAGATGGTCACAAGATGCCTTTTTGAGCCGCTTCAGTAAATGTGCAGTAGGTGACTCTCAATGCTGATTGAGTCAAAATCCTGGAATTCACTCTGTGACACTGAAGGAAGTGTTATAAAGCGGAGGTTGACCCCCACCCCCTCTGAGAACTAAAATCGAAACACCCAAAGAGGAGCACCTTGCCCTATAATCTGTAAAAGGAGTGTGAAAAGCGCCGTAACCTGCCTTTCAGCAACTTCTAGTGATTAAATTAAATAAATCCCTGACACTCATTTTAAAATCAACAAGTAACAATTTATCTAACTCTAACAGTGAACAAATTAACTAAACTATTAACATATCAAATAAATCCCTTCTAACTGCTCACTATTCCTGAATGAAACAAGATTCTATTGTTCTGCTGTTACAATAAATACAACGCCCACTTAGATAAGAAAAAATTAGTCTGTTGAAATTATAGATAACAAGGCGTGGGGCTGGATGAACACAGCAGGCCAAGCAGCATCATAGGAGCAGGAAAACTTGACGTTTCGGGCCTAGACCCTTCATCAGAAATGGGGGAGGGGAAGAGGGTTCTGAAATAAATAGGGAGAGAGGGGGAGGCGGATACAGGATGGATAGAGGAGAGGATAGGTGGAGTGGAGGCAGACAGGTTGAAGAGGCTGGGATGGAGCCAGTAAAGGTGAGTGTAGGTGGGGGGGGGGGGGGAGCTAGGGAGGAGATAGGTCAGTCCAGGGAGGACGGACAGGTCAAGGGGGCAGGATGAGGTTAGTAGATAGGAGATGGGGGTGGGGCTTGAGGTGGGAGGAGGGGATAAGTGAGAGGAAAAACAGGTTAGGGAGGTGGAGATGAGCTGGGCTGGTTTTGGGATGCGGTAGGGGGAGGGGAGATTTTGAAGCTTGTGAAATCCACATTGATACCATTGGGCTGCAGGGTTCCTAGGCTGAATATGATTTGCTGTTCCTGCAGCCTTTGGGTGGCATCACTGTGGCATTGCAGGAGGCCCAGGATTGAAATTACAGGCAGGTTACATGTCTTCCAGAATGTTCTGTGCCTTCTCCATCGATTCATCTGTCAGGAACACCTTCTCTGTCAATTCTTCTGTCAGGAATGCCTTCTCTTTCCATTCCTCTATCAGGCAGGTTAAGTAGTTGTGCCATGGGCACCTTTGTTATTTAGATGGTGCTTTCTTTAAGACTCAGAGGAGACTGTGAGACCTAGGTATTCTCTTTTGCAAGTTGGGGGCTGTTAGCTCTGGCTGTCCGGGGTTTATCCGAACGACCCTTCTTTTATACCTCACTGACAGATCAACTCATCTTGCAACAGGATTGGTCCTATGTTGTCAAAACCATCTGATTTAAATTTAATTGTTTTTGGTATCTTAGTGCCTGGTTCAGACAGGATAAATTCAAAACTTGATATCTTGGTTAAAACGGCTGCTTGGCCTGCGAACTGTATGGCCTTTTGATACAAATATTTCAATTTGGGTGCTGTCCGTGTACTTGCAAACTTTCAATATGCTGCTCACAGGCATCAATTGTAAATCTCTAGGCATAGAAAAAGCACAGCATCTTTGAAAGCGACCATGCAGTGCTTTCCCCTAGTATCTTACAAACACCAAATTCTCACTTCCTGCCTCCTAATCCACAAGTACTCTCCCCAACTTCGCAATACCTCCCACCTTTAGAAAAAAATGAACCATGATTTATGAAAAGGTGGCTTCTTTATTTTTTTCTTTTAGAACTGTAACTTCATTATATTACCAGGTCCATAGTTCATTAATCTAGAGTTAGAGATATTATACTAATCCTATTGAACACTACCGTTTCTATCTTGTAGAAACAATTTTCTTTTAAACTTGCGATAAAGCATCCATAATAATATTTTCACCAGCAACGTGTATAGTCTGTAAATTAGGTGCTTGTAATATGAGACTCCAATGAAATAATCCGGTGTTCTTGTCCTCAAATCTTTCCAGAAATGTCAAAGGATTGTATATACAATGGTATATACAATTGTCATTGATGCTTGGTTGCAAAGTAAACATTGTAATTTTGTAAGACCATTACCAAACTCAACAACTTGTTTTCAATGATTGAATTTTTTTTTCCGGTGGATATTGAGATTTTTGAAAAATAACTGGTCTTTCAATTCCGCAATCATCCTCCTGTAACAACACAGCTCCAGCATATACATCATTTGTGTCGACGGCGACTTTGGAGGGTTCCCTGTCACTTTAAAAATATGCCCCCTCATTTTGAATTCCCCCATCCTAGAGAGAGGATCTTTGCTATTCACCTTATCTATCCCCTCATGATTTTATAAACTTCTATAAAGTCAGCCCTCAACCTCCTTCGCTCCAGTGAAAAAAGTTCCCAGCTTATCCAGCCTCTCCTTATGACTCAAACCCTTCTATTTCAGCAACATCCTGGTAAATCTTTTCTGAACACTCTCCAGTGTATTGATATTGCAGAGTGTGGTCTGTGAATGGAATGAGCTGCCAGAGGAAGTGGTGGAGGCTGATACAATCGCAACATTTAAAAGGCATCTGGATGGGGACATGAATAGGAAGGGTTTAGATGGATATGGGCCAAATGCTGTAGATGGGGCTAGATTAATTTAGGATATTTGGTAGACATGATGAGTTGGACCAAAAAGTCTGTTTCTGTGCTATACAACTGAGTCTATCCTTCTCAAAGCAAGGCAATCATAACTGGTATACTGTACTTCGATGGTGGCCTCAATGACCTGTACAACCTCAACATGACAGCTCAACTCTATAGTCAGTGGTCTGAGCATTGAAGGCACCCTTTCTACCTGTGACGCAACATTCAAAGAATGATGTACCTGAACCTCTAAGTCTCTCTACTGACAACAGTACCCAGGGCCCTACCATTAACTGTATAAGTTCTGCCCATGTTTATTTTACCAAAATGGAATATATTGCATTTATCCAAATTAACCTCCATCTGCCAGTCCTCAGCCCATTGGCCCAATTGATCAAGATCCCTTTGAAATCTTAGATACCCACCTTCACTGTCAACTATACCACCAATTTTGGTGTTAGCCGCAAACTTATTAACCATGCCTCCTAAATTCTCATCCACATCCTACGTAGATGACTAACAAACGTGAACCCAAGATTGATTCCTGCGGAACTTTGCTGGTCACCAGCGGCAAGTCCGAGAAACAACATTTCAAGACCACCCTCTGACTCCTACCATCAAGTCAATTTTGTATCCAAGCTCTCCCTGAATCCCATGTGATCTAACTTTACTAATTGGTCTTCCATGCAGAGCCTTGTCAAAGGCTTTCCTAAAGTCCATCTTGACAACGTCTACCACTTTCCCACACACAAAGCCATGCTGACTATCCCTAATCAGTCCTCCCCTCTCCAAATGCAAGTAAATCCTATCTCTCAGTATCTCCTCCAGTAATTCAGCCATCACTAATGTCAGACTGAGGTACACAGATAGTCACAGGGGACCACAGGGCTGACCTCTTATTAGAGAGACGATTTGTGGTGAGTACAACCTGAAAATCTCCAGGTGAGGAGTGAGTTTGAGAAGGTGGAACTGTCATGGTAATCTCAGCTGATGTCCGAATTGAACCCACGCTGTTTGTGTACCTCTGCGTTGCAAACCAGCCATCCAGCCAACTGAGCTAACCAGCTCCCAATAATGCACTAGTGGAGGGTTAATAAAGCAAGTGTTTACACTATGAAGGGTAGCATCTTGGAAAGTAGTGATAATTAATTGGACCTTGTATCCACAGATCCCTGAAGGTAGCGGGTCAGGTAGATGTGGCGGGTTAAGAAGGCATTTGGAATACTTGCCTTTGTTAGCCAAGGCGTAGAATACAAGAGCGGGGAGGTTATATTGGAACTGTACATTATACTGGTTAAGCCACAAGTGGAGTCCTGTGTGCAGTTCTGGTCACCACATTATAGAAGGGATGTGATTCTGCTATAATGGGTGCAGTAGAGAAGAGATTAGCCAGAGTACTGCCTGGACTGAAGAATCTAAGCTATGATGAAAGATTAGACGGGCTGAGGCTGTTTTCCATGGAGCTGCAAAAGTTGAATCTGGTCCTGATAAAGGTGTATTAAATTATGAAAGGCATAGATAAGGTCAATAGGAAGGCAGTTTTGCTATTAGTAGAAGGGTCAATGACTGGAGACATGGATTCAAGGTAAGGGGTGGCCGGGAGGAGAGTTGAGATTTTTATTTCACCTGAGGGTGGTGGGAGTCTGGAACGCATTGCTTGAAAAAGTAGTTGAGACAAAATTCTCGAAATTTAAGCAGTATTTACAGTTCACTTGCATTGCTGTAGTTGCTAGGGTTGCGGGCCAGGAACTGGATATTGAAATTACTTTGGCCATATCTTTATTGACTGGTAATGACATGTTTGGCCAAATAGCCTCCTTCTGCACTATAATTACCTATTGATACATGGAGAATCTTATGGAGACATGAGTAATGTGGCATTTGTGACAGATTCAAGCAAGAAGTTTGAGGCCTATCTCTACTTCACTGGATTTTGCTGCATCTTTTGTGCATTTGTGATGTGACGAGGCCTGTTTCTTACTAGGCAGTGGTAAGTTGCCAATAAAAGGGGATTCCTGACTTTTGCAAATGGATGCCTGTACAGAACCTATTCGCAGTCCAAGGACTGCCTACATTTCTTGTTAAATGCCTTATTAATGACTTAATTTGCCTCATTAATAGTGAGCTTCCTATCTCACTGAATGTACTGAGCAAGCTAGACATAAAGAAAGAGCACCTGCCAACTTCAGCTTGCTACCAGCTCTAAAAGACTTCCATGTTGGACACCGGGCACAAACATCATAGGGCGCACTCCATTGGAACCAGCCACAAAATCCATGCCCAAAAGAGATGGCATCTGATATGTGCCAGCTTCTATAAAACCTCGTTGCATATCTTTGATCCACTCACAGTTCAGTTGCGCACTTCAGTGTCGGACTTTGTACTGTCAACTATCATTGTAATGCTGCCCAAGGAAGCAGGGCACTCAAGGACATGCAGCCACTTCATGGACTGAACAAGGCAAGATTAACAGTGTTGGGGTGGGTGAGCGTGGAGTGGGGAAGGTCTTGTAGGCAATATTAAAAGCATGAGGCTTGGTGGGTATTGGTTGTAGTGGCTGAGTGAGTGTTAAGTATTGGAGGGAAGACTGTGGCACTTCCACTGGGAGAGTGGAGAACAGGGTATTCCTCCACATGGCTGAAACTGCGCTGACCCAGGTGGCAACCTCAAACCGGCTGGCATGGTCTGGTATTGTGGCCTCCATTGCTGGCCCTGTTGACAAGGACATTCTGCAGCTGCACCATCCCATCCAACTCGGCCTCCAGGTCACCAATCATAAAGTCGGATACCCATTTCCTCTTGTCTGTCATGTCTGGAGCAAATGTCCGGAACTGTGCAGTATAGTTCTGGACTAATGGAGGTTGTCCTCGTGCAAAATGGACTTTTAAAGATGTCATGGGCTCCAAGAATGCCATGGTTTGATGGGGATAGAATCTGGCAAGAAGGATGCCGCAAGGGATTGGTGGGACGTTAGTGAGGCAAGTTTGGTAAGTTTTATAGGGGGAAATTTCACTAGGGATCATCGGCAAGAATCCCTCCAAAAAATTCAGTGTCACTCGCAGCAGAAATTGCAAGCTTCAGCCGTGAGAGTCTGAGAAGCAATTGCTGGGAATAATATAGTCAGACTACACTTCGATGTTAAAGATCAGAAGTACAAGAGGCTAGTTCCATGAAATGGACAACTATTGTTGTGGATAAACCACCACAAGTTACCTTTTAATTCAGCTACTTAAAAATTGTCACTGCCAATCAAGTACTGAACTAAGTATTTATACTTTATTGTTTGTAGCAACCAAAATAAAACCCCTCAAGTAAGCAAGTTAAGTCTCACAGTTCACCTTGGCTATTACCTGGTTAAAAGCGAATTAGCTACGATTCAGACCAACACTGACCTGTCTCTGAATGTGCCCAGGGTTTGATTCTTGTGCAGTGTTGTTCTTCGAAGTTCTGCTGCTGAATTGTTCTGGTGTTGGATTCTTATACACAGTTTTTCGTCTTTCATGATATCATTGATGATTCTTTAGTTTCTTTCATCCAAAATATTCTCTAATTCTCTGAATTAGGGAATATTTTGGATAAATATCAGGTCTCTAGCTTGCCGCCTTATCAGAAGTAGCTTTCCTGTTCCTTCTTACATTTGGCAATAACTATCTGTTTGAAGGCACAACTTTCCTCTAGTTGACTCTTTGAATTCTTCTGCCGGGCAATCAGTTGTTCTTGTGGCATAAAGTGATCAGTTATCAAGCAGATATCAAAACAGTTTTGTTCATGTAGCTTCACCTCCTTCTCCCAGACATGGCTAATGGCTTTCAATTCCTGGATAAGTTTGGCCTTGTTCCTTTATAGTTTATTCCAGCCAGAGTTATTGTTGCTTCTTTCAGTGTGTAAAAGTTTACCTTTTTGATTCTTTCAATCCATGAACAGTTATTAAAGTTTTGAAGTTTATAATGTCACATTACTTTGCAGAAGGATTATGTGGTGGACTATATCAAAGGCTACAGAGAGGATAAGGTAGTAATACTATTGCCACAGTCATAAAGAGTGCATTCGTATTTGTAATTTTTAAGAACGTTTTGCTGCTGTGCCGGGTTTGCAAGTCTAATGCGCAAGAAAAACAAAGTTTTAGGAAAGCGAACCGTTGTTTAAGGTGGCATTTTTCAATGTTCTAAACTGCTACAATCTTGTTGATTTTGTTACCCCTGTGCTTGCTGATTTTCTTGCATGTAAATCCATTGGATTGTCTTCCATATTGTTAATGGCTTCAACCACATATCCCAGGACACAAGTCGGTGTTCTTCATCTGACTTCTTGCATTCGCTGACAGGCAGCTGTCCTTTCAGTCTTCTAGAATCTGCCTTGGGAGTTCCATAATTTAATTCTTCTGCCCTTCCATCTGACTTCTTTGGCCTCCTCAAAACTTACCTCTGACCAAGATTTTGCTCACTCCTCTGAAATCTTCTACTTTGGATAGGAATCTAATGATATCTATTGAAGTTCTTTGAATTGCTTTCTGTGATGCTGCTGTATCAATCCAAGTTATTGTAGATTTGTTTTTTCAGATCAACCATTACAAAGGAATAGTTTGTTCACAGGCACTGAATAGTATTCTGTATCTCTGCTGATGTGCTAGAATGGAACTGGAATCTTAACATTTAGTATGTCCCTCAGTTTTTCAAGTGCCTATTGTATTCATTATTTCCTGTCACTGAAATAAAAATGGAAAATGCTGGATAAACTCAGCAGGTCTGGTAGCATCTGTGGTGAGAGAAACAAGAATTACTAGAACTTTGTCTTTTTCACTAAAGCATTGCAACATTTTTACTTTGATACAAGCTTAAATGTTTTGGTTATAAATTACAGAGGCTAAATCATTTTGAATCTCACAATGGGATTCTGATTATCAACACTTTATAATATTTCACTGACATTGTTCATTGATGATTAGAAACTGGGCTTGTGGAGCCACCTAATGGCCAGAATTACAATTATGCAATGAGGGCTGATGTAGCAAAATTGGTAGAAAACATCAACTTTACGTATTTTTCATGCTCCAACCCTCGGTTAAGGGGAGGAGAGAGTTCCAGTGAAGTAAGGGGATAGACTAAGACTTGACTTGGTGATGAGTCATATGATACCATCGCTGTAATGTCTAGCTGGGCCAAGTTTTGGACAGGAATAGTCTGATGGGAGATTTCGTTCACCCTCTCAGTGCAGAATAGGGAATTTTAACAGCAAAACAGAACTTAATTGATGACAAGATGAAGTAAAGTTTGTGAACTGCTGGCATGTACCTTAACTGATGCCCTTAATTTACAATTAAGCTTCTACTTTGAGTTAGAGCAAAATATTTTGGTAGCAGCTTAATGCAAATTCATTATTTTTGACTTGTGTAAATTTAATGTTCTTGTGAATGTACCATTTTAGTGGGACTTAAATAGATCAGAGTTACTTTGTAGGTTTCACAGCACTGTTTTCCCCTTTGTGTGTAACAGGCCATTCACAAATGAATCATTCCCTGCAGCTGTGTAGATTTTTTTTTCTTTATTCATTCACAGGATGAGGGTGTTGCTGACTAGGCAGTATTTGTTGCCCATCCCTAATTGCCCTGCTGGCAGTTGAGAGCCAACCACATTGCTGTGGGTCTGGAGTCACCTGTAGGCCAGACCAGTTAAGGATGGCAGTTTCCTTCCCTGAAGGACATTCGTGAACCGGATGGGTTTTTCTGGACAATGGACAATGAATTCATGGTCATCATTGAACTCTTAATTCCAGATATTTATTGAATTCAAATTCCATCACCTGCTATGGCAGGATTTGAACCCAGGTCCCCAGACCATTATCTGGGTCTCTGGATTAACAGTCCAGTGATAATACCGCTAGGCCATCACCTCCCCTCCCCAGCGTTAGCAAGTTATTTGTCGTATTGCAACAAACTGGAATTTACAGAGGATTGCTAATACATCTTTATTCTATTTGAATATGGCAAAATTACACACATAGCAGACTGTTATAGACTAAAATGACTTTTACCATTGTGTAATGAAGTTTAGCACATAAGCAGTATTGCAAGCACAATTCAAAATTGTCGTGTATGAATTCTAGAAAGGTTATTTTAAAATCATGGAATGCTTACATCAGAGAAGGAAACTATTTGGTCCATCACACTGGTTGCCTGGTTTTCCTTTTTGGAAAATTATCCAATTCTGTTTTGAAAGCCACGTTTGAGTCTGCTACCTCACAGTCCGGAAGTGTCTACTAGATCCTAACTGGTTACACTTGTAAGAGACAACATTTTTCTTTTTGGACAATATACTGGGAAAAAAATCTGGCACAAGCCAGAAGAGGTGTATGTACGTAAGAACAGGAGTAGGCAATTCAACCTGTTGAGCCCACTCAGCCATTTAATACGATCATGGATGAACAAATACTTCAGTGCCTTTCGTCCTACTATCCCATATCTCTTTGTCATTGACAGATTTTTGAATACCAATCTCTACTTCAAATAAACACTGAGCTTCCATGTTCATTTGGAGTAGAGGATCCCAAAGACTTACAACCCTCTGAGTAAAACTGTTTCTCGTAATTTCAGTCACAAATGACATCCCCATTATTTTTAAGTTGTGCCCTGGTTGTAGATTCCCTACCTGGTAAAACCTGCATCCTCCTTGTATATCCCTGTAAGTATTTTGTAAGTTTCAATGTAAGCACGTCTCATTCTTTGAACCTGTAGAGGATACAGGCCATATTTGCCCAGTCTGTCTTCATAGCACATTCTGCCATCATGGGAACAAGTCTGGTGAACATTCATTGCAAATCCTTGAAGGAATAACATCCATAAGGAGACCAAAGTGGCGCACAGCACTCCGTGTATGGTCTAACTAAGCTTCTATTGAACCTAATTGAAAGAAGACTTTGCAATTTCTGTACTCAAATTCTCTTACAGTAACAGCTAACATACCACTAACCTTCCTAATGGATTGCTCCACCTGCATGTTAGCCATCAGTGACTTCCTGACAGACACCTTGGTCCCTTCTCAGAGTGACTGCCCTTGACATCAATGCAGGATTTGACAGAATATGTTATCAAGATGATGCTGGTTTTTGGAGGTTGATCATCACTGCAGGAGGAGTAGATTTTTTTTTAAATCAACTTGCTCAGACATATTATCACCCGGGTCTGGGGGCAAGTGGGACTTGAACCCAGACCTCCTGGCCCAGTTTAGGTACAGCTGCCAGAAACTGTACTGGACCAGGCATAAATTCTGTGGCTACAGGAGCAGGTCAGAGGCTAGGAATTCTGCAATGAATAACTCACTAGTTGTCACCCCAGTGCCTTTGTCCACTATTTACAAGGCACAAGTTAGGATTGAGATGGAATACTGTCCACTTGCCTGAATGAGTGCAGCTCCAACAACACTGAAGAAACTTGACATCCTGGACAAAGCAATCTGCTTCATTGATTTCTGAAGAAGGGTCCCTACCCAAAACGTCAACTTTCTGGCTCCTCTGCTGCCCGGCCTGCTGTATTCCTCCAGCTCCTCACTGTATTATCTGCGACTCCAGCATCTGCAGTTTTTACTATCTGTGCTTGATTGGCACTGTTTTCAAAATTCGCTGCTTTCGTACTGACACAATGCACGTTGTAGTTGGTATTCAGTGCTGCCAGTGCAACAACTTGCCTATGCTCCTTAAACAGCACATTCCAATCTGTCAATCTCTACTATGAACACCACCTCTGCAAGTTTCCCTCCAAGCAGCACACCATCCTGACGTGGAACTATACTACCATCCGTTCACTGTTGCTGGGTCAAAATCCTGGAACTCCTTTCCTGATTGTATTGTAAAGAAATACAGCTGTTCAAGAAGGCAGCTCACCATCACCTTCTCATGGTAAATTAGGAATGGAAAAATAATGCTGGCCCAGCCAATGATGCCCCACTTCCTTTGAACAAACTTTGTTTTTATAAACATGGGACAGCTTTAAATTGGTTTCTCCTGATTATAGTTTGTACCAGTTTGGGCAACTGAAGTCACCTTCACTTGTACCTTATTCATTGCTCTTTGAACATTTCTGCTCAGAATGTAATTTTTTTCCCAGTTCAAACTGCTGTTGAACTCAACACGTGGAGCTATCCATTTTAATTTTTTGTCTGGTTTTCATACTCTCATGGTATGCTAGCTGACTGTGGAAACCTGGAGTATCCTTTTCGTCGTCAGTGCCATTATTTTGAAATCATATGGAGCATTCTTGTTTTTTTTATTTTTTACAAAGCAGCTTCTGTTCACTGTTACATGTATCCTATTTGCTAGACATGCTTCAAGCTCCTTTTAATTTTTTGTTGCTTCATTTATTGAACAAATATTTTTCCATGACATTTTGTTAAAGTCAGTTCCTATTCGAACATGCAAATTATTTGCTCATTTGATGCATCAGTAATCAAGTCATATACTGCTTTTGAACCAGAAACAGGAAGTACATGAGAGGGATGTATGGACTAATTTTCCCTTGTTATAGATTGACTAGTGGAATTGAAAATATACTGTGATAAGAGTTTTCAAACCTTAATTTGTTTTCATAATCTGTCTGTGCTGTGAGGTTTTGCTTGTGTTACCTTCATTGCAATTTATCTTAAGCAACACTTGATCTTAGGTGGAGTTGCCTATAATTATTGCATTTGCATACTTGAAAGCTTTGCTTTGATGCGAGCAGTACAAAAGGTACTCCTATAACAACGCAAATTGGCTATGACATTTTCAACAAATACGGGAATCTAGAACATAAACTTTGTGTTGGCTATGACACAATTCCAACATTGACATCCCATGATCAGTTTGTGGGCTTTGTCCTGAGCATGTGTGGAAAGAGGCCTCACACTGGCATCAAGCATCCTCGTGCTGTGAGAGGTCCTTGCACAAAATGTGAGGACAAAGTGGCAAGAGTGATAATAAGAAGCAGCCTGGTGATAAAATAGCAGTGATGTATGTAAAAGAAAGGCTATAATGCTGGGAGAGAAGCTCGATGTTGTAAAGCATTTTGAGTGTAATGAGAGAACATGGGATATTGCTTGTGCAACAGGAATGAAGGAGTCTACCTTACACACCATTAGAGACAATGCAGAAAAGATTAAAGCAAGCCGTATTGCTGGAACAAGTCTGAGAGCTAGCAAATTTGTGAGGTCACAGACAGAGGAATTTGAGGAGATAGAGCGACTAAGTGTGTGGTTGGAAGAGCAAATGAAGAAGTGATCTGGGACCACCCTTCTTATCATAAAAGAGAAAGCCTTATCAATTTAAGAAGATCTAACAAAACAAGCTGAAAATCCTGCAGATGTGCCTGCATTTAGCGCTAGCAGTTACTGGTTTGCTGGTTTTAAGACCCCTATGCTTTTCGTATAGTAAAGTTGGGTAGCGGAGTTGCCAGTGCAGGTGAGGAGTGTGTGATGGCATTTCCTCCCAGGGTAAAAAAACTTAATTGACGAAGAAGGCTACAACTTAGATCAAATTTTCAATTCGGATGAGACAAGTTTATAGTGGAAGCAAATGCCATCAAGAACCTATATTCGTATGAACGAAGCACACGCTCCAGGCTTTAATGTGGCAAAGGATTGTATGACTGTGCTGCTGGGTGCCAATGCCAATAGAAACTTAGAGCTTAAGCCTGTGATAGTGTACCACTCTGCCAACCTGTGAGCCTTGAAAGGTTACGTCCACTCTAGGCATCTACGTTAGGTCAAGCAAAAGAGGTTCAGTGACTGGGCAAATTTTTCTGACCTTATTGTCAATGTTTTCAAAGATGTTTTTGAAAGTATTGCAGGAAAAAAGACATGGATTTCAAGATTCTCCTCATCCTTGATAATGTGTCAAGCCATTCTCAGACCATTGCTTTCTGAAAGTATTAAAGTGCCATTTCTACTCCCAAACACAACCTTTCTCCTTCAACCATGGACCAGGGTGCAATAGCAGCTTTTAAACGTTATTTAAGGTGCACATTTAAGAGGCTGATTTCAGCCAATGAGGGGGATAAGGACAGTGTTCTTCAATTCTGGAAAGCTTTAATGTCAAGAATGCAATCGACATTATTGTGGAGGCCTGGGGTGATGTCAGTAAGGACTGCTTGCATGCAGTTTGGCGGAAGCTTCTCCCAGTTTTTTGTTGCAAGATTTAAAATGCTTTGATCTGTCAGAGGAGCTCCCATGAATTAAAAAACGTTGTGATGATCTTGCAAATCAAGTTGGATATGAAGAAGTGGAGAGTGTGGATGTTGATGAGCTGCTTGAGTCCCACTGTGAAGACCTCTCTACAGCTGATCTACAACAACTTGTCGCTGAGGGAGAAGTGGAAGCTGGAGATGAAGAAGATGAAGTCCAGGATGCAGCACCATGAGAGCTTTCCACTTCTGTTTTGTCTTCTACCCTGAGGGTAATTGAGAAGCAACTGCAACTATTCGAGGACAATGATTACAATGCTGAATGCAGCGGGGTAACAGTTTGTGAAGTAAGATCATCTTTGGCACCCTATGAACTGCTTCTTCATGAACTAAGAAAAAGGGTAAAGCAGGTTGTTTTTTTTTAAGTCAACCCCCAAGAAACCGTCAGAAAACAGTGAACCACAGCCATCCACTTCTGAATTAAATATTTTTTGCCCTAACCCTGCAAACAAAACTGCTCCTGAAGGTGGTAGTGATGTTGACAATGACAACCCTCAGCCCCTGCATTAGTAACAGAGCTACCTCAGAGCCTACTCGCCCACCAAGTCATGTTGACTTTTTTTTTCAGGATAATGAAATAACAGTAAATATATCACTATTACATGTGAATTAAACAATTGTTCAAACTGTGCTATCACTTGTGTTGTGCTTTTGAGAGATTTGAGTCATTGAGTGACATTTTTTATTGGTCTTCCCCAAAACCCCCATCCCTTTTCCCATAGGACCTTATTTCTATAGCGTGATTTTCGATTACACGTCATTTCATGGGAACGCATCTATCGCATTATAGCAGAGCCTCCTGTAAATTATCTAGAATGCTACCTAGTAATGTAAATTGTATATTTGGAGTTAAATTTCTTTGAGATTTGTTTCAATAACATCACTAACTGAAATAAGTTATTAAATTCAGAATTAATTATTCCTCCTCCATTTTTTAAATGAAAGGCTTTTTTTAAACATTGAGCTGCAAAAGTATTATATATTGGAAATTTTGTTTTGAAATTTGTTTGTGATGATACTGAGTGATGGAATGTGAAGCAATCTAGGTTACAGTATAATCTTTAACTGATTAATCATTAGTCATGAATGTCAAATAAACCTTCAGGTATGGTGCTGCCTTTGTTGGAATTAATAGTTAATATTGATTTTGCTTCAGTCATTTTCAATTTGTATTGCATGTTCTTTTCTTCTGTTTTCTTATTCAGAAAAAAAATAGAGTTGAAGCCCACTAGCCTGTTTATTCCTGTTTGTTGCTAAAATGTCAGAAGTGAAAGATCTCTAGCAAAACTTTGCATGTTTTTACTCAATTTTCCAAGTAAATGCCCCAGTCAGCAGGCTCCTTGCTCAGGGTTTAGTCAATGTGATAAATGAAGAGCAAACACTAGTTGGAGATAACAACATTTATTGCTCTTGATAATGTTAGTATTGCCAGTAATGCCTAATTCCAGAAAATAAAACCTGATTCATAAAAAAAATTGAAGTCTGAACTGTCGCACATACTTCAAAGGATTGATTCATTGTAAAGAAAATGAGGAAAGTCCTGTTATCATGTACCAAGTTGTTGTCTTATAAATGTAATTTAACTGAAGTGATAGGAGTTCTTCTGAGATGTGACTCTAATTACCGTGTCATTCTTGGAATTCATTACACATTCATGCTAAAAACATATCGGCAATGTTGCTAACTATAGCTACCAAAGGGATTCAACGGTTAAATCCTTCCCCCACCCCTGCAAGTCCTCCTAATCAGTTTCTTTAAAAAAAGGCAAGGAAGCTTACAATTGTAGGGAAATAGAGGGAATAAAAGAGCAAAATAAGATAAATGAGGCATAATCTTTGACAGACAAAAATACGTGCAAAAGAAAGGAGCGCCATTGAATTTGACAGGGAGGAAAAAGAAGGGTGTTAGAGAGATATTAAAAAAAAGTTGAATTTTAGCTGAGGGACCAAGTACTGATTATTTAAAGAGACACTAGTGCCACAAGATAGTTATTTCTGTAGAATATGTACAGGATGTGTGACATTGACAGTTTTGCCTTTAACTCTATCACCATTCTCTTGTTTGAATGTTTTATAATATCCTGTGTAACCTCTGAGGAAATATGCTGATCCTGCTTGTGTTGAACCTTAAACATTCTACATTTTTTTCATTCCAATCCTGATTCAACTGAAGCAGTGTTGTCTAAAAATGAACATTGGTATCTGTTAAACTCTTAGGAGAAACAAAAACTTGGTATTAAAGGAAAAATATGATTGATGAAGTTCTTACTTTTGTTTCCTGGTTTTGGAGTAAGGTCATCTTCTATGTAGCGTTTTGATTTCCTCAGGACACTTCAAAGACCCATACGGTTTATTAGTTACGTTTGAAGTGTTGTCACTGTCATGTAGGCAAATAACAATGGTCAAGCCACTGTGAAAATCCAACAAAGAGCAATGAGATGAAACATAAAATGATAGAAAATAGGAGCAACAGTAGGCCATTTTTCCCTTTTGAGCCTGCTCTGCTATTCAATATCATGCTTGATCATCCAACTCAGTACCCTATTTCCATTTTATCCCTTTAGTCCTAACATCTATATCTGACTACTTGAAAACACTTAATGTTTTGATTTCAACCGCTTTCTGTGGCCCAGAATTCTACAGGATCACCATTTTCTGGATGAAGAAATTTCAGTGGTGCTGTGGCTCTTGTATGTCCAGAAGAGAGAACATATCACTGTTTTATCTGCCCACCTTGCCAAATGAAAAGATACTATTGATTTATATTTTCAGTGGTCAGCTTGTAGTAAGAATTTAAAATGCTCCAATTTGAAGAACATATCTTTATTTACTGACAAGGGGGAAAAAACAGTTCTAAAAACCAAGGATTCTTGAGGGTTTGCTCCACTGTTTTGGAAAGCAAGTAACCTGATATTCATTGTTAGTATTGTTTACACAGCTGCTGCTTCTTGAAGCTGCAGTAGAAAGTTTGCAGACAAGCTGGAACCAAGGGCTATCTATAAATAGAGAATCAGTCGGCAATCCTTATTGCTGGTTGCTCTGTGGACAAATGACTAGTTATCAATGATAAAAGCCTTCTGCCTGCCATCATCTGTGTGATTTGGATCCTAGATAGTTGAACAGCTTGGGGCAGTGAGCAAGATGATGAGAAACCGTCAGATCTCAAGCTCAGGAGTTGTATTCTGTGCAGTAAAAACCATCAAGCCTGAAGAAAACCAGTTTATTTTTCCTTCAGCACTTATTCTATGCTGTGACTTTTAATTGCCAAGTCCAAGGCCTTTAACAAATGTGAACTGGTTACCATGTGCCTCCTGCAAACAAGTATCCAATGAAGGAAGAATGTGAAACAACGTTCTGGTCAGCCAAAGAATCATCTTAGCAAATCCTATGGAGAAGGACCACTGAACTACCTTCCTGCTCTTTCCTACCAGGTGTATTACCCAATTTTTTTCCCTGTCTATATCTGTCTTTGTGTGTTTATAAATGGGTTAGAGCTGTAACAAGTGGAGTAGTAATCAGATGGTTCATAAAATGTTTCTGTAGCTGGAGTCCATTTATTTATAGATGGATGTGAATTGTTAAGTACGGTAACCTTGTCCATACTTGCAATCAGCCTAGGTCTGAAGGCCAGGTTAATGGGGGAATTCTGTATACTTATTAAAATCTTCAACTTCTGTGATGTCTCCAGGAATAGTAGGGCTTGATTTCCAGTGTTATGCTGCCCCATTGAAGCTTAACACCAAACGTTACAATAGTGTAACATTTCAGTGAGATTTTTGGGAGAAGTGAAGTCTGAATCAGAGTTTGCTTTTTGGAAATATAAAGCCCAAATGTACCACTGACTGGTCTTCTCTTGTATGTTTGTACACTTGTATACGTTTGACTAGTCTGCATGTAAAGACTCGCCAGTACAATTGTTCATTTAACTATTCCCTAAATCAAGCAGACCAGAACAAAATGTAAAACCAGAATAGTTTTGATAATGTGACTTTGTTTTGAAGGAGATA
This sequence comes from Ginglymostoma cirratum, assembly GCA_024137785.1. Lineage (NCBI taxonomy): Eukaryota > Metazoa > Chordata > Chondrichthyes > Orectolobiformes > Ginglymostomatidae > Ginglymostoma > Ginglymostoma cirratum. The sequence continues at coordinate 5,457,575 of JAHRHZ010000105.1, forward strand.
CCAGTGTTGAGATTCATTTAGTTAATAAGCTGATTGAATGGAGGAATTTTTACAACAGTTGAAGAGTTAAATAGTAAAAATTCACCTTGGCAGTATTTACTCATTTACAAATCTAAGACATTTTTACATTTGTAAATAACCTGTGTGTGTATAGTGTTACAATATGGAGACAGACAGCCAATTCAAATTTTCAACACAGCAAAATTAAAACTTTAAAGGCCCTCAAAATTGATCCCAGTGGTTTCTGATCAGACTTTTTGAATAGCTAGTACCAAACTTTGTATAACCAATACTAGACACCAGGTTTATACTGTAAAAGAATTAACAATTTATTCATAATACAGTAACTTTAACAGAGTAACGTTAAACCGAAGTGATTGAATGTTGAAGATTTAAACCTACTACTGTTTAATTCTAGCCCCCACTCTCTCAAAGACAGACAAACAAAGGTAAGTGTAGCTGGCCAGTTCATTGAAGCCAGCTCCACAATCCATAAAATCACCGGCATATCGGATTATATCTTGCTAAGTTTCTGACAACTCCGATTCATGTAGATAACCTCCAGGCTAAGGAATATTTATTTCATCTAATTCTTATAACTGAGATTCTGCACTCTGAATTTTCAATAACAGCCAGGGAGCAATCAAAACCTCTGCCCCTTAGCTTTTGAAAGAACAATCCTTTTGACCTAAACACAGCCCAAAAAAAAGTTCAAAATCTGACACCTCCCTGCCACACTGACCATCTCCCCACGAGGGCCCAGTTAATGTTCAATATGCTTGAGTTGAAGGCCTGAGTCGAAACATGTATAGAGCATTTTTTTTAACAAGTAAAAATTTGTCATTAACTTTGAGTCTTTTTTTAAAAACAAACTGCTGCTCACAGTCCAAAGATCATCTTCACCTCTTAGCTCACAGTTCACAGCTCCAAACCAAAAATGATAAAAATAAAATACTGAAATATCAGCAAGTGTTCTATAGTAGTACTATTTAGGTCTTTAAGACATTTCTATGATGTAATCACTGGTAATGTAGGAAATGAGACTGCCAGTTTGTACACAGAACATTCCAAACAGCCAAGTGACAATGAGCAGGCACTGAGTGATACTCATTGCTGACAAGTTGTAAGTTAACAGCAGGTTACTTTTGCTGTTACTTTCTCATTTCTGAGAACTAGTATTATGGTTTTGTTATGCCCTTGAGATATTGCTCTGAACTTACTCAACTGTATTGTCAACCATATGGTGATTAGTTACAGAATAATTTGTAGTAATGTTAATATTGATTATGTTGCTCAGCTAAGTCTTTTCAATGGTTGTCAAAGACAATTAACAATATCTAAATATCCTAAGTTCCAAAACACTGGAACTGATGGAAAGCAAGTTAATAACTTCAAACCGAATCTGATACTAGTGGTTTGAATACAATAAGTCAAGCCCTTAATTGTTCATTATTGTGTTGAATATATAAATGAGTTGTCAATTTTTTGTTGAAATGGTAAAAGCTATTAGCATCTTAATTGCACTAACATTTTGAAGATAATTGAAACCAATCAATTGCCTGAACAGTTGGAAATGTTTACTTTGCTTTTGGTTAAACATACAAACATGAACAGCCTAATTACAGCTATAATGTCAAACACACACACAGAATTAACAGTTTCCAATTGCCTTTGACAAAGTCTGCTCAATCATGTGATATGAACAAAGTTAAGGTTCAGATGAGAGTCTCTTTTTTTAAACAGGAGTACCAATTCTTATCAGCCAGGACATATTTGTAACACAAACAGCACCAGGTATTCCAGGTTAGGGGGACATTTAAACTTTAAGCCACAAGGCCTCAGTACTTTTCATTTGATATTGCTTTTTAATTCTGCAGAGGGGTCGCTGGACCCAAAGCGTTAACTCTGATTTCTCTACAGATGCTGCAAGACCTGCTGACCTTTTTCAGCAATTTGTTTCAGTTGCTCTTTGATTCTTGTGCACCTGAACATTTTGACACTGTCAGTTACTGAACTAAATTTATGCAGCAATGAATTATGAAGAAACAATGCCAGTTGACTTATTTTTGTCAGATGGATTGACAAACAGCAGAACAGCAAGGAGACAGATTATGGAACTCAATTTTCTTCATTATGTTTAAGCAAAGCATTTTTCACATGATGTAGTCTTACAGACTTCTTTGAATCTCCTTAATATACCTGATCTCTTAAGGGATGGAAAGTCATTTTAAAATGAATTTAACACCTGCAATAATGTTTTTGTGCTTATTAAATTTAGGGTGCCAGGATGATATGGAAGTGCAATTTTGTTTTCAGTTTGGGATTTTGGCAGAAAGTATGGTCATATAAAGTCTTAGCAGAAGAGCAAAGTGAAATAAGTCCGCAGAGGCCAGGAGCCTGTCACCAAATCGCCTTTCGTTCACACATGGAGAGTCCTTGATGCTGATCAAGCTCTGAGTAAACAGAACCTCCCGTACTTCTGTTTGTTGTTAGCCAGGGCTCCTGCCTGGAGCAGATTATCCGCCCCAATCAGGGAACTCCATAGTATGATGTCCATGTGGTTGACCTCGTTAACAATCACTACACAAAGCACCCTCATCTCTGGCCCAACAATATGCTCCACCTCAAAAGAGCCATTCTGGTCTCCCTGCTATAGGAAAGTTGTTAAACTTGGAATGGTTCAGAGAAGATTTAAGGATGTTGCCAGCATTGAAGGGTTTGTACTATAGGCCAAGGCTGAATAGGCTGGGACTGTGTTCCCTGGAGCATCACAGCCTGACAGGGACCTTAGAGCTTTATAAAATCATGAGGGGCATGGACAGAGTGAATAGCTGAGATCTTTCTCCCCAGAGAAGGGGAGTCCAAAACTAGAAGGCATAGGTTTAAGGTGAGAGGGGAAAGATTTAAAAGGGTGGTGTGTGGTTGGAGCGAGCTGCCAGAGGAAGTGGTGGAGGCTGGTACAATTACAACATTAAAAAGGCATCTGGATGGGTACATGAATAGGAAGGATTTAGAGGCATATGGGCCAAATGCTGGTAAATGGGACTAGATTAATTCAGGATATCTGGTTGGCATGGATGAGTTGGACCAAAGAGTCTGTTTCTATGCTGGATAACTCTAAGACTCTGTTGCACGGAATTAATTTTTCCACTTGTACCACTTCTTTCCACTTCTGATTAATGCAGGAAAAAAGTATTCAAAAATATTTTGACAATTCCAAGTACAAATTGTCAATGATGCAATGAGGGCAATGAGAGACATCTGGAACTTCAGTGAACAACTGTGCCAACAGTAAATACCTTTAAACTATTAAATATAAAGATTAAGGCAGTAACAGCAGAATGATGGAAAAGAAAGTAGTGTGAATTTGAGTCAAATCCAATCGCTGAACGAACCAAAAGGAACAATTTTAAGCTAATGGGCAAAATAACTGGAGGAAACATTTTCTTGTTCTGTGGATAAGATTTGGATACAGCCTCAATGACAGCTTTCTAAAGAGAATCGGATAAGCTCTTGTATACACAAGAAAAAGCCAGGGATGTTAATCTAACTGAGTTGTTCTTTGAAAGATGGTGCAACGTTAATAGGCCTATTGATCATCAACTATGATGCACTTTTAAAGCTTCCATTAAAGGAATTGGATTAGGAGAGAGGGAGTAGTGAACCTGTGGCATTCTTGATGAGAGGCTGTAGAGGTTGGGTTGTGAAGTATATTCAAAACTGATAAATAGATTTTTAATCTATGAGGGATTCAAGGATTGGGGGTATAAAACTCGAATGTGGATTTGAGAATTCAGATCAGCCATCATTTCATTGAATGGTGGAGCAGGTCAAGTGCTGGACTACTACTTTTGCATCTTATGGTCTGATGTGCTTTTAAAAAGGAACAAGAAAATATTTAAAACAAAAATGTAAATTTAGAAACCCCAAAGACCAATTTTATACTTGCAGAAATGAAACTCCATTTCTCAGTCATTTCATTGTGACAAAAGGGGTGTGAGATCGCAAGAATGTAATAAAAACCAAAAGGGCTGTGGATGCTGTTGCAAGAACGTAATTCTGGTCATTAGAAGGAATCTTATGTCAAATATATCTAACTTTCTACTATGAGTTTAAATTACTTTAACAGAGTGATTCAAATAATGTATTGAAACTCATGGAGCACGTGGTAGACTCTGCTGTTTTCTTAATGACTCATAAGAGATGCTGGAAGACATTTCCCACAAATTACTGTTATTCTTTACGCACTGAAATAACTGCACAGAGGCCAGTATCCCATCACCAAGTCAACCTTTTTTTTACTTATGCATGCGCAGTACATGGAGTCTGACCAACTAGCTCAGAACCAGTCCCGAGAGTGGGGATTCTGAGACTCCTGTTTATCATTTTGATTTCTCACTTTACTGATTAATGTAACAGTAACACAACAAAACATACATTCTTTAGCATGTTCACGTGACATTGAATATGCTTCAGTTATAACAGAACCAGCATTTATTTTGAGAAATATCTGGTTTTGTGACAAATATACCACATCTATATTAGTGAAATCTACAGCATATATTTATAGTTTCAGCTGTAGTATATAAGTACGAAATATTTGTGTATATTCCTCTACAAAAGGTCTGAACAAAAGGATCTATACAGTTTGTTTCTCATAACGCACCAATGGAGGTTTTATCTGAGAGGTATTTACAGTGACTGTCCAGTATTTCTGAAGAATATAACCAGGCCGTAAAACCAAAACTGACTAAAATATACTTGAATACCTGAAAGAACTTCTGCACACAATGCATGGATACCCTGGGTTCAGAAACAGAGCTACACAGACCAATCTTCCATTGACGTGAGGTCAGACTATTTACTGAAATGGATAGCAAGACTCCTGTATATCTGTCAGCCATGGCTCCCTGATTAGGACTGTTAAACAAGGCCAATCAGGGAGCTCGTACTCAATGATGCCCAACTGGCCAACATTGTTGCAATCACTTCATCGCTCCCCAACTAAATCAGGACTGTAGCTCCTTCTGACATGTTTTCGTCCAGGTCCAGTTACTCCAACTCTGACTTGGGCATGGGCAGAGTGTACCGGACTGTAGCTTGTCTTTTGCGCCTAGAGTGTTTCGAAACAAATTCCTCTTCTTCAGGACATAATGGTACTGAGACTGTGACATCGGCTGCATCCATCTTGGACTCTTTGACGCTAGCTGGAGGCAGAAGAATCCACGGTTTCTGACGGCCTTTGTCTGTTCAGAGGGGCCAGGTGTGTTTTGCTCTTACCCCATTTGCAAGGTAGCAGCTTTCATGTGATCCACATGTTTGTTCATGACCCCTCACCTACCAGAGCTTTGTATATCATGTGACCTGACCTCGCCTTGTATCATGCAGGGCCATTTCCTTGGTTTTGACACCAAATTTCATCCCCTAAAGTAAATAGTCGCTCCTGCTTAGAGAAGCATATGGCATTGGAGTTCCTATTGCCATTTCACTGTCCCCACACTAGGTCTGGGAATATGAAGTTTTACCTGGTGTGGAGTCTTTGCCCCGTCAGCAACTCTGCCGGTGCTATCCCTGTAATTGCGTGCGGAGTTGTCCTATAACTGAATAGGAACCAGGACAGTTTGGTATCAAGTGAAGCTGTAGGCTGTTTCTTTAAGCCTGCCTTCAATGTTTGGACTACTGTTTCCGCCAGACCATTGGACAGTGAATGGTGTGGAATATCCGAAAAGTGACTTTAGGAAATACTTGAAATCCTTGCTGGTAAATGACATCCCATTGTCCATGACCAATACTTTCAGGAGTCCTTGTATCGTGAACGAAGCTCGCAGCTTTTCAGTTGTCATCCCTGAGTTTGAGGAATGGTCAATGCACGTCCAACCACATTGAGTGGGTCTCCACAATGACCAAGAACATTGAGCCCAAGACAGGACTGGCATAGCAGACGTTTAACCTAGCCCAGGGTTAACCTGGCCATTTCCACAAATGTGGGGAGCTACTGGCAATAATTTGTCCTTGTTGACACTCTGTAGCTGTGTTGGTGGGGCAGCGTCTGTTGGCATCCAATCCTAGTCAACAGACTTAACGTCTTGCCAAAATTTGCATTTTAGAAACCCCTGGATGAGCCTCGTGGAGTTCAGTCAGTAAATGTTGGCGATCTTTACTCGGGACAATCACTCTTGCTCCCCATGATATGCTGTCCTGTGTGGTGATCTGGTTCTGCTGGGTCCAGAAAGGTTTAAATTTTGGCTGTGGTGGTCCTTTTGTTTCCCCCATCACCACCAGCTGTTTTAGCTTTGCCAGGATGGAATCTTTGTGTGCACAGATAGATAGCAGTGAACAGAAGGGTGTCCAGAAAGTTTGAAACCAGAACGGACTCTTCCAGGGGAGGTACCACCGGGACTGTAACAGACAGCAGCAGGCAGATCAAGGCATCCACATTTGTCAGAGCCAAAATCCTGCAGATGCTGGAATCCAAAGTAGACCAACAGGAGGCTGGAAGAACACTGTAGGCCAGGCAACATCTGGAGGAAAAGAGAAGTTAACATTTTGGGTATTAACCTCCTTGGTGTTCCAATTTGCAATTGTATGCGCTGAGAATAAGGGCCCACGGCTGAATTTGACCAGAAGCAATAGGCAGCACAGCTTTGCCATCTTTAAGTAGCCCTAGCTGGGGTTTGTGGTCCGTTACTATTACAAATTTATATCTGTAAAGGTATTGGTGGAACTTCCTTACACCAAAGATGAATGCCAAACCTTCATTCTCTGGGAATATTTGTGCTCGGCATCAGCAGAATGCTAAGAAGCATTCCCTGTTGTGCGTTCGTCTCCGTTGGATCACCACTGAGCCAACACTACCCCGATCCTATACGGGAAGGCATCACATGTCAGCACCACATTTTGCTTGAGATCATAGTGGGCCAACACCTTAGATGATGATAGCAGCTTTTTCACTTCCCTAAAGACTACTTCTTGGCTATGTGGCCATATGCAATGCTCATCCTTTTTCAATAGTAGGTGTAAGGGTGCCAAAATGGAGGCCAAGTTACGTATAAATTTTCCATAATAATCCACCATAATAATTAGGAAAGACCTAAATTCAGCTACAGAGTGGGTGTTGTCTACTCTGTAGCCCACGTAGGTCACTTGGGGTGCCTGAAACAGATGTTTTTCCCTTCTAAGGCGTCTGCCTGCTTGGGAGAAATGTTTAAGCACTACGTCTAAGTTCTCCAAGTGCTCCTTATTGGTTTTACCTGTTATTAGGTCATCATCCAGATAAATGGAACCTGGGGTAGACCCTTGTAAAATGTTCTCCATCGTCCGCTGGAAAAGTGTGCCTGCTCATGATACCCCAAATACAAGTCTTGTATATTGGTATACAAGATATACCCTTACAGATATTGGTTGTGGTATGCTTCTGGGACTCCCAATCTAGTTGCAATTACGGGTGCACATAGCTCACATTCAGCTTTGTGACGGATAGAACGCTGGTCAATTTTGTATATAAATGCTGTACGCAAGGGCCTATTTATCCAGCTGTGAGAAGCTGATTACCATTTGCTTAAAATCCCCAAAAAGGCAATATGACCCATTAGGCTTCACAATGGATACAAATGGTGCTCCACATTCCGCAACATGTGCTGGTTTGATGATTCCTTCACTCTGCAGCTTCTGATTTCTGCCCCTACTTTTGCATGTAAGACAAATGGCACTGGGAGGCCTTGCAGAATCACAGAATTACTTCCTGGTCAACATGCAGTGTGGCCTTGGCTCCTTTGATAATCCCTAGACCTTGCTGAAAGACCTCTGGGAATTTAATTAGGATTTCACTCAGGCAGCCATTTTCTAAGCGAAAAATGTTGAGCCAATCAAGGTGAATCTCTCTCAATCAAATCCATCCCATCAAGCTTCGGCCTGAGTTTTTTTTTTACTACAGTACAGTGCACCAACTGCTGCTCATAGGAGACTGGAACGAAAGTCGTATACTTAATCTGTAATTGTTTCCTGGTATATGTTCTCAGTCTGGTCAAAGTCTTGCATAAACATGAGTCTAGAGTGAATTTTGTTAAAGATTGGTTCTGCAGCCACTGATACAGCTGCACCGATATTGACTTCCATCGGAACTGGGTGACCTATCAACCATAGATTTATTTTGGTTGGTTCTGATTTGATGTTGCTAAACAATTTAACTCTCCAAACCACATGTAGATAGACTTTCCAGGGTGTGCACTCTCCTGGATATACAGGTCTTATGTGTCCTCTTACTGAAGTCAGGCATCGTAGGACTCCTTCGCTGTGTCGAGTCCGCGTACCAACAGCGACTACAAAGGCTTGCTGGGCTAGATCCTGAAGAACATTTTACCTATTTGCCTGAGGCCTGGCTTTGGGTATTGCTGTAGGCTGACCTAGGATCCCTCTGCTCCTGTGTGAGGCTCTGCAATTGCCTATGCTCAAGTGATGTTCCCCAAGCTCAGTCAGACAAGTGAGAGTGCCCACTTCAGTTGGAATGCCCTGCAGCTCACATGCTTCATTTTCTGATGGCAAAACCAGTTGAGCGCTTGTTTGATGTTCACTTGGGACTCACCAAGTAGGTACTTTTGCATGGTTATGTCATTAATCCCATGGACCAAATGGTTTCTCAGCATCTCATTCAGGATTAACCCAAAATCAAGTGCCTCTGCCAGTCATCATAACTTCATTAAAAATCCCAACACAGATTCCCTTCATTCTCAGACTGCTGAAAAAAACTGATAGCATCTCAGAATTAGAGGCAGCTTGGGACCATAATATTCCCTAACTAAATCAGCCAACCTTTGAAAGGTTTTAGTCTCTGGTGCCTCAGGGAAAGTTAGGCTGCTAATAACCAAAAATGCTGCAGGTCTGCAAGCAGTCAGAAGAATTACTGATTGCTTTTCCTCTACCCCAATGTCGTTCGCCCCCCAAAAAATGCTTTCTTTCCACATACTGGACTCAGTCTTCTGCAGGGTCAAATGAGTCAAGCTTCCCAAATACAGTCGTGATGCCAGAAATGCTTACCCCAACTCAAAGACAGCTGTTGTGAGCAAACTTCCTTCAGAAGTGCACTGTTTTCTGTGATCATCACTGAAATAACTGCACAAGGCAGGTATTCCCAAGACCAAGTCACCCTTTATTTACACAGGCACTGTAGGTAGACTCTGACTAGCTAACTCAGAGCCTGTCCCAAGTGTGAGGAGACTGTCTGAGACCCCTGTTTATATCTGTCAGCCAGGGCTCCCTGATTGACCCAGGTTAGCATGCCAATTAGGGATGTTATGCTCAACGAGATCCACCAAGCCAACTCATTCCAATCACTGCACACACTGATAATAACAAACTATATTTTATTATTATTTGCTCAGTGACTCTGACCAGAATATTTGCTGAATATTTCATGAACGACATCAGACATCGAAGGTTGTAGTCCTTTTTTCAATCAGGTATTGAAGAGGACATTGGACAGTTGATTCGTTCAAGTTCTTGAGGTGTATGGAAGGTCTCTATTGTGGAAACAATGCACGTTTAAGCTGAAATCTATTTTGTTGTTGAAAGAGGACTTGGAGTTTTCCATTTCTGTGTTCATTGTATCTTGAACAGTATTTCCCAACATCCCTTGAATGATTTTTCCTCTCCCTCATGACCTTAAGATCAGAGGGTTGCTTGTTTATCTGAAAGGAGGTTTTGAGCTTGAGTAAAACAACGCAACTTATTTGTTTTCCCATGATAGTTGTTATAGTAGGAAGGAAGTCACAGTCAGATCCATTATGATTAGACTGCAATTAACCTATCCAGTTGAAGCATTTCTGATGGTCTTCAACTATGCTAATGTCAACAGAGAATAAATCTTTCATAAATGTATTGAGTATATTGACTACAGTTTTGTAAATATTTCTTATGCTTAGCAATTTGATCATCTATTGTACATAGTTTTCTATTGAACAGATTTGTGAAACGGCATCTCTCCACCTCATCGGTGCCGTGAGATTTATGGGGATAGAACTCTTCCTGGTCTTTACTCTTTGTTTTCTTTTTTAAAATTTAGGTGGTTGGGTCATGTGGGAGTATCAAATGATAGATTGTCAAGCTCTGAATGCTGTGTTTTTGCTTCAGTCATGACGCTCTGAGATGCTGCCTGTTTAGGATTCGAATCCTTGGATAAAATATGAGTAGTCCCTGAGTCCTCTGAATGCACAAATAGAGAAAATATAGACAGGCAGGTGTTGCAATAGTGCACAAACACCTATGGAGGTTAATGACCATCACACACTTTTATTCCCATATCACTGCAAAAAGATTTGAGAGGCAAATATTCAAGAAAACTATAGGCAGAATCCCTGGCTTGCTGGTGTTGGGTTTGGAGGCAGAAAGGGCGTTTAATTAGCTGAGATAATAGTGTACTTGAATTTGACCACTTCTAACCCACCTCTGCTTGAGTTGAACAGGAAGGCCTATGGTAGACCTTGCCACCCTGCTGCCCACTGAGGCCTTAAGAGGCCAATTAATGACTACTTAAGAATCTCATTCCACAACCACTGGGATTAACACTGCTGCAAACAGGCCTGTTGTCGTGCATTGTGCATGGCTATTCTAAACATGTTGTCAACTTGTCACCTCGAAGCACAAAAAGTAAAGAACTGTGGCTGCTGGAAAACCTCAGCAGGTCTGGCAGCATCTTTGGAGAGAAAGCAAGGTTAACATTTTGGGTCCCGTGACTCTTCTGTGACCCAGGGCCACTGGACCCACAATATTAGCTCTGCTTTCTCTCCACAGATGCTGTCAGGCCTCCTGACGTTTTGCAGCAATTCCTGATTTATTTGTCATCTCTGAGGTTGAGGCTGAATCAAAGACACAGTGGCTGATTGAGGCACTGGAACTTGGGAATTGGGTGGGTTAGAGTGTGCTGAAAGCTACATGTCTGCGTTGCTATTAACTCCCCTGTCGCCCTATCCCTGGGGTCGTCTCCTTGCGAACTACCCCCCCAAAAATGCATGTAATTGGCTTCAGGTATTGTGGTACTTGTAGCAAAATTGGCCTTGCTACTGCTAAAATAACAACTACTTGTGTAACTGTCAGGAATGGGCACCTGGTATATAAAAAAAAGGGCTAAATCTTAGTTATTTTGGCCAAGTCCCAAGTGGCATTGAGCTTTCTTTTGGAGGATTTCTCATGATGACGCCAAGCGAGCTCTCTCGCTATACATTACCAAACTCACCTTACTAATTGCATACCCTACCCTTATGGTATCTGTTATGTCCATTTTCTGCTCCATATTACCATTCATCACTCCTTGAAAAATGAATGAATGATTTATTGTCACATTTATCTTGTAGATACAGTGAAAAGTGTTTTGTTGCCACAATCCAATGCCACTTTGAGTTACCGTAAGGATAAAAAGAAATTATTTAAGTAAGAGTACTCTGTTCAAATAAAAACAGAAAGTGTAAATCTGAAACAAAAACAGAAGTTGCTGGAAAAGCTCAGCAGGTCTGGCAGCATCTGTGAAGAGAAATCACAGTTAATGGTTCAGGTCTGGTGACCCTTCTTCAGAAAAATTTTAATTATTAAAAACCTTACTTTGAAAGTTCTTTGGGAATGTATTTCATGTGGCTCCTCAGTTCAGAAGTAATGAAAGGGCTTGCACTGTTTAATTCAGGGAAAAATTAAGGATATTGTCCAAGTACAAAGGGAGATACTGAAAGAGATCAAGGACTGACAGTAAACGTAACATTAAGCCAGTATGAACAGGCTACAAATAGCATAATCAGTTCCAGTCACATGACCAATTCCAAACCTGGAAATATTCAGACAAATGCCACGACGCTGAGTGTCCAAGAGAACAGAGATTGAAGGTTGCAGATCCAATTTAAAACGAATAATTAGCAAAGTGAATTGGACCCTTGTTAATACACTGCCCAACAGTATAACAGGTCCTGCTGACTCTCTGATGGCTAAGTATCTGGTCAAGTTTAACTGTCTGCATACCAGGCATACTCCAGATGTGGGAATTTCTCATAAGATATCAGATATGTTGTGTGTTTGATTCATTTGTGATACAGTTGGGCCAGTGAGACCTATCAACCAAGTTGGAAAACTTGAAAGATTTACGTGTTTTGCCCTGACAATGGGCATCTTCCCTTCAATCTGTATTGGTTTAAAATTTCCATTTTATTATATGTGATGTCTATAGTGGGTTCTGGAGAAAGGATCGTCTATTAAAGGTGGTTAAAATAGAGAATTATTCAAATCATTGCAGTCGAAGGTTCGCAACAGTTATATTTAATGAAATTTATTTGGATTCTTTTGTAGGATGAAGAAAATGGAAATGGAAAAGGTGAGTCTTACTTTAATTATTTTTCCAAAATATGCTTATGTCAAAATTAGCTGCTGCTGTGTGGATGGTGATGCTTAGCAACTTTAGCCAGAGGAAGTAGTCAATGGATTGCTTAGTCGATTTTTTTTGTTTTGAAAGATGTGAATTTTGGGTTTGCCTCAGAGTTGTTGCCCATACTTGTAGAAAGCATTGATTAACATCATCTATCTGATCATAATGCATTCCAAAAACGAAAGCTTGAAATGAGATTAAACAGATTCCACACAGTCCCCGGGTTATGAATGGGTTCTATTTTTGAGTACTTGCATAAGTTGATTTGTATGCAAGTCAGAAAACAGCACAAATAAAATATCCATTCATAAGTACATATGAATGAGTGTTGGATTGTTAAAATGTATAGTATTATGCAATCTCATTTGTTAGTACAAGTGTTCATAAGTCACGGACCCCTATGTAATGGTTACTTCCAGATGGCTGCTATACATTGGTGCCTCAAGTTACGATGACTAAACTTGGATTAAAATATTTTATGTTTGGCATTTAACTGCTTAGACATGATGGGGTCAATTTTCAATTTACTTTCTGGATGGAAGTCGGTTGGAACCAATGAACTCTTTTTGTTCAAGGCCATTTGACATCTTAACTATGTTTTCATTCAAAACTTGCTAAAGCCTATCTCAAATTTTCCTTCTTTTTTACTGCCCCACTCCTCAAACTCCCCTATTGCTCCAAATTTATGGAGTTATTGGAATCAATCTTCAATAGGCCTGAGTTATTTAAATATCTAAAGCTCTGGTTAGACCACAACTACAGTATTATATCCAGTTCTGGTCACCTCACTTAGTTAGGATGTGAAGAAGGTCCTTGAGAAGGTACCCAAGCCGTTTACTGGAATGGTTTCACGAATGAGGAATTTTGGCCACAGGGTTAAATTGGAGACACTGGCATTGTTCTTGGTGGAGCAAAGGAGATTGAGGGCACATTTGAAGTGTTTAAGATGATGTCAAGTTTGGATGAGGTAAGCAAAGAAAATTTGAATCTTTTGATTCATGACTCCAGGATTATGTGTCACAGATTTAAGGTTTTGGGCAAGTGATGCAGGGGAATGAGAGAGACTGTATATGTTTTTTTATGCAGTGAGTTTTAGTAATCTGGAACACTTTGTCCATGAGGGTAATGGATGGTTTTAGAAGGAAATTGGATGGACACTTGAGACAAAAGGAAGAAAATATGCGTGGCTACATGGATTAAACAGGGAAATAGCACTAATATAAACAAATCAATTTCCCTGGTTAGATGAATTAGGTGTGAATTCCATGCCATATCTGCACTTCTACATCTTGTTAACACTATAGTCTGGATTTTGTGCTCAGTGGAAAAGTAGGGATTTTTTTATATTTGTTAATGGGATTTCAGCTTCAATGCTTAGACCAGCATTTATTTTCTATCAATCCTTAATTGCCCTTGAGAAAGTGGTGCTGAGGTATCTTCATGAATAGCTGCATTCTGCAGGAGTTAGGTACTTTCAGAGTGCTGTTAGAAAGGGAGTTCTGGGTTATAACTTGAAACACTTGCCATTAATGAAAAGCAGTAAAATCAGTTTGAGACATTTTAAAAAGTGTTAGTGCTAAATAAACATTGGGAGATATGTGGATGGGGTCAAGGTCGAAGCTAACGTATCAAGAAGTAACTAACTGTATTACAGTGCCATTAAAGATGGCTGCTGGAAACAGTTTTTGTGAAGTATCCTGCAACAGAAATCTCAGTTGTCAGAACACCTCTGCACATGTGCGGATGATGTCATGTGCAATCAGGGGTGAGCTGACATTCAAGATTAATATTCACTATCAAACAAGCAGCTTGGGAATCTGAATGCCAGATAAGTCAGCTTTAAGTGTAAATTCAGGCCTCATAGCTACAGAAATAACCTGCCTGCTCCAGTGTTTCCTTCAAGGGAAGGTAGAACCTTTTCAACTTGCAGATTAACACAAACTCAATTAACACTGTATATAACGTACAAAGTACAAAGTCATTGCTGGCTGAAGAAGAACCATGTTTCATTTAGCCATTCCTTTACTGTTCTGGTAGTGGCAAAGATATAATAGTAGAATTGTTCTTAATCCCAGCAATCAGATTCTGAAACAACTGCATTTATATTTGAGTAATTTCAAACAAACTGATATGGGTTGGCTTGCAAAGCTCTGATCTTGCATTGCAGAGGATTAGAATGTTCATGATCAGATGAATTAACATTGCCAAACTATAAGATTTAGGTGCGGAATTGGGACATAGGGCCCATCGAGTCTGCTCTATCATTTGATCATGGCCGATATATTTCTCAACCCACTGTCCTGCCTTCTCCCCATAACATTTGATTACCTTACTAATCAAGAACCTACCTGTCTGTCTTAAATACATTCAATGACTTGGCCTCCACAGCCCTCTCCAGCTGAGTCCCACCCATTCACCACCCTCTGGCAGAAGAAATTCCTCCACCATCTTGGTTCTGAAGGATCTTCCCTTCACTCTGAGATTCTGCCGTCTGGTTCTAATCTCTCCAGCTAGTGAAAAGGTCTTTTCCATGTTCCACTGTATCGAGGCTTCTTGGTATTCTGTAAAGTTCAATGAGACCCCCACTCATTCTTCTAAACTCCAAATACAAACCCAGAGTCCTTAACCACTCCTCGCATGATAAGCCCTTCGTTCCTGGGGCAGTTCTTATAAACTTACTCTGGACCTCTTCCAAGGCCAGCACATCCATCCTTAGATATAGGGCCTAAACTACTCTCAATATTCCAAATAGAGTCTGATCAGACCCTTATATAGCCTCAGCAGTTCATCGCTGCTGTTGTATTCTAGCCCTATTTGTATTCTTGAAATGAATGTTAATGCTACATATGCCCTCCAGTGCCAACTGAACCTGCATTTTAACCTTAAAAGAATCCTGATCTGAGACGCCCAAGTCCCTTTTGCTTCAGATTTCCAAAGCCTTTCCCCATATAGAAAGTAGTTTACACCTCTATCCTTACTTCCAAAATGCATAACTTCACTTTTCCCCAAATTGCATTCCATCTGCTACTTCTCTGCACACTTTCCTAGCCTGTTCAAGTTCTTCTGCAGTCTTGATGGCTCCTCAAAACTACCTGCCCCTTCACTTACCTTTGTGTCATCTGCAAATGTAGCAACACCCTCAGTTCCTTTGTCCAGATCGTTAATGTATAACATGATTAACCGTGGTCCCAATACTGACCCCTGAAGAACTCCACTAGTCGGTGGCCGCCATCCTGAAAAACACCCCTTTATCCCCACTCTTTGCATTCTGTTGGTCCGCCAATCCTCTATCCGTACCACTATCTTGTTCCCTAACACCATGGGCCCTTATTTAGTATCCTCATGTACGATACCTTGTCACAGGCCTTCTGGAAATCCAACTAGATCATGTCCACTGATTCTCCTTTGTCTACTTTACTCATTACCTCCTCAAAGCATTCAAACAGATTTGTCAAGCATGACCTCCCCTTGGCAAAGCAATGCTGACACATGCCTGTTTCACCATGCACTTTCAAGTACTCCACAATATCATCCTTAAAAATGGTCGCTCAAATCTTCCCACAGACTGAGGTAGGGCTAACTGGCTTATAATTTCCCATCTTCTGCCTCCTTTCCTTCCTTATACGAGATGTTTCATTAGCCATTTTCCAGTCTTCTGGGTCCCTCCTTGACTGTAGTGTTACTTGAAAGACCACCACCAATGCCTCAACAATCTCCTCAGTGTCTCCTTCAGAACACTGGGATGTAGTCCGTCTGGTCCGAATGATTTATCCCTTTCAGACCTATCACCTTCCCCCAGCAGATTCTCCTTAGTAATAGCCACTGCACTCACCTCTGCCATCAACTGCCATGAAGTTTTGGTATGCTTCCACTGTGAAGAATGATGCAAAGTACCTATTTGGTTCCTCTGCAATTTCTTTGTTCCTCATTTTCAAACAATCCAATGTCCACTCTTGCCTCCCTCTCTTACCTCTCAGATATCTCAAAAAATTCTCTTGCAACCTTCTTTAATATTACTATCTTGCTTACACTCATACTACTTCATCTCCCACTTGTTGTGTTTCTGGTTGTGTTCTGGTTTTAGAGACTTCCCAATCCTCTCTCTTCCCATTAATCTTCACCACAGTGTATGCTTTTTCTTTTGCTTCTATGCTGTCCCTGACTTCCCTTGTCAACCATGCTTTTCTAATTCGAACTGAAAGCAAAAAGTGCTTGAGATCATAGCGGGTCAAGCAGCATCCACGGAGAGAGAGAGAGAGCAAGCTAATGTTTCGAGTCTAGATGACTCTTCATCAAAGCTGAAATGATGTGTGGAGGGGGCAGCACTTATGTGGGGTGGTGGGGTGGGGGGGAGGGGTTTGGTGTGCTGGGGCAGACAGGATGTTAATAGTTCAGATTAAGTTTGAATGTGAGAATGGCGGAACAATGGTCTAACTGCCAGACTGGAAAGAGCAGATGGTTCCACTGAAGTGGAGGGAGGAGAGAGAGGACATGGTGACAGACAATGTAGTAAGGGAAGGAATGGGCTCACATTTTGAAGGTGTTGAACTCAATATTGAGCCTAGAAGGTTGTAAAGTGTTTAGTTTGAAGATGAGATGTTGTTCTTCCACTTTTTGCTGTGATTCCCTGGAGCACTGCAGCATGCTGAAGACAGACAAGTGGGCATGCGAGCAGGACACTGTTAAAATGATTGGCTGTTGGAAGGGGTAATAGGAACTGCAGATGCTGGAGAATCCGAGATAACAAGGTGTGGGGCTGGATGAACATAGCAGGCCAAGCAGCATCACGAGAGCAGGAAAGCTTGACGTTTCGGGCCTAGACCCTTCATCAGAAATGGGGGAGGGGAAGAGGGTTCTGAAATAAATAGGGA
This sequence comes from Ginglymostoma cirratum, assembly GCA_024137785.1. Classification (NCBI taxonomy): domain Eukaryota; kingdom Metazoa; phylum Chordata; class Chondrichthyes; order Orectolobiformes; family Ginglymostomatidae; genus Ginglymostoma; species Ginglymostoma cirratum. The sequence goes on from JAHRHZ010000105.1 coordinate 5,474,843, forward strand.
GAGAGGGGGAGGCGGATAGAAGATGGATAGAGGAGGGGATAGGTGGAGAGAAGATGGACAAGTCAAAGAGACGGGGATGGAGCCAGTAAAGGTGAGTGTAAGTGGGGAGATAAGGAGGAGATAGGTCAGTCCAGGGAGGACGGACAGGTCAAGGGGGCAGGATGAGGTTAGTAGATAGGAGATGGGGGTGCGGCTTGAGGTGGGAGGAGGGGACAGGTGAGAGGAAGAACAGGTTAGGGAGGCGGGGACGAGCTGGGCTGGTTTTGGGATGCGGTTGGGGGAGGGGAGATTTTGAAGCTTGTGAAGTCCACATTGATGCCATTGGGCTGCAGGGTTCCCAGGCTAAATATGAGTTACTGTTCCTGCAGCCTTCGGTTGACATCATTGTGGCACTGCAGGAGGCCCAGGATGGACATGTCGTCTGAGGAATGGGAGGGGGAGTTGAAATGGTTTGCCACTGGGAGGTGCAGTTGTTTATTGCGAACCGAGTGCAGGTGTTCTGCAAAGCGGTCCCCAAGCCTCCGCTTGGTTTCCCCGATGTAGAGGAGGCCACTTCGGGTACAGCGGATGCCGTATACCACATTGGCAAATGTGCAGGTGAACATCTGCTTGATGTGGAAAGTCTTCCTGGGGCCTGGGATGGGGGTGAGGGAGGAGGTGTAGGGGCAGGTGTAGCACTTCCTGCGGTTGCAGGGAAAAGGGCCGGGTGTGGTGGGGCTGGAGGGGAGTGTGGAGCGGACATGGGAATCATGGAGAGAGTGGTCCCTCCAGAAAGCAGACAAGGGTAGGGAGGGAAAAATGTCTTTGGTGGTGAGGTTGGATTGCAGATGGCGGAAGTGTCGGAGGATGATGCATTGGATCCGGAGGTTGGTGGGGTGGTACGTGAGGACGAGGGGGATTCTTTTTTGGTTGTTATTGTGGGGACGGGGTGTGAGGGATGAGTTGCGGGAAATGCGGGAGACACGGTCGAGGGCGTTCTCGACCACTGCGGGGGGGAGCTGACGGTCCATGAAGAATGAGGACATCTGAGATGACTCAGCCCCACCACACCCGGCACTTTTTTCCCTACAACCGCAGGAAGTGCTACACCTGCCCCCACACCTCCTCCCTCACCCCCATCCCAGGCCCCAGGAAGACTTTCCACATCAAGCAGATGTTCACCTGCACATCTGCCAATGTGGTATACTGCATCCGCTGTACCAGTTGTAGCCTCCTCTACATCGGGGAAACCAAGCGGAGGCTTGGGGACCGCTTTGCAGAACACCTGTGCTCGGTTCACAACAAACAATTGCACCTCCCAGTCGCGAACCATTTCAATTCCCCCTCCCATTCCTCAGGCGACATGTCCAACCTGGGCCTCCTGCAGTGCCACAATGATGCCACCCGAAGGCTGCAGGAACAGCAACTCATATTTAGCCTGGGAACCCTGCAGCCCAGTGGTATCAATGTGGATTTCACAAGCTTCAAAATCTCCCCTCCCCCAACCACATCCCAAAACCAGCCCAGCTCATCCCAGCCTCCCTAATCTATTCTTCCTCTCACCTATCCCCTCCTCCCACCTCAAGCCGCACCCCCATCTCCTATCTACTAACCTCATCCTGCCCCCTTGACCTGTCCGTCCTCCCTGGACTGACCTATCTCCTCCCTCCCTCCCCACCTACACTCACCTTTACTGGCTCCATCCCCGCCTCTTTGACTTGTCTGTCTTCTCTCCACCTATCCTCTCCTCTATCCATCTTCTATTCGCCTCGCCTTCTCTCCCTATTTATTTCAGCACCCTCTTCCCCTCCCCCATTTCTGATGAAGGGTCTCGGCCCGAAACATCAAGATTTCCTGCTCCTATAATGCTGCTTGGCCTGCTGTGTTCATCCTGCCCCATACCTTGTTATCTTGGCTGTTGGAAGGACAGGGTCATGCTTGTGAACAGACCTGAGGTGTTCTGCAATTTGATCACCAGTTAGTGTTTGGTTTCTCCAATTTGGGGTAGGCCACATTAGGGGCAGTGAATACAATACTCAAGATTGGAGGAGGTACACATGAAATGCTGCTTCACCTGGAAAAGACTGTTTGAACAGGGAGGAGGTAAAGGGGCAGGTGTTACATCTTCAACAGTTACATGGGAAGGGTGTGTTGCATTGGTGGTCGAGGAATGGACTCGGCTGTCTTGGAGAGAACACTCGCTGCGAAGCGCAGACAGCAGGAGTGAGGGGAAGATGTGTTTGGTGGTTACATTCTGCTGGAGTTGTCTGAAGTGCCGGTGAATGATCCTTTGAATGTGGACGTTAGTGGGAGAATGAAATGACAATGGTTTTCTCATCCGCCCTATTGTGTGTTTCTTCTTCCTTGCAATGCAATTCTGCTGTGCTTTTCGAATTAACCCCAGAAATTCCTGCCATTGCTGCTGCACTGTCTTCCCTGCTAGGCTCCCCTTCCAATCAACTCTAGCTAGCTCCTCCTCCATGTCTTCGTTGTTTCCTTTATTCAGTTGTAATACTGTTACATCTGATTCAACTTTTCCCCCTCAAACCACAAGTGAATTCTGTTATATGATGTTCACTGCCCCTGAGGGGTTCTTTTGCCTTAAGCTCCCTAATCATGTCTGCCTTATTACACATTACCAGATCCAGAATTGCCTGTTCCCAAGTGGGCCGTACCACTAGCTGCTTCCAAAAAATACCCATCTCGTAGACATTCCACAAATTCCTTTTTTGTTTGGATTTGCTACCAACCTGATTTTCCTAGTTTATCTTCATATTGAGTTCCCCATGATTATTGTAATAGTGCCTTTGTTACATACCTTTTTCTATCTCCTGTTTTATTTTCTTCCCCATATCCTGACTATTGCTTGGAGGCCTGTACGGAACTCCCATTAGGGTCTTTTTTGCTTTGCCATTCTTCAACTCTATTCTACACAGATTCTACACCCTTCAACCCTATATTGCTTCTTGCTATCAATTTAATTTCATTTTTTACTAACAAGGCAACTCTGCCATCTTTGCCTGTCCTTTAAATATCCAAGGATACACATCCTATTGAGTTCTCAGCCCCGATCCCCTTGCAGTCATGTCTCTCTGATGCCCACATAACATCTGACAATTTCAATCTGCATTATTACCTCATTTACCTCCTTTCTTATACAGCGTGCTTTTAAGTATAAGATCCTTAGTTCTGCATTAATTGACCACCTTCTCTGAGTTGTCCACTTATCTGCTGTGTCTGAAGTAAGTTTCCTGACCCTTTTATCTCTGTCCTATTATATGTTCTGGAAACTTTAATAACCCCTCCTGAGTTCTCTCCTCATCTTTTAGCTCATTTTAAAGTCATTATGATCTGGATTTACCTCGATTTGTGCATCAGTTCATCTGCCTTATTCCAGTGCTTTATGCTTTAAGATACAGAGCCTTTATTTTTGTTCTATTATCAAGTTTCCCTATACTTATACAATATTCACATAATCTGTCTCTTCCTTTTATTTGCTGGTAACAATTAACTCCATCACTAACCAGCAATCCTACCTTCTACATTACCTTTAGTTTTACAATTTTCCATTCAGTTGAACACACCCCCACTCAATGTAGTTAAAAGCACAATCTACAGCTCTAGTTATTGCAATTCTTTAGGACTCTGGTCCCAGTACGATTCAGAGCCCATTTCTTTGAAGTAGCTCCCTCCTACCCTGGTACTGGTGCCAATGTGCTATGAATTTGAATCTGCTTCTCCCACACCAATCTTTTAGCCATGTGTTTTCCCCTTTAATTTTGTTGATCTGTTGAGCCAGTTAGCTCGTGGCTCAGGTAGCAATCTGAAAGTTATTACCTTTTTGATTTGTTTTTTAGCTTAGCCCCTAGCTGCTTATATTCTTTCGCCTTCTTTCCTTGTTCTACCTATATCTGTGGCATCTATGTGGACCACAACTGGATCTTTCCCATCCCACTCCAAAGTCCTTTGCAGCCCAGATGAGATATCCTGAACTCAGGCACCATGCAGGCAACACATCTTTCGGGATTCTTCATCCCAGCCACAAAGGACAGTGGCTATTCTCCTGACTATACTACCCTTGATTACAACTACAGTTGTCTTTCCTTCCCTGACTTGTGTGGCTCCCTGTACCATTGAGCTGTGGTCAGTTTGCTTATCTTCTGTAGAGTTCCCACTTTTGTCCAAACTGGAAACAAGAATCTCAAAACTGTTAGTCAAGCTCAAGGTCTGACACTCCTTCTTCGTGGATCCCTTTACCTACCTAACTCATAGTCACTCCCTCCTGTCCCTGATAAATGACCAAATTTGAGGTAGTTACTCTGACAGGTGTGACCACCTCCTGAAACATAGCATCCAGGTAGCTGTCCCCTTTCTTGATGTGTCACAATGTTCAAAGCCCAGACTTCAGCTCATCAACTCTGACCTAGAGTTCCTCAAGCAACCAATACTTGCTACAGATGTGGTCATTATGAACCACAATAAGATCCGCCAGCTCCCATATTATGCAGTTACAACACATCATCTGGCCCTGCATTTTTATTTAATTTACTTTTTAGCTTGTTTTTAAATTTCCAGCTAGTCTTTTAGATGTTTAATCTGTAAACATTTCCCCTATTTACTTTTATTCTACAAGTAACCTATAATCAGTAGTCAAAATTGCAACTGTTACCAATCGATGAACTAACAGTTTATCTGCAAAGTCAATCTTTGTTTTGTGCAGGGCCTCCAAAGCCAGCCTTCAATTTATCCTTTTTTAAAAATCTTACAAGCTATGAGCCAAAGAAGCAAACAGCACCACTTCCCCTCTGTACAAAATTTCAACTCTGCCTCCAAAGTCCCCAAACTAAATATTCAGTCAGACTGTGTCTCACTCCAGATGTGATCTCTCTTTCCTGACTATGCAAAGCTTCCTGACACTGGAACTTTTGTCCTGTGAATGTACGGTCAATGCCGGTTTTCCTATGGGTAGCTGCTGCTGCATCACGTTATGGTGATGTAGCACTGTAACATTTTAATTCTGTGCATGTTTGTTGCAATGTAGCACCTAGTGGTAACATTGGTCTTAATTGAGGTATTTGTTATATTTCAAGAAAGACCCTGAGTCTGAAGTGTTTAACAATAACTGGAGCTTTATTGAGGAGCTACACACTCTGTAGGCAGCAAGGTTAGACAAAGCCATCTCTTTCCATAATGGCTGACGATATCATCGTCATGTAATGTGACAGGCCACCATACTTACCAAATATATCCCTCCCTTTTTACATCAAAGGTTCCTGCAGTGTAACAATATTTATAATCATGTATACAATATTCAGTTGGCACGGTGTTCTGGATGACATTGATTTCCTTTGGGGCTTTTGGTGCACATTAACACGCTTTTCCTTAGCTGTGTTGGAATGATGACACTCATTCTCCATTGGAGACGTCCTGCTTATAGCGATAGTTCTAGCTTCCATGTGGTATATGACTTCAGTTCTGGTGCTGTTCCTGTGATCTTCCTACAAAATGTCATGTCCTTCACTTTTGATGGTAGTAGATCACTTCCAATGTGCTGCTTATCTTGTCCTTCTATTACTGGAGTGTTTTCTAGTTGTTTAAAGTAGAAAATTTCTATATAAGAACTGTTTATCGTCAACTAATTTGACAACAGTAATCAAGAGAAGCCATCAGCACTCCCATGTGAGGTCAATTGCTAGTACTTATTTAATTAAGTGTGAGCTAATAGCAGCAGTGCCCTCCTCTGTGTATGACTTGCTACTCGAAAAGTATCATTGTCTGAAGCCTAAATATTGTGGTCTGAGGTCTGTTAGAGTAAATTGATGGCAATAAAGTCAGGGGTGGAATAGTATAATGCGAAAATGGATTTGAGAGCTTCTTTTACTCTGTGCATAGTTCATTTCTCCTTTGTTTAATTATCTTGACACACAAGCTATTGACTTCTCTTCACTATTGGGTAATATGTGAGAAATGACTGCTCGCGCTCCATACAGCGATGCATCACGTTAGTTGCGATGTTAACTTTTGGGCCAAAATGGATCAGGAGTACTGACTCTAATAAAGCCTCGTTGGCTTGTGTAAAGGCTCTTTCACATTCATCTTCCCATTTCCAATTCTTGATTCTGCATAAAAATTTGTGCAACAGCTTGAGAATGATTGCAAGATTTAGGACAAAACCGCCATGATAATTTAGTTAAAATAAGTAAAGTAATTTAGACTAAAATATCATCGAAGTAACACTGGACTCCTTATAGCCCACTTAAAATCTGATCCATGGCAAGTTGGAGTAAAGCGTTTGTAAATGTGATTCCAAGTCTTTTGTTTGGGTAGCTCTTTGTGTTGCAATTGCCAGGTATTTCTGTGACTCAGGATCTACATACATTGGAAAATAGGCTTGACTAAGGTCAATTTTACTGAAAAATTGACCTTCAGCTAGTCCATTGAATGGACTAAAGAATGAGGGAGAAAAGAAGTCAACTGGAATCAGGTCTTGTTTCCACAGTAGGTGAAAGCTCAGCTGACAAAAAAAATTGTAGGTTGCTGTAGTGATTGTAAGAAGATCAGCCAGGTGGACCTCATAGAATATGAGTTCCCTGATTGGGGCTGTTAATCTGATCAAATCAGGGAGCCCTGCCTGACTGATATAAACAGGAGTGAGAGGGATTCTGGTCACTCTGAGAGCTGGCTCTGAGGAGCTCAGATTAGTATCAAGTACTATGTGTAAATAAAGGATAACTTGGTGGTGAGATACTGACCCCAGTGGAGTTATTTCAGTTGTTATGTCATTTCTGCATGGAGTCCTTATGACCAGTTAGCTTAAAAGTATAACTTTATGAACTGGTCTTGTTTTACTTCACAGGTCATCAGAAAAGTCGAGCAGAGCCTATGGATACCATCTTTGTTAAAAGTGTAAAGGAAGGGGGAGCAGCATATCGTGCTGGTTTATGTACAGGTAAGAGTTGAGGTATCATTCTTGTAAATCTATATTGTACTTCCTCCAAGGCCAATGTATTCTTCCTAAGATCTCAGCCCAGATCTGCTCTCTGTATTCCAGGTTGAATCTGATCAGGGTTTTGGGTAACTCCTGCATAACTTTTACATCCTTATGCTCAAGTCCTCCTGATATATAGGACAGCATTCCATTAGCCACATTGATTTTTTTTGAACCTGTTTATTGCATTTTAAAGATCTAAACACCTGTATCCTCAAGTCTCTTTGGACATCCACTGTATTTAACTTCATACTATCAAGACAATACCTTGATCTATCCTTTTTTTGGCCCAAATGGATAACCCCACACTTTCTTACATTGAACTCCATTTGCCACAGTTTTGCCTTTTAATTTAATCTGTCAATATCCTTTGTAATTCTATGCTGTCATCCACTCTGTCTACAACGCCACTTAAGTTTGTCATCAGCAAGTTTGGACACATGGCTTTTATGTCATTATCCAAATTGTGAATAAATAATGTGATTAATTGAGACCCTAACATATATCCCTGTGAGACATCACTTTGAGTAATTCCATTAACCCTACTTTCTGTCACCTGCCACTCAACCGACTTCCCAATCATGTTAATAGTTTGGCCTCGATTCCGCGGGCTTCTACGTTGGTTAACAATCTCTCATGTGAGACTTTATCAAGGACTTTTTTAAAATGTCTGTTGTAAGTCCATATAAACAACGTTCGTGGACATTCCTCTGTCCACTGCTTTAGTCACCTCCGCAAACATTCAATGAGGTTTCTCAGGTATGACCTACCTGTCATGAATCCATGCTGGCTCTCTTGATTAATTGAAAATTTTCAAGGTGTTCAGTTACCCCATCCTTGATTATAGGCTCCAACAATTTCTCCACCGCAGATGTTGGGCTAATGGTCTGTAATTCCTTGGTTTTTCTCTTTAACCTTTCTTAAAAAGCAGACTGACATAGGCAATTTTCCAGCCCAGAGGGATGACTCCTGTATTTAGGGAACTCTGCAAGATTATAGTTAGGGCATCTATAATGTGCTTCCCCTCTTCTTTTAACACCCTCAGATGGAAACCTTCAGGTCCTAGGGATTTGTCACTCTTTAATTCTATTCATTATCAGTGTTTTACTTGCATTGATTTTATTCAGTCCCTTACTCCAATCCACTGTTAATTTCCTTGGGATTTTAAAATTCTGGGGCAAAGTAGTTATTCAAGATATCTGCCATTTACTCATAGTCATTGACAGTATCCCCATTTTCATCTTTAGTGGACCAATATTGCTCCTGACTACCTGCTTTCCCTTTATACAACTATAAAATTTCTTCTTTTTGATGTCTCTTGGAAGTTTCCTTTCATAATCCCATTTAGTAGCAAAGTAAGCTGCTTTGTGGCTCTTTGCTAGTCTTTATAACTTTCCCATTTGGCAGGATCTGTGCTCTTTTTTTTTCCCATTTTTGTAAGCCCTTCCTTTAATGCTGCCCTTTATCCTGTTAGTTTGAGTTGTCCTTGGCTGTTCTTTTCTGTGAAGTAGAGCTTTTTCCCCTCAGGTATAAACTAGTTCTTTGTGCTCCAATATGACATTTAGAAATGAAAATGTGTTACTACTTCTGAGTCAGATACATTGGTGATTGAATCAACATAATTATACTAATGGTACAATTGGTGGTGTAGTGGGGTCCAGTGATCCTGGCTGAAAGTGGTGATTGGAAGAAGATTGAACTGTTGTTATGTCGCTCATGGTTAAATAGCTTGGTCACATTCATTGAGCTTGTACATTAAAGAATAGTCCCCTATGCTAAGGCATGAAAGGCTGGCATAAGATAAGGAGAAGTGAGAGGAAGAAAAACAATACTCACTTTGAAGAACTGCATGCTTGTACAGCCATAGTATATTTTGTTGAAGTTGTCCAGCGCTGATAAAGAAGAACCCATCTATTTTCTTTGGGACTATCTGGTTGATTTGTCATGAGTCCTGAATAGAGTCATTTTGTGAATCATTTTTGGCACAGAGCAGAAAGCCAGACACATGACAGGAATGTAAAAGTGCAATAATCATTGTCAGTTCCATTAAAACACGTAATGTAGATCTCCATACGGAATGTATTATTATTTAAATTGATAAAATTAGGGGTTCAACCTATCTGTGCAATCTTTGAAGCTGGTAATTTGAACTTAATCTGCATGTCATCCATAGAAAAGGTACAAAGCAATATTAGTAAAAGGTATTTTAATAGTTTTGTCTAGCTAGGATTCCTATCTGTGGACTTGTTGCCCATAGTAAATAATATTGCTTTGCAGTTTTATGCATTAAAAAACAGTTACTTTGCATTGTAACTGATTTCTGGATGATTAGTAAAGCTAAGTTATATTTATGGAAAAACTCCATGTCAAAATGGTTGTAATTTTTCCTGTTCTAAACAACAGAATTTGTAATTCAGTTTCTGTTATGGGCTCATGCAGCAATGTAGTATCAAAGATAAATTTTTGTTTCATCTATTTATCTCTCACCTCAGTGGCTGAAGGTTTGCGCACCACTGAAGATTGGAATAGAGGTAGATAAGGCACAAAACATACTGGTGGAGGCTGATGAGCAGGGTGAATGATGCCAATCTCCCCGCCAGCCATATTAACCAAGGCAGGACAATTGCATGGTTATGATCTCCACCAGATCCTGGCTAAGGCCCATTAAGGTACTTGGAAAGCCAATTTGTCTCTCTTGGCATTTCTTTGCAGACAAAGATATTTGGGAAGATTGACCTCATCAGTTGCAGGCCGTCTGGTGGCTCATCAAGCGTATCCATGACTGGCAGATTCTCCTGCAATAGGTGTAAGTGAAGTGTGGTCATTGCTGGGCCCAACTGGATCTAGCCCTCACCTCCTTTTCTGTTTCATGCTGGTTCTTTGCTCAGTCTCAAAGGTGCCTATTAAACTCCCAAAGTAGTATTTCCAGGCGTTACAATCTGTGGCCTGTGCTTCCAACTAGCGATGGTTGATGTGGCAAACAGAGTGAAAACTGCTTGAGGGAGTGCCATCTGATCTGTTTGTGCCTTTCAGATTGGTCTTGGGAGGTGACACTTGTCCATCCGGGCAGTGTTACCTGCTGATGCTTTGCAGAAGGGTTGCCTTGAGGCTGGTGATGTTGACTGTTTCATGATAACAAGGCGTGGGGCTGGATGAACACAGCAGGCCAAGCAGCATCATAGGAGCAGGAAAACTTGACATTTCGGGCCTAGACCCTTCATCAGAAAAATC
>JAHRHZ010000105.1:5490040-5569174 GCA_024137785.1 Ginglymostoma cirratum
AGACTAGGCCCGAAACGTCAGCTTTCCTGCTCCTCTGATGCTGCTTGGCCTGCTGTGTTCATCCACCTGTACACCTTGTTATCTCAGATTCTCCAGCATCTGCAGTTCCTACTAAATCTAATACACAGTTTGCATGCAGGTCCTCCGCAGCCTTCCTAATAGTGAACCAGATTTGGTGTCCTTTGTGCGTGCCAGTTTTTCATTTCAGCAACTGGTAACTCAGGATATTATTGCATTAGCAGTCCTATTGTTTGTGGAATGTTTGATTATCTCAACTGTGCTTATCACATTATCCCAATCCCATCCCTCGACAAATATTAGACTGTTACTTTTGGGCAGCTAATTGGTATATTGTCAATTGTTTTTACTAGTTCTTTCTTGGGATATCATTGTTAGCAGTAAATAATTTATTTGTGTTATTGTTATGTTTTCCTTTTTAGGAGTCCTATATCTCAATATTTAATTTTTATGACAGATCTACAGATTCAAATCAATCTATGCCATTGTTTAGATTTTGTGAACCATATTTTTTTCTCTCCTCTGTAATTAGTGAGGATGTGTTGGAGCTTTCAGTAATGCCCAAAGATGAAGACATTTTGCAGGTGGTAAGTTATGAAGCTTTTTTCTTTTCTCCTTGTGTACAGTCAGTTAGTGTTCATAAGTTCCGACTCCTTAAGTGAAACAAAAGCTATCTTGATCTCCAGTTTTAAGTTTACGGCAGGAATACTGTTGGTGTTTGCAATAGTAAATTCTTTATTACAATTAAAATAAAAAACAGCTATCTGGACAAGATGTAAAATTGGTTTGCCGTAGTCCATTGAAATTATTGTAAAGATCATACAAGAAGTTCTGGGATTTAGATGCTTTAAAAGAAATAGGTAAAAGAGGCAAGGGAATTACTAGTCAGGGCGAGTATAGCAGCTACTGAAAAGGCAGTTCGAGAATGATATGTCTACAGAGTCAGTTTGGGTTGAGGTCAGGAGCAAGAAAGGAGCAGTCACTTTGTTGAGGGCTTTTTACAGACCCCCTAATAGTTGTGGAGGAGCGGATTGGGAGGCAGATACTGGAAAGGTGCAGAAGTCACAGGGTTGTAGTCATGGGTAACTTCAACTTTCCAAATATTGACTGGAAACTTTTTAGTTATAATAGTTTAGATGGAGCGGATTTTGTCCCGTGCGTTCAGGAAGGATTGCTGACACAGTAGGTGGATTGATCAACACAAGGAGAGGCCACTTAGGATTTGGTGCTTGGCAATGAACCGGGCCAAGTGTTAGACCTGTTGGTAGGAGAGCATTTTGGCGGTAGCGATCATAACTGTTACTTTTACAATAGTCATGGAAAAGGATAGGTACATACAGCAGGGTAAGGTTTATAATTGGGGGAAGGGTAATTATAATTCTGTTAGGCAAGAACTGGGTAACATAAAATGGGAACAGATGCTGTCAGGGAAGAGCATTATGGAAATGTGGAGATTGTTTAAGGAATGCATACTGTGTGCGCTCAATATGTTTGTCCCTAGCAGGCAGGGAAGATGCGGTCGAGTAAGGGAACCTTGGTTCTCAAGAGAGGTTGAACGAGTAGTTAAGAGGAAGAAGGATGCTTATATAAGGTTTAGGAAACAAGGATTGGAACAGGTTCTAGAGGGATACAAGTTAGCCAGGAAGGAGCTGAAGAAAGGGCTCAGGAGAGCTATAAGGGGACATGAGAAAACCTTGGCAGATAGGATCAAGGAAAACCCCAAGGCTTTTTACATGTACGTGAGGCATAAGAGAATAACCAGAGAAAAGGTAGGGTCGATCAAGGATTGTAAAGGGAATTTGTGGACGGAGCCAAAAGAGATAGGAGAGGTCCTTAATGATTACTTTTCTTTGGTATTCACAAATGAGAGGGACTTATTTGTAGGGGCAGACAGTGTGAAACAGGCTGGTAGGTTAGAGGAGGTAGATGCTAGTAAGGAAGATGTACTAGGAATTTTGAGGAACTTGAAGATAGATAAGTCCCCTGGGCCTGATGGGATTTATCCAAGGATTCTGTGGGAAGCGAGGGAAGAGATCGCAGGGCCTTTGGTGATGATCTTTTCGTCCTCACTGTCCATGGGTATAGTGCCGGAAGGTTGGACAGTGGCAAATGTCATTCCCTTGTTCAAAAAAGGGAATAGGGATAAACCCGGAAATTACAGGCCAGTTAGTCTTACTTCAGTGATGGGCAAAGTATTGGAAAGGGCTCTGAGAGATAGGATTTATGATCACTTGGATAGGCATAGTTTGATTCGTGATAGTCAGCATGGATTTGTGAGGGGTGGATCATGCCTCACAAACCTTATTAAATTCTTTGAAGAAGTGACCAAACACGTGGATGAAGGTAGAGCCGTGGATGTGGTATACATGGATTTAAGTAAGGCGTTTGATAAGGTTCCCCATGGTAGGCTCATGCAGAAAGTAAGGAGGCATTGGATAGGGGGAAATGTGGCAGATTGGATTCAGAATTGGCTGACCCTTAGAAGACAAAGGGTGGTAGTGGATGGAAAATATTCAACATGGTGCTCAGTTATGAATGGTGTACCAAAAAGATCTGTTCTGGGTCCTCTTCTATTTGTGATTTTTGTAAATGATTTGGATGTTGGAGTGGAAGGGTGGATTCGTAAGTTCGCGGATGATACGAAGGTGGGTCGAGTTGTGGATAGTGCGTAGGGCTGTTCGAGGTTACAAAGGGATATAGATAGGATGCAGACCTGGGCTGAGAAGTGGCGGATGGAGTTTAACCCTGAAAAGTGTGAGGTGATTCATTTTGGAAGGACAAATTTGAAAGCAGAATGCAGGGTTAACAGAAAGATTCTTGGCAGTGTGGAGGAGCAAAAGGATCTTGGGTTTCATGTCCACGGTTCCCTGAAAGCTGCCACTGAGGTGGATAGAGTTGTTAAGAAGGCGTATGGTGTGTTAGCTTTCATTAATAGAGGATTGAGTTCAAGAGCCGTGAAGTTATGCTCCAGCTATACAAAACCCTGGTTCGGCCACATCTGGAGTATTGTGTCCAGTTCTGGTCAGCTCATTACAGGAAAGATGTGGAAGCTTTGGAAAAGGTGCAGGGAAGATTTACCAGGATGTTTTCTGGAATGGAGGGAAGGTCTTACAAGGAAAGATTGAGAGAGCTAGGGCTTTTCTCTTTAGAACGATGTCTTGATAGAGGTGTACAAAATGATCAGAGATATAGATAGAGTGAACAGCCAGAGAATTTTTCCTACGGTGGAGGTAGCTATTATGAGGGGACATTGTTTTAAAGTGAGTGGACGTAGATATAGGGGAGATGTCAGAGGTAGGTTCTTTACTCAGAGAGTGGTAGGGGCGTGAATGCATTGCTGGAGAGGGTAGTGGAGTCGGCCTCATTAGGGGCATTTAAGCAGCTATTAAATAGGCATATGGATGATAGTATAAGGTAGGGGTGGAGGTTAGATAGTCCTTAGGTTTAGGGTAAAAGTTCGGCACAACATCGTGCGCCAAAGGGCCTGTACTGCACTGTACTGTTCTGTGTTCTAAGGAATTTCTGAATCTTTTTTTAACTAATATTTCAAGTTATATGACAGTTTGGTGGTCTACTCTGTTTTGGTTAGTTTTTCATCTTAAAATGTAAGCTTGCGTGCAGGCATTTCAAGCAATTAAGAAAGCAAATGATATGTCAGTGTTCTTTATTCTTATATTCCAATCCACTTGTAAAAGAAGTCTTGCTGCAATTGTGCAGGGCTTTGGTGAGACCGCACTTAGAGCACTGTATGCGCTGTTGGCCATGATTTTTAAGGAAGGATATGCTTGCACTGGAGGCTGATTGTTCCCTGGGTTGAAACTGTTATGTGATGAGAGACTAAGTGAAGTTGTCTATGTTCTCTGCTGAGATGTGGTCTCATTGAAACGTTCAATGTTATAAAGAATGTTATGGTGCAGAATGAGGCCATTCAGCACATTGTGTTTGCACCAGCTTTCTGAGCAATTTCTATTCTCACTTCCTTCAATATCCTTAGCTGCATCTCCTCCATTTCTGGTACCTTATCAACTTTAAGTACTGACAGTTCATGCAGAACTATCAGTGACAATCTTATCAATTTTAAACCCATTTTGTGATCGAGTTTACTTCTCTGTTACCATGGCCTGAATCTGCCTCATAGATTAAGACAGATGCATTTAACATCTCTCCCTGCATCCTTGTGTAAATCTGCTTTCAGGTTCCTGAGTGGCCTTAGTCTTTTTACCATTAATTACTTTTACTATTTATTTTTATTCATTCATGGGATGAGGGAGTCACTGGCTTGGCCAACATTTGTTGCTTTCCGTAATTACCTAGAGGGCAGTTAAGAGTCAACCACATTATTTTAAGTCTGAAGTCAAGTGTAGGCAGATTGGATGAGGATTGTTTTCCTCCCTAAAGGGCGTCAGTGAACCAGATCAACTTTTCTGACAATTGAAAATGGATTTGTGGCCTTCATTAGACTCTTAATTCTGAATTTTTTATTGAATGTGTATTCCGCCATCTGATGTGGCGGGATTTTAACCAGGATCCCTAGAACATTACCTGGGTGTCTGGATTAACAGTCCAACGATAATCCCACTAGGCCATCACATCCTCTCTTCCCCCCCCCCCATATAGAATCACTACAAGTTAATGTAATTTAAAGCGTTACATTTTCGTGCAGTATTTCGTTCTACAGAACACTAATACCCATGCAGTCAAAATGATTTATTTGATCTTTAATCTTTTTTTCTCTTGTTGCTACATCTTTGTGATATCCTGACACCCACAGCTGGACTTGAGCAAGTCTGCTGGCTCCTTATCTGGCTTGCCTCACGTGGTTTTGACTGAAGTATTCTTATGGTCTAGAGGGCTTCAGACTGCATGGGATCTCCTACACAGATACAAGTGCAACGTTCTTGGCCTGACATGATGGAGGCAACGGGGTAACTGACAAAGAGAAGCTTATAGGCAGGGCATGTCTGGAATGTCCTGGTATGCCATTTCTTAGAGCCTGCTGTTGCTCCTCCTCATTGTTGGTGTTCAGTGATATTTCCCTCATCTCCTGTGGGAATTTCTGCTTAGAGAGAGAGGTCAAAAGCCTTCAGCCCCTTCTCACCTTTCCATTTGAATGAATACAACCATGGCTCGAGTGTTGGAGTGAAGATCCCTGTGTATATCTAGAAGATACTGATTGTTCTGGTGGACCTGGCTGTTCATGGCAGCAGCCATGTGCCGGTGTCCCAAAGAGACAACATCCAGCCATGTGCTAGTACCCTAAAGAGGCAACATCAGGCAGAATTTTGCCCGACTTCTCCACTTTCATAATAGCACATTATGCACATAATCTCTGATAAAAGGGTCCAGACCCGAAACGTCAGCTTTCCTGCTCCTCTGATGCTGCTTGGCCTGCTGTGTTCATCCAGCTCTACACCTTGTTATCTCAGATTCTCCAGCATCGGCAGTTCCTACTATGTCTGCACATAATCTCTGGCAGCTCTTCCAGATGTTTCCCTGTTTGCTGATCCATATCCTTCAGCTCATTTATGGTCTAGTCTAGAGTTTAAAGACCGTGTCTTTTTATGCCTTTTAAACAATAATTAAACAATAATTGTTTTGAAACCAGTATTACAAAGGATTGTTGCATGTTTTGAAAAGCAAGTAACCTGATACTCAAGGCGAGCGTTATGTAAACAGAATTTGAACAAGCAGTAATTGAACTATTTGAGATGAATTGGAGTCAAGGGGTTCTGTGTACAGATCTAGCTAGGTGGCATCAAAAAATTGGTTGGTCAGTGGACTAGTGACCAGTTGTAAGAAACGAAAGCCTTTGGCGTACCAACAGCTATGTGATTGGTTCTCAGATAATTCACCACCGTGGGGCTGGGAACAAGATAGAGAAGTGTTTTGATCTCCACCAGCCAAAGAGCTGTCTCTCTGTGCTTTATAGTCAAAATCCAATTTAAACCTGAAAAAAACCAGTTTGCTTTTGTAAGTGGTGACTTTTAACTGATAGCCTTTTAGAAGTGAATCAGGAACCTTGTATCTCCTGTGAACCAGTAGAAGCATGTGAAAAAAGATGTCTGAAAAGCAACGCTCTGACCAGCAAGAGAATCATCACAATCATCTCGGCAACACATGTATAGAAACCACTAAACTTCCAGTTTTCTTCAGCACATAACCTGTTTTCCCCTTTCGCTTTTGTGTGTGTGTATTATTATATGCTGACAGTTTATTTACCTGTAGATAGTGTCTAATTACTTGAAATAAATAATAATTTTTGTTAAGTACAGAAATCTTGTGCTTCCTTTCAATCAACGTGGGTCTGAAAATCTGGTAAATTGAGAAATGGTGTGTTGTTATTTTAAAACCAGTAACTTTTGTGATGACTCCAGAAATAGTGGGGCTTGATTTCTAGCATGAATTACCCAGTAATTCATGACAAGAGCCTCATCGTCTCTAGTGGGCTCAGCAGAAGCCTGTTCTCCAGCACTCCTCCAAGTAGCCAAGACTTCAGTCCAGACTTTGTTTGCTAGTTGCGGGGTCATATCAGCACTGTCCTTCCATGTGACTCTGCACCTACTCTGGATAGGTTACTCACTCAGGTGCAAGGTGCTGTACTGGTGAAGGATGAAGAGGAATGCCTTGCCAGTGCATCTTCTGACAGTTCCTACTCTTCCGTCTTAATGGTAGTATTGGAAATGCTGGTGAACATGGGTCCGGCAGACAGGGCACTTTCTTCTCTCCTGGAGTTGGAGTCTGGGATTGCATAGAAGAACATAATGGTTTCTTAGTGTGGCAAGTCACCACCTTTACACGAGATATGTTTAAGACATCGCTGCTTCATATGCAGTTAAGTGTAGCAGAGTGGAGGCATTCTTACTAGATGGCTGTACCAGTCCAAACTCACGTTCAGGACAGGCTAGGTCCATTGCTTCTCTGTCAGCTGTGCAGATTGTTTTTGCAAAGGGAGTCACTATCCTGAGGTCAGCCATACCTTCCTGCCCCAGGTGGGCATGTTCACACTTGAACACAATCTTCTCCTGTGGATATAGAGAAGCATTGGGAGACATGTGTCCATGGGCACTTTCCCAGAAGTGATAGCTTCAGATTCTGATGGCAGTTCCCAGAGCTGTTCAGTGTGTGCTTTATTTATAAAAAGAATTTGGTATGAAGCACCTGCACAGTTAAAGCTAGTGAACAAATTAAGCTTAACATTGTATTTTCTATGTCACTAAGATATCTCTGAGCTTTTAGGATTGAAGCCACCTTTTATGGTTGTGGTCTTGTCCCACTCAACCATTTTCTGAAAATCTATCAGATGTCCAAGTTCTGCTAGTTGTGGCGAAAGATCAGAGATGATGTCTTACCTGCTGAGTGTTCCAGTTAATTATGTGTTTTTACTGTGAACCCTGGCACATGTGTGGGAGCTGCTACCAGTTTTGTGCAGTATGCAACATTGGTCACTACAGTGAAGTGGCATATGCTGAGTACACATGAAGCATCTGATGGAGATGTCTGTCACTCAACTGCCTGTGTGGCAGCCCTCTTCAGTCACAAACTTGCAATGTTTCATGACTATATAAGTGTGTCTTTGCATTGAGTGGCACATACTGTGATTGAGGGCAGCAGATTATTCATCCTCATTTGACGCTTGAGCCAGGTTGTCTTGCTGTTCATTGGCACTGATCTGCAGTGCTACCACTATATAGGCTGACTTAGTCATTCGGATGGTCTCCTGTTGCCATCCCATGTGAAAATCATTGCTTTTCCTGAACAGTCAGTGAGGCGTTGCTGAACTCAGGTCACTTTCAGTCTCATCTCACATTTCCAAGAATGGTCAGGGGCAATTGACACAGGTTGAGTGATGCTCCTTGCTTGCAGAGAGTAGAGTGCTGTCTCAGATGCCTTTTAAATATGGCACGTGGAAATTCAATCCTACAAGTTCCTGATAAGAGTAAGAACTGCCTGCCTGCCCCATGAGATTTGGCATCCTGAGCCATTGAGCACCAGGACCAAAATGTCTATTTTACTGGTGCTGCCAGTCAAAAGACAGCCACTGGGACCCCTATCCAGCTAAAGCCTGTTACCACTGCTTATTTTTAGCTCAGATGTTGTCTGAACTGTTATTTCCAGTATTTCCTATTTGAATTATTGAAGATGCAAGAGTTATGAGTAGCTCAGCTTTTTTGTCTTGGTAAGCATAATCTTGCAGACAGTCCACAAATAAGGAGCAAGGGAAAAATAGATGAATACTATAAAAGCTGAATCGATCAAAAAGGAAGAGAAAATTTTGAAATAAAATGACATTCTTTTTATTCAATTTGTTAGTCAGGTTTATGTTTGACAAATCTGCTGGAGGTTTTGATGATGTGACTATGAAGGTAGATAAGTGTAAACCAACAGATGTGCTATATTAGCATTTTCAGAAGGCTTTCAAAAAGGTGTCAATAAGAGTTTGTTAATCAAGGTTGGAGTGCATAAAACCGAGGTAATATATTTGCCTGGATTAAAGTTTGGCTGTTAGACTGAAATTAGGGACATGTTGTAACTAATGGAGTACCACAAGAATCATTCTTTGGACATCAACTATTTCTAGTATATCATTAACTCACACTCCATCTCCTTAGTTATTATGTTTAGATTTGCTTGCATAAAGGGACTGCAAAAGGATAAAGACTAGTTCATTGATTGGACTGGAAGGTGCCTAAGGATTACAATATGGGAAAGTTGGAAATTATAGAGTTTGGTGAGAAGATAGAAAAGTAGATTTTTTTTAAAAGAAGGTCAGTCTTGCAAATACTTTTGAGTACTTTGGGTATTGTACATGAATCACAAAGTCAACATGCAGGTGGCAGTTAAGAAGGCAGATGTTCTAGTAGGTGTTATTGCAAGGGTGTTGACATATTGGAGTGTAAGGAGCCCTTGCTGCAATTGTACAGGATGTTTTGAGCCTGTCCCTGGATTGCTGTGCTATGTAAAACTTTGGTTTCACTATCCATGGGGAATATAATTGCTTTAGAGTGTTGCAGTAAATATTTAGCAAATTGATGCTTGGGCTGAGAAGGCTACCCCAGGAGGAATGTCAGGCAGAATGGGAGTATATTCTTTGAGGTTTAGCAAACTTAAGGGGTGATTGAAAAATATAAAATTCTTGGACGGCTTGACAGGATAACCTGAGTTTGTTTTTCCTTGGCTGCAGAGTCTAGAACTAAAGTTTGATCATTTGGGACAGGGATGAGATTTTTCTTTTGCTGAAAGGGTTGAGAGTTTTTGGAATTCCGATCCTAGATGGCTACAGATGCTCAGTCAATGAGTATATTCAAGACAATAATCAGTAGATTTCTGACCACTCATTGAATCAAAGAACGTGTCAGGGTGGAAAAGTGTGTAAGAACAAGTTTGAAATTATTGAATTGTGGGGAATGTAAGAGGGATCCAGTAGTACGGTTACTGGAATGTTGCGGTGAAGTCACTATAATATTATCTAACGCACTCAAGAAATGAGAACTCCCTAGACACATCAATGCCATAAAGATTAGTACTCATTGATGTCATTTGTAGTACACCATCTCCATAAGACCATAAGACATAGGAGTGGAATTAAGGCCATTCAGCCCATCAAGTCCACTCCGCCATTTAATCATGGCTGATGGGCATTTCAACTCCACTTACCCGCACTCTCCCCGTAGCCCTTGATTCTTTGCGAGATCAAGAATTTATCAATCTCTGCCTTGAAGACATTTAACGTCCCGGCCTCCACTGCGCTCCGTGGCAATGAATTCCACAGGCCCACCACTCTCTGGCTGAAGAAATGTCTCCTCATTTCTGCTCTAAATTGACCCCCTCTAATTCTAAGGCTGTGCCCATGGGTCCTAGTCTCCCCACCTAACGGAAACAACTTCCCAGCGTCCACCCTTTCTAAGCCATCTCGTAATCTTATTTTAATCTCACTTGTGTTTATTAATAAAATTGCAAACTTTTAATACTTCAGACTGCCGGGCTTTCTGTAATATTTAACAGGTATTCACCTAGAGGTAAAAGTTTGTGATCACCAAAAAAAATGTTGGAGGAAAGTTATGTTCCAAACTGTTTAGAAGCTATGGCATTTTAAAAAGAAATTTTAGTATGTTTAAAATGGAAATATGGTGCCTTACTCAGGAATTGCATTCTCAGAAAATTAGTGGTCAAAAGGATCAAATTAAATGGAAACTTGCCCCTGTACAGTGTAAAAACTTCATGTTGACTTTTGCAGTGCTACTACACTTTTTGAAGCCTTCAGCCATTCTTTTCAAATTAATCTCTGTTTCCCTGGCCAAGTCTGGGTGTAGCTACATTCCTGCGGTCTTAGGTGAACTGCCAACAAAGTGCGTATATGGATATAGGCAAAATTACCCAGCTCTGACATCACTGAAGTGTCGCAGGAAGGCTCTGATAGACGAATCATTAGGAAATCTGCTGCTGGTCTGTTCACAGTACTAGACGATTTGCACTTAACACAAGAACTTCTCTGCATGCTAAATTGCGAAACCAAAGTGGAGGTGGTTTTCTAAGAGCTAGTTCAGTTAAGGCGAATTATCTCTGGAAGATTTTACTTGAGATGAAGAGAAGTTAAACAAGGTAATGAAAATTTCAGTGGTATTATTTTGTTACCACCTCTTTTCTATTTACAATGCACTCATAAATGATCAAAGTCTAATTTTGATTTTATCAAAACAAAATTACAGGATGGCTACAGGTTTTTTTTTAATGTACTTTAGAACGACTGGGTGATTGTATCTCTTCCAGTCTTCCTCCATGTGTTGGGGTTCAGTAGGTGGTCTGTTGGTTTTGCAGCAGGTTTGCAAACCTGCCTGTGCTATTGGAAGATACGTTTGCAGCTGAGGCTCTGTCACAGAGGGAAGAAAAAAATCAAAAAGTTTGGCTTTGCTTGCTGTTTTGAAGTACTTATTAACTGCCGCTTTAGGAGAGCTGTCAACAAGAACCCCGGAAGGGATTATCATCAAAAGGAGAGTGTTTGGAGAAAAACCTGAAGAAATTGGTTTATAAAAGAAAAATTGTTTCACTGAGCATGTCAAGTGTACATATTTCAGATGATGTGGATGTATTGTATAAAAATTTGCTACTTTACATAGCATATTTAAATTCAGCATGTCATTTATAAAATAGGGTTTCTTCAGTAAGTACAAGTTAGTGTACTTCTGATTAATTCTGGGAAAAATATTGCTAATGTTTTATTTTGAGTATCTACAGTTTGACCAATTTTTAAAAAGAATATAACTCAGAATAGCTGAAAGGAAAATATTTTGCTTTGCATATTGCATATTTCTGTACTTCACTGTACACATAACATAATTCATCAGTGATAGTGGTTTTTTTTTAACCGTTTACATTTGTATGAAGTCTTCGCTAAATGTGAAGAAATTATATAAACCGATTTTTAAACTCCTACTCTTGAGCAGCCACAAAATGCCAGGGTAGAAGTGGTTGAGTTAATAAGACTCTTGATACCTTTGTGTGGAAAACTACCCAGTTCATTTATTGGGAATGAGAGTGGATCACATGTTTAGGATCAAGGATTTTCAATTTTACTTCAAACTCGCAGCGTTTCCAACAAAAAAACTCTGCAGTGACGCCACAGTGGTTTTGTAACACAACAGAAGTTTTACATGCAGTACAAAGTGTTCTTCTTGTCAGGTATGAAATCTATCTGTTCATTTTAAAAAGTGTTTATTTGAAAGATAAAATGGCCATAGTAAATGACAGAAAACTTGTGTTAATGACCTAACATGTTTATACTTCACTTTGCCAGTGGAAGTGACTGAGGGATATATTATAAACAAAAATAGAAACTGCTGGAAAAACTCAGCAGGTGTGGCACCATATGTGGAGAGAAAGCAGAGCTAATGTTTTGGTTCCAGTCACCCTGTGTTAGGTTACTGAACCCGAGATGTTAATTCTGCTTTCTCTCCACAGATGCTGCCAGAGTTGCTGAGCTTTTCTAGAAAATTCTGGTTTTTTTTCTGATTTCCAGCATTTGCAATTCTTTGGTTTGCTTTGAAGGGATATGTTACACTTTTTACTTTCTGATGATTTGATGTGCTTCATTCTGTAAAGCTGATAGGTTATACCGTCGTCATTGTCCTTAAATTCAAACAAAATTTTAGATTTTGATTAAATTTGGGTGCAAGACGTGTAAGCATACAGTCCAGCACCTGGCAACCATTTTATATTTTTATTTTTCAGTGGAAGTGAGTATCATTGGTGAATCTAGGATTCATTGCCCTCTCCTAATTTCTCCCAAGCGGAATGAAGAGTTAGTCACGTTAATGTAAATCTAGAATTATATATAGACATCTACATAAATAAACTTCAAACTTTCTTCAAATTTGTTTGATCCTTCTTGTTTTGATTGAGTCATTCTGAAATCACAACCTGTACGTGCTGATATGGCATGAACTGGGCTGGCATAATGCCATAATACATTTCAGTGTTTCTTCGTTATTTTTGATTTGTTTTGAACATGGCTAATAAATGGAAAACATTACAGAACACAATTTCTGTTAGTTGATATTATTAAATAAGACCCATTTTCTAGCAACATCTGTTTTGTTACCCATTTCGGTTAGTTTTTTTTGTACATGGAAATATGTGTGTAAACATTTAACAATAAGTCATCCTGACATTGTTGAGGGAATTATTTCAAACGTGCACTCTTGAAGGCTATTATGTGGGCAAAAGGTTTGAAGAAATTACTGAAGCTATATATGAAGAAACATAAGGGGTAGCACAGATAAAAGGTACTGCAGATGCTGGAGAATCCGAGATAACAAGCATGGGGCTGGATGAACACAGCAGGTCAAGCAGCATCATAGGAGCAGGAAAACTTGACGTTTCGGGCTTAAACCCTTTCTTATGATTATATGATTTCTTATGATTTCTGATGAAGGGTTTAGGCCCGAAACGTCAAGTTTTCCTGCTGCTATGATGCTGCTTGACCTGCTGTGTTCATCCAGCCCCATGCTGGTTATAAGGGGTAGCACGGTGGCCCAGTAGTTAGTGTTGCTGCCTCACAGCACCAGGGACCCGGATTCAGGTCCAGTCTTAGGCGACTGTCTGTGTGGGTTTCCTCTAGGTGCTTCAGTTTCCTCCCACAGTCTGAAGATGTACAGGCTAGGTGAATCGCATGGTAAGTGCGGGGTTAGATGGATAGGATGGGGGGGGGAGCTGGATCTGGATGGGATGCTGTTCAGAGGGTTGGTGTGGACTTGATGGGCTAAATGGCCTGTTTCCACACTGTATGAATTCTTTAATTCATAAGCACATAGGGATCATGCATATTCCTGCAATGTTATTGAGCTGTTCTACTTGTATATTTTTAATTTTTAAATTCAGTCAAGTTCTGTAATGGTGTCACTATAGTTCTTGAGGAAGAAGAATGCTGTATTGTATAGCAATTATAAATTCATGCTTTCTCTGATTTGTTGGAGATTGCTTCTCTGTTAAAATTGCGAATATGTCTTTCAGATAGCTTAACATTAACTTATTTTCCTTTTGCTAATAAAGCACTATAGACTCCTACTTTTGTCTTCCCACTTCTTACTGTTAACTACCCTAGGGAAATTTAAGTCTTTTCAGGGCATTCTTTAATTGTTTCCCATTGTTTTCTCCTCATTCTTGCTTCTATGCAGCCTCCTTCAGTTGGGAGGGCAGGCGAGCAAGCTGTGTACTTCTGCCTGACTTCAGCATCAATACCTTCCCATGCTCATTTGACAGTAGATACCTGTGAGGTGAGATCACCTGAGATGGTCTTTAACCTGAGCCAGTCCTTTCCATCTCATCTCTTTGCTATCATAGGTTTCTTCCCCACCCTCTTCTCAACTAAGTGGCTCGACCTAGAACTAAAGAACCCTATTACTCTGAGTTGTAATTTGTTACTAACTGTTACAGAGCCAATTAACAAAGAATACCGTACATTTCGCAAAATAACAGGTAATATTTACCATGGAGTCATTAGCACATTTATGGTGATGTTTCCATCTTTTCACGTGCTTAAGACACACCAAAGTATTGATGATATGTGTGCTGTTTGTATTCTGCTATACTTACTTATTACAATGGTTAAGATGGATTGGAGACGAAGTTTGGGAAAACCGATAGAATGAGTGATCTTAAGCATTGATAGAAACTCAGTAAATAGTAAATATTCTGATAAAATGGATTCCAAAAGACTTTATGGTATTTATTTCTTTAACTCAATTTGCATGAAAATAAAGTGTGAACGTTGTTTTCCTATTGCAGTCTAGTGATCAGTAGTTTATTCAATGTTTCCAATAGGTTTGTGTGTAACTAATAGTAATTGCAGTTTCTTACCTCCTTTGAGTGAAATTTTCAATTCATAGAAGTCAAAGTCAAATAAAAGAAAAATGTCAAGTGTTAGGCAGAAGGTCAATCAGCAACAGTGAAAAGACATAGTGAAATTCTTTGTATATGTGTTTGCCTTTCCTAAGAACTGAAAATAAAATTGTGGAATTGCTGTGGAATCTGAACCTATTTTGGTATGACTGTTTTGGGAATTTGTTCTGCTACGCTGAATGGTAGAGGTATGGAATGGCTAACACAAATACAGAATTTGGAAAGTTTTTGCACAATAGCTTATCTGCTAACATGATTAATACAATATGCTGAAGTGTTGAAAATTAACTTTACTTCCAGTTAGCTAACTAACTGTATTTGAAGATATTGGCTGTCAAATCTTCAACTTGCAGAGAATCTGGGATTACCTGTTAGCAGTTATGTAATCAGTAATTTCTTTAAGAATGTTCATGTTTATTTTGTTCAATTTTACAGGCCTACTCGCAAGATGCTTATCTGAAAGGCAATGATCCATATTCTGGTAGTGCTCAGCACATACCAGAGCCTCCGCCTATATGTTATCCTCGACAATCGGCCGTGACCCAAACTGCAGAGCCTTTATGGACAGAGTCTTCACGAGGCCGACAGATCGACAATAGGATTTACAACACTGGCTCAGGTTCTGACAGGGGATTCTACTCCAACCCATCCTCACCTCCCGACAGTGTTACCACAACTAGTAGCATATGGTGTGAAGGAAGGGCGAAAGCACGATCGTCAGATATTTTGGCTGAGATTGGAATAGCTCATTCAAGTCCTATGCATCATGTGGAGGAGTTACAGTATGGGATGAAGCAGAAATCAGTCCTAGTGAGTGGAATACCTATTTCCACCTCTTCAAATACAGCCCATGGTAGCTCAATTACACAGGGCCCAATGAGCAGTAAACATGGTTCCATTACGACTGTGCAAGATAGGTATGGGAGACATCCCAAAGATTTTCCTTTTCCACTAGCTTCAAACCACAGCATTTATTCAGCTCCAAAGAATAACATTGATCAGAGGAGTTACATCAGTTCTGAGGGCAAAATGAAAAATGACTATTTTAATTCTGACATTAAGAAGTCATGGGAGCAACTTGGCTGCCCGAAGACAACCAAACAACAATATAACCTCCCCAGTTGGCGATCAGCACAATTACCACGTCGAACCTCCTCCGAAGATCGCTGTTACTCTGCTATGCCCCCAAAATACAGAAGTTTCTCCCAGGACAGACTTGAGGAGACTTCATTGCACAAACATTGGCCTCACAGTGCTTCCCAGGACACTCTACTTTCCCCCATGAATCAATCATGGAGTTTGCGGACTCGATCAGAAGATTATTTGGGGAAATGTGACAAATCTTTAGAGAATTTAACATGTGATTCCTTTACTGCAGCTAGGGATAGGTTGTTATGGACACATTCAAGGACTGGAGCAACAAATGATGGGATTTCCACATCTGGCAGACAAGAACAAACCTTTTGGCAACAGTGTAGACCAGCAGGCCATTCATCAGGAAATACTGCAATGCATGGCCAGAAGAATTTATCCCAACAGACCTCGAGCAAAATGAATGCATATTACAATAATAGTAACTCTAGGGTGTCTATTCCTCCTCAGCAACAATGCAGGAACACAACTGGTAATGCTCATTCTGTAAAGAGGATAGATGCTGTGCCCGTAGATCATCTGCCTGTCAGTATTTCTCAAAACAAAACATCTCATGTTTCAAGTAGGGCAGTATTTGGTTCTGCTTTGACTGCTCTTGCACCTAAGGTTGATCGTTGTGCACCCTGTCAAGTACAGAGAATTGACGTTCCCGTGGTTCATGACCAACGACTGACCAATCATGATCGGCAGGATGGTTTGTATCAAAAACCATCAGAAAGGAACTCAAACAAGGGTGCAGTGCCTCAACATGAGATCCAACTGTTTGCTGTTGCAAAGCCAGGAACATCCAAAATCTCTGAATGTGTCAGTGGTATTCCTCAGGAGATTGAACAGAAGGAACAGGAAACGTCACAAATTAACGAAACTGTAATTTTAAGGCAAAAACCTCCTACAGGGCGTAGGATACCACATCCTGTCAGGCACCCAGCCTACATAGTAGCTGTGGATTCACCAGAACTGCCACCTGCAAATTTGATTCCAGCTGACAAATCTGAAAATGCATCTTTGGAGCAAACAAATGGAAAGCTGGTAAGAAGAGATGCAAAATCATCAGAAGATTCCTTGGCCTCAATTCCATATATAGGTATGTATAAGAAATGATGAATGGAATGATTGAATGAAAATGTTGTGTTAATTACATTTTAGGAAATGTTTATTTGTTTTCAGAAACAAAAGAGAATGTGTTGTAGAAAATCAGCATCTGTGGAGAGAGAAACAGTTAACATTTTAAATCTGGGATGACACTTCTTAAGAACTGAAGAGAGGTGCAAAAATAATTAGTTTTTAACTGTGGTAAAATGTAGGGAGGCGCAAGGAATAGAAGATCAGGGAAGATTAAAGGTGATTAGAGATCACAGATGGCGAAGGGAATGGTTGGCAGGGAGATTGCTATTAACACCTGCCCTGAGCCAAAAAATAGGTCAGCTCTTGTGAAAGCAGAACCATGAAAACCAGACATATCTAGGCCCAAAACATCAAGCTTTCCTGCTCCTATGATGCTGCTTGGCCTGCTGTGTTCATCCAGCTCCACACTTTGTTATCGCGGGGAATGGAGGTAGGAGGTTGAAGTTCATTGTCTGAAGTTGCTGAACTAAATGTTGAATCCAGAAGACTGTAAAATGTGTAAAGAAAATAAAAGGTACTATTCCTTAGCTTGCCATTGGCTGTACTGGAACGCTGCAGCAGACCTAGGACACAAATATAAGTATGAGCAAGATGGCATGTTGAAATACCAACTGACCAGAAGGTCAAGGACTTGCTTGTTACCTTGCTTGTCTCAGTGTAGGTTTTTTGCAAAGCAGTCACCTAGCCTGTGTTTGGCCTCTTTAATGTAAAGGAGACTGCAGTGTGAGCAGTGAGTGTGGTAGAATGATCTGATTTACCTGGAAGGAGTGTTTGGAGCCTTGGACAGTGAAGATGGACGATGGAAAAAACAAGTGTAGTACCAGCTGTAATTGCATGGGAAGGTGTCAGAAAGGGGATAATGTGTTTAGGGTGATAGAGGAGTGGACCAAGGTGCCATGGAGAGATTGGCCCCTTCAGAATGCTGATGGGAGGTGAAGGGAAAATGGGCTTTGAGGTAGCCAAAATAGCAGAGGATGACCTTTGAATATGGATTCTGTTGAAGTGCAAATCATGGAAACAGGAACTCTGTTAAAGCCCTGGGAAGGAGGGAAAGAGATGAAGGCAGAAATGTGTGAAATGGGTCAGACACGATTGAGGACCTTGCCCCACCAAGCAGGCCCTTTGGCCCACCAAGCCTGCACTGATAAAGGAAGAAGTATTGTAAGCACCAATGTGGAAGATAGCATCATGGGAAGAGATGCAACACTGAGGGAGAGACTGGGAGAATAGAGTACTTACAAGAAGCATTTGAGGAAGTGTGAATGAGGTAGCAGTAGGAGTTGGTGAGTTTATAAAGAATCGAGTCTTCAATGACCCTCTGAAGAGCATCCCACCCTGACCCATCCTCCCCCAATCCCACGTCTTCTATGGCTAATTCACCTAACCTGCACATCCCTGGACACTACAGGGCAATTAAGCATGGCCATTCCATCTAACCTGCACATTTTTAGACTGTGGGAGAAAAGTGGAGCAACAGTGGAAACTCACGCAGTCATGGGGAGAATGTGCAGACTCCACACAGATAGTCGCCTTAGGATGGAGCAAATGCTGGTGCTGTGAGGTGGCATTGCTAACTACTGTGCCATCGTGCTGCCCATGAGTAGGCTCTGAATATGTACAAACTGCTTTTGCACAAAGACAGACACAATTTCTGTAGAAGGTATAAGCAACAATACAAAGGCTGATTCACAGTGTAAGTGAGATGAGCAATGGCCTTGTGGTAATATCACTGGACTTGTAATCTAGAGACCTAGGCTAATACTCTGGGGCATGTATTCCAATCCCACTGGGGCAGCTAGTGAAATTTTAAATTGAATCAATTTATAGAGTCATTTAATGAAAATTTGAAATTGAAAGTAGGGTGGAATTTAATCTTCTTCGACTGACGGAGAAGCATTTCTTTGGTGGGGTGGTGCTGAGTGGCAAACCTGCGTTTGAGGGAATGAAGTGATTAAGTCAATTAAGATAAAAATAAATACTGCAGATGCTGGAAATCTGAAACAAAGACACAAAATGCTGGATTAATTCACCAGTTCAGGCACTGTTTGTGAGGAGAAAAACAGAGGTAACATTTTGAGTCTAATATGACTCGTCAGAACTGAAAGGGGTTGCAAAATGGTGTTTTTTTAATGCTTCGATAGCGGATGAGCGAGGGGAGTAGGTGCAAAAGACAAAGAGATTCTTAATTGTGGTGGAAGAGAAAAAGGTGGAAAATGTATTTAAATTAAGATGTGAAATGGAGCAAATGGGTCCTTGCAGCTGAGAGCAAAATAAACATGATGAGACCGTAGTGGGGTGTGGGGTTTAGCATTGGGAAAAATGGGAATGGAGAGTGTTGGCTCTGATGTTGTAAAACTCAATTTTGAGTTCTAGGGGCTGTAAAGTGCCTAAGCAGTAACAATGTCTTTCCTTAACCTTATGATGTACTTCATTGGAACATTGCAGCAGGCCCAGGACCGAAGTATAGACATGAGAGCAAGGTGATTTATTAAAATGGCAAGCAACAAGAAGTTGGTGGTTATTCATATGGAGGTGTTACACAAAATGGTCTCCCAGTCTGCTTTTGGCCTTAACAGTATAAAGAAGACCACGTTGTGAGCAGCGAATACAGTAGACTAGACGTTAAAAAGTAGAAGTAAAATGCTGCTTCACTTGGAAGGTGAGTTTGGGCCTTTGACAATGAGGAATAGTTCCTGAAGTATGCTGACCGTAAAGGGCAAGAAAAGATGAGTTTGGTCATGTTGTCCTGTTGGAGCTGGCAGAAGTGGTGAATAATTTTTTGAATGCACCGACTAATAAGATGGAAAGTTAGAACAAATGGAAACCCACCATTGTTCTAGGAAGGAAAGTGAGGAATGAGGGCAGAAGTGTGGGATGCGGGTCAGATATGGCCAAAGGCCACAGTCGAGGGGACAGGGGAATTCATGTTTGAGCAAAAAGGTGGTCATGTTGGAGGCACACTAGTGAAAATTGGCATCATACGAACAGGCATGACGGAAATGAAGAAAGTGGGAGAACAGAATGGAATCTTTGCAGGAAGTGTAGTCGAGATAACTATGGGAGCCACTGGGCTTGTCATAGATATAGGTGGACAACCTTTCCGCAGAAATGAAAACAGAAGTCAAGGAAGAGAAGGGAAGTTTAGAGACAGACCAGGTGAAGATGAGAGAAGGATAGAAATTGAAAGTGAAGCTGATGAACCTCTGCAAATCCAGACAAGAGCAGAAAGCAGCACCAATGACATCGTGGATGTATTGAGAAAGAATTGTGGTGGGGACCCAGGTAGGACTGGAGCAGGTGGCGAGCAAAGTGCTGTAAATTTTCTGTAGCCCGTGTAGTGTTTCCAATCCAATCATTGGATTTGTTTCAGCTGAGATGAGTAGATTTTGCTTAACATCTACAATCTGGATGTCCAGATCTTCGTTCTTCCAATTGCACTGGATTTTCATCTTCATTTGCCCTTTTCGTGTGAGTATCATTCTGTTACCTTACTTTCAAGGCTTCAATTTTGGGTCACTATTTTGAGTCCCTTCAAACAGGTCTATGAAGCTCATAATGTTGTACAAGGCTCTGGTGTCAATCTGATACTTGTTTATTTGATGCTCTCCTCCTGCAGTAATTACTATAACACTCACAAACTATTTATCACATTTAGAGCTGATAATATGAATCTGTTGTATAGTGTAGAATAATTCATCAAAATCATTGGCTACATCTCTCCAGCAACCGACACGCTGACTGGCAAATGAAGGCATGGATGCTACAAATATGGTGACAGGCACAAAGTGAGCTGGTGCTAAGAGAGAGAGCGAGCAGCTTTGAGATGGAGCCTAATCCAATTGTGAGCTGAATACCTGTCCTTGCACAGAAAATGTCCTTGCAGCAACCTTTCAACGTTTGTTGCTAGTACACCGTGCGATTCAAGTCGGTGCTTCCTAAGTGGCCTGCAAATGAATCAGAAAGGTGCATGATGGCCCTGAGGCAGTAGCAAATGTCATATACCAATGTCCTTCTATGAGGGTTGTGTGCAGCTGGTGTCCATAGCTCGTGCCCTGAAATTCTGTTTGGTACTGAGCAACACGGAGGCTGTTAGCGACCGGTGGCAAGCCGAAGTTGCCAGGTACCTGCTCTGACTTCCATGTCAGGAATTCCTCGACTCCTAGCTTGTTCAGAGTGCTTGGTAAGTTAAGAAACTCAATATTAATGAAGTGATTTGTAGCAATCTATAATTAATCCCTTTTAATTGACAAGTCACAGCCTCTCAGCAAACATGTAAAAGATGCAGCTGGAATTGCTTTGGATATTGAGAGAGGCCTCACTGCACTTCTCGTATGATTCTGCCACAAATCTCACCATAGACCATGCTATTCAGGTTCCTGTAAGATTCTGCCCCCAGAGTTTATGATCCAGAAACAAGCCATTCAATCCAACTGGTCTGGGTGTTTGTGCTACATACAGTCCTCTGTGCACCTTTATTCATCTTTCTTTATCAACATATCCTTCTTCTTTTCTTCCTCATGTACTTTACAGCTTCTCTTTCACCTCAACTGCTTTCCAGTTTCACTCCCAGTATCACAAGATTATGGAAATAAGATCATAAGACATAGCTAGGCAATTCAGCCCATCGAGTCTGCTGCTCTGTTCATTGAGATCATGGTTGATCTGATATTCTCAGCCTTTACCTGCCTTTTCCCTATAACCCTTGGTTACCTTACTGATTACAAATCTGTCTTTCTCAGTCTTGAATGTACTTAATGACCCAGCCTCTACAGCCCTTTCAGGTACAGAATTCCCCAGAATCACTACACTCTTAGAGAAAAAATTCCTCTTCATTTCTGTTTTAAATGAGTAACCCCTTACTCTGAGATTATGTCCTGTGGTCTAGACTCTCCCACAGTGGGAAATAACCTTTGTGTATTTACCCTGTCAAGTCCCCTACGCATGTTGTATGTTTTCAATAACATTGCCTCTCATCCTTCTAAACTCCAAGGAGTACAGGCCCACCTCACCCGTTCTCAACTCATAAGATGATTGAACCTTCTCTGGACTGCTTCCAATGCCAGTATATCTTTCCTTAGTTAAGGGCTCCAAAACTGATCACAGTTCCTGTTGTATTTTGACATGTGCCTTGTATAGTTTTAGCAAAACCTCCCTATTTTTATACTCCATTCCTTTTGAAATAAAGGCCAATTTGCCTTACCTAAAACCTGATGAATATGGATGCTAGCTTTGTGTGATCTATGTGCGAGGACTTCCAATCCCTCTGTGCTGCAGCTTTGTGCTATCTTTCTGCATTTCAATGACATTCACTCCACTTCTTCCTACCAAAGTACATAACCTCCCATTTTTCCACATGATATTCTGTTTGCCAAGTTTTTGTCCGCTTGCTTGATTTGTCTGTATCCCCCTGCAGACTCTTTGAGCCATTCTCACCATTTGCCTTCCCACCAATTTTTGTGTCATCCACAAATGTGACTATAGTGCATTCAGTTTCCTCATCCAATTCTTTAATATATATTGTAAGTAATTGTGGCCACAACAGTAATCCCTGTGGCACTCTTTTAGTTAAAGGTTGCCATCCTGAATATGCCCAGCCCCCCTTATCCCAACTCTCAGTTTTCTGTCAGTTAGCCAGTTGTCCATCCATGTTTACTACTTCAAACACCAAAAGTTCTTAAGTAGCCTATTATGTGGTACTTTATCAAACTCCTTCTGTACATCTAAATAAATTACATCTACTGCTTCCCTTTTTTTAAAATTTGCTTGCTGCCTCCTCAGTGAATTATGGTAAATTTGTCAGGCATGATTTTCCCTTTGTGAAGCCATGTTGACTCTGCTTGATTGAATTATGTATTTCTAAATTCTCTGCTGTTGCATTCTTTAGAGTAGACTCAAACATTTATCCAATGAGATACTTTAAACTACTGGCCTATTGCTGTCTTTTATTTGTCTCCTTCCCTCTTTGAATAAAGGTAGCGTGTGCAGCTTTCCAGTCCCCATTCAGTTTTCTGGAATCAAAGGATTCATGAGAGATCTCTAACAGCAGTTCGACTGTCTTTGTTGCTACTTCTGTTGTTATCCTAGGAAGCATCCCATCAGGTTCAAGGGACTTATTGGTCCATTGCTCCATTAATTTCCCAGGCATGTTTTCTCCAGTCATAGTTATTGTATTTATTTCCTCTCATTCTTTGCCGCTTGATTATTTAGTAAGTTTGGATTGCTATTAGTGTCTTCTGTGAAGATTCATGCAAAGTATTTATTCAACTCCTTTGCCATTTCCTTATTTCTCCAGTCAATTTTTACTGGATTGGCCATTCTTACATACATCATAGAGAATGAACCTGTTTCTAAAATATGTTAAAAGTGCCATTTCGAATTTTGAGAGGATCCTGGGTAATCCAAGATGGAGGGCAGGAAAAAGTTGTGGCTGTAAGAGCTGCTCCTTTTTGAGATATTTTCAGCATTGGAGTTGATTTCTTCAAATTCCAGGAGCAGTAATTACTGTTTTATAAGCTGTTGCATTGTTTTGGAACTTTGGGGAAAACAGGATCAAAATAATGGTACTTAAAATTAGGAGGAAGGGAGACAAAGGCAGTGACCACATGGTGGGAAGCTAATGAACCAAGAAAGAAACCCTAGAGGGGAAAGGATGTAGTGACTGTAATGAGTTCAACCAGGTGAATCTTATAGAATATGAGTTCCCTGATTGGACCGAATTAACAGCCCCAGTCAGGGAACTTTGTCTGACAGATATAAACAGGAGGGTCAGAGGTTCAGTTCACTCTGAGAAAGCTGAATTAGTGTCAAGTACTATGCACGTGTAAATGAAGTGTGACTTGCTGACTGATACACTGTGGAGTTATTTCAGACAGGACTAGAGAAATTAATTAAAATTTAACTGGTAAAATAATTACATGCTATAAACATGGCAGTGCGGGTGATGCAGAATGTAGGGTATTTGTGGACACTTACGTGATCCAATCTAGAAGTGTCTGCGGTGACAGAAGCTAGAGAAACTTTGGTTCAGAGTAATTGAGCTAGAGTATGAGCTACAGATGCTGAAACACTTAAGAGAAGGGTAAGTAAGATGGACACTTGTGTTCCACACACTCCTTTAGAATAGAATTGTCTGATTTGTATCATGGTCAGGGCCAGAAATGTGCAGCTCCTAAATGAGGTAGGTCAAGGGATTGAGAAGTTAAAAGTGGAGGAACCATTGGCCTATGCAGTTGTCCAATGTGTAGGGACAAAAACAGCGGCTGCAGGGTTAAGGAGTGAACTGATCATGGAACTGTGCTTCAGGCACCAGGGGCAGTTAATTGGAATATTGTAGTATTAGGGGACAGTATTATCAGAGGGATAGATGCAGTTCTGTGTCACGATGAATGAGGATCCAGAATGTTTTTGTTACCAGGGTCGCAGCATTCAGGATATCTTGTCTGGCAAGAAACTTAGTGTAGGGTGAGGATCCAATTATTGTTGCCCATGTATGCATAGATAAAATGGGGAATGAAGTCTTGCTTGTAGAGTATGGGCAGTTACAGGGTAGATTTAAACAAAACTTCAGGGAAAATAATCTCTGAGATATGTTGTGCAAATTTTCTCAAACACCAACTCACCCACTTTGATCTGAATGCTGCATGATCGAGTGCCTTCAATTTTGACATTTTATTATTTTCACAATGCCTAGCCTTAACTGTAGCGATGCAGAGGTTGGTATACTCTGTCCCTTACTGCCCTCCTCAGATTATCAATCCCTAATTGCTACTTATTCTCTCTTGTCCATGCTCTTTCATTTATAAAAGCCTCCCTCATTGAACCCTTACCCCGACAGCATGGTACCATTGTCAGGTGAATACTGTCCCATTGGTACACTTACCACTTTCCCGAGCACAGGCACCATTGCTCCAACAAATCAAATTTTGAATCAAAAACCATTACTCCGACACCAATTTTTGAGCCATAGAGCCATGGAGATCTACAGCACAGAAAAAGGCCCATTGGCCCATCATGTCTGCGCCAATCAAAAACAACTGAATACTTATGGTCTCAACTATTCCAATCGTTTTTTCCAGCATTTGACCCATTGCCTTGTATGCCATGGCATTGCAAGTGCACATTGAAATACTACTCAAATGTTATGAGGGTTTCTGCTTTGACTACCCTTACAGGCAGTGTGTTCTAGATTCGCACCAACTCCTGGGTAATGAAGATTTTTTTTCACACCTCCTCTAAACCTTCTGCCCCTTGCCTTCTGTGCCCCTGGACATTGATTCCTCCATCAAGGGAAAAAGTTTCTTCCTGTCTACCCTACATATGCCTCTCATAATTTTTTACATTAGAAGTCATGCTCCCTCTCAATCTTCTCTGCTGTAAGGAAAACAAGCTCAGTATGTTCAGTCTTCCTAACTGAAACTCTCCAGCCCATCGTTCGATTCTGTAATCTTATCTACCATACTCAAATAATCATTGTGATTCAAGTAGAAGTATGATCTATTTGACTTTGTGGAAATGTGGCTGCAGGATAACCAGGGCTGAGAACAGAAAATTCAAGTATGCTTTAAAGGTAGGAAGGATAGGCAAAAAGGAAAAAGCTGTGAGATAATCTTTATTAAAGAGTTAGATCATTACAGTAGTCAAAAGGATCTTAGGTTGGAAGATCATGATGGAGAATCAATTTGGGTGACACTCAGAAACTGCAAGTGTTAATGGACATTGGTAGTTGTTTATAGGCCACAAAACAGTATTAGTAATATTGGACATAGAATCAATCAGGAAGTTAGAGTTGCATGCAACACGTATAATCAAGGGAGATTTCAATCTCCATATAGATTGAATAAACTAATCACCTGCAATGCTGTGGGGCATGAATTCCTAGAATGTTTAGAACGCTGTTTTCTTGAGCGGTATAACTGGGCTATTTCACTAGTAGTGATGTACGATGAGAAAGGGCTATTTAATAATCTTGTAAAAAATGCCCGCAGGGAACAGTGAACATAATGTAAGAATTTTAAAATAAGTTTGAAAATGATGCAGTTCAGTCTAATCAAAGGAAATTATGAAGGTAAGAGGCAAATTAGTTGTTTAGATTGGGAAACTATTAAAGTGTATAATAGTAGACAGGCAATGGCTAACTTTTAAAGAATTACTTGCATTCTTTTGAGGTGTGAAAACCCAGAAGGAAGAAGGTCTGACCAATGCTAATTTTAAAAAAAATTAAAGTTGTATTAGATCAAAGGAAACATTGCCAAAAATACTTGTAAATCTGAGGATTTGGTGTATTTTAAAATTCAGCAAAGGAGGGCCAAAAACCTAATAAAGAAAGAGAAAATGGAAAATTAAAGCAAACTAGTGAGAAACACCATATAGAAAGTGTAACAGCTTCTATTGGTATATAAAAGGGAAAATGTTTTCAATGACAAATATGGGCCGACTGGAGGGAGAGACAGGTGAATTCCTAATTGTATCGTTACTGGCGGCTCCTTGCAGACATGGATGACACACTTCCGCTCCCAGGGTGAGTCTGCAGGTGATTGTACAGCCTGATGCAGCTTTTTCAGCTCTGTTACATTTAGCTCTGAAGGTGCTCGCAGGAAGGGGTGCGTGGGACGTTGATGTGGCAGCGTGCTCCTTACATTGTTTTTGCCTGGCTTCTGCTTTTTCTCGATGGCAAGTCTCCAGGTACTGAACGCCATCCCAGAAGCTCTTCCTCCATCTTGAATGGTCTTGGGCCAGTGATTCCTGGGTATCTGTGAGAATGCTGCACTTCACCAGTGAGGCCTTGAGGGTAAAACTGAAGCACTTCCTGTGTCCACCTGGGGCTCACCTGCTGTTTCGAAGCTGGGAGTCGGGCACCTGCTAGAGGAATCTTGTGTCAATCATGTAGACGACATGCCCAGCCCATCATAGCTGATCAAGGGTGGTCAGTGCCTCAATACTGGGGTTGCTGGCCTGTTTGAGTACGTTGGTGTTGATGCGTCTTTCTTCCCAGTGGTTTTGAAGGATCTTGCGCAGGCAGCATTAGTGGTACTGCTCCGGTATCTTGAGGGTGTCTGCTGTAGATAGTTCACGTCTCAGAGCCACATTGGATAATAGGAACCACCACAGCTCTGTAAACCATGATTTTGGTATCAGATTTGTTGTTGTCCTTGAACACTCTCATCCTCAGTTGGCCAAAGGCTGCGCTAGCACACTGGAGATTGTGCTGCATCTCTTCATCAATAGCTGCTTTGGCCGATAGGGCATTCCCAAGGCATTGAAAGTGGTCAGCATTTTTTAATGTGGAGCTTGATGATCCGCTGTGGTTCTACAATGCTGGTTCAAGTTGGTGGAGGACCTTCATCTTGCGGATGCTCAGTTGAGACTCTTGCCCACGTACGCCTTTGTAAAGGTGCTGACGATCGTCTGGAGTACACCCTCAGAGATTGCCTGGAGGCAAGCGTCATGCATGTACTGCAGCTTGATGACACTGGTTGGGGTGACTTTGGTTCTGTAGACGGCAGAGGTTGAATAATTTCCCACTGGTTCTGTATGTAAGCTGCACTCCAGTGAGGAGTTTGTTGGCGGTGAGGTAAAGCACTGCAGCGAGGTAGACCATGAATAGTGTTGGAGCGATGACATGGCCCTGCTTGACATTGGTCCGAACAGGGAATGGCTCGGTGGTGGAGCCATTTGTAATTACCACCACCTCCACATCGTCATGAAGCAAGCAAAAGATGGTGACAAACTTTGGCTGTATCACAAAGTGGAGAAGGACACTCCATAATGCTTCCTGATTGATGGTTTCAAAAGCCTTTGTAAGGAAGAAGGGAATAACTAATAAGGAATAAACAAACGGCAGAGAAATGAAGCAATACTTTCAGAGATAGTAGGAAGCAATACTTTGTTTGCTTTCATGAGAAAGATGTAGAAATAAAACTCTCAAAAACCAAAGAATCAATGAAAAAGTGAAAATGGGGAACCAAAAGAAATTGGCCTTAGTGAAAAAAGTACTGGTGGAAAAATTATTGAGACTGAAAGTTGATCCCCTGGACTTGATGATTTACTCCCTGCGTGTTTAAAGAAGTGGCTGTAGAGATAGTAGCTTGGTTTGCTAGCAGCCATCTTCCAAAACAGTTCCTGCAGTTTGGAAAGTAAAAAACGTAACCCCACAGTTTAAGACTAGATGGAGTGAGAACCTGGGGAAAGTGTAGAGCTGTTCACCTGACACTGGTAGTTGTGTAAATGCTATAATCTATTAAACAGGATATAATAACTGGACATCTAGAAAATAGTAGGATGTTGAGCAGGGTCAATGAATTTTATATAATGAAATTATGTTTAACAGACCCATTAAGAATTGTTTGAGGATGTAGCTAACACAATAAATAAAGGGAATTTGGTACATTTGGATTTTCAGGTGGCTTTTGATAAAGGCCTACAAGAGAAGGTTAGGAAAATAACTAGAACACATACTGGCATGGATTGAAAATTGTTTAATGGACAGAAAACAGGAGGAATAAATGGATCATTCTCAGGTTGGCAGACAATGACTAATTGGGTACTGCAAAGGTTAGTGCTTGGGCCCCAGAAGCTCATAACTTACATCATTAATTTGGATTTGTGCCTGGTGAAACAAAACCAGGTGAGAATGTGAGTTGTGAGGAGAATACAGAGAGGTTTCAAGTGGATATAGACAGGCGTGTTGAGTGGGAAAGAACATGACAGATGGAACATAATGTGGAAAGATGTAGAGTTTACCACATTTGTTGGAGCAAAAGGAGGTGCAGAGTGTTTCTCAAATAGTGAGAGATTAGGAAGTGTTACAGTCAAAAGGGACCTGCAATCTCTTATTCATAAACTACTGATAACATACGGGTAAAACAATAAGAAAGCTAAATGGTATATTTGCCTTTACTGCAAAAGAATTTGAGTCCAGGAGTCATAAAAGTCTTGCTGAAATTCTGTGGAGCCTTAGTAAAACGATACCTGGAATGCAGTTTGGTCTCCTTCCTTAAGGAATGATATACTTGCATAAAGGAAGTGCAAAAAAAAGTTCACCAAACTAATCCATGGGATGGTGAGATTCTTCTATGAAGAGACATTAAGGAGACTGGACCTATATTCTCTAGAACTTGAACGAATAAATGGTGTTCGCATTGAAGCAGTCAAAATTCTTGCAGCGATAGACAAGATAGATGCAGAAAGGATATTTCCCCTGGCTTGGGTGCCTAGAACCTTAGGGTACAGTCTCAGAATAAGTGATAGGCCATCACTTGTGGTGAGGTGGTACGTCTTCACTTAAGGAGCCTCAGTCATTAGATATCTTCAAGAGAAAGATTGATAGGTTTCTAAATGTTAAAGGTATTATGAGATGGAAAGGTATTGAGGTGCAGGCAGTGATCTTGTTGAAGGGCCAGTGCCCTACTCCTATTCCTTATGTTTTCCTGTCTTTGTAATCTCTTCCAGCCTTTTAATTCTGGCCACTTGTGCATCCACAATTTTATCACACTCCTCTACTGGAAGGTGCCAAGGCCCTAAGCTCTGGAGTTTTCTCTTTAAAGCCTCTCCTTCCCTTCCCTTTAAGATTCTCCTTAAAACCTCTTCCCTTCCAGGTATATTTTCTGCTCATCTATTGGATACTACAGGAGAGTTTCTTTCAATTTTAAATAAAAGGGTAATGAGTCAGCAAAAGGGAAAAAATGTGAATTTCTTGAAGGTATGTTTTCTGAAATAATAGCGGGAGGATGGTATTTGGGTTTGGGTAGAATATGGAATGAACAGCTCATTCTCTGGAACCTAAAATAACAGTTATTAAATAAATGATCTCAATGGAAAAATATAGTTTGAGTAATCTCCTTAACATCGAACAAGAGCCAAACATGTGTTTTGCATTTGCTTAGTTAGTTTTTCAAGAAACTGATCCATGCAGTGTGATGTAAAATTAAAGTTGGCTATTTGCAGCTAAAATAAGGGCAATTATGTGGATGGATATTTAAAATTGCCTAGGAGATTTAGTTGCAGAGGTACCACTCCCTACCAGAGATCTTCAATTCTACCCAACAGGGTCCTTCTTTAAATAAGCAGTTCAGGCTGTAATTATGTCACTGGGGCCTGAACGCTAATTTAAATGGTGGGCTGAGCAGGAACCTGTTACAGCATTTCTGCCCCATAAAACTAGCAGGAACATGGATCAAAATAACAATAAGTACCGAATACATGGCTTTGAAATGAGGATTGAATTATTTCTACATACTCAACCAGTCTCTAGCCCCACTTAACTTAAAGTACATTCAATTCCCTCTGTGCATTGTCATGACAGTTTGAGTGAAGTTCGGAAATTTCGTTCTTTACATGTGTTATTTTAGCTAGACCAAGTTACCTGAAATGTTTAAATAATTGCAGCTGTGTTTGATAGGGTTTTTTTTTGACTGAAGCAATTGTGGGTGCTTTGAATATATGCAAGTCTGCAGAATGCCAGATGTCAGCTAATTTTAACTGCTATTGAAAGAGGCGTTGGGTCAATGAAAAATAAAGGCAACAGGCGTGTGGAAATCTCACCAGCTGCAAGTTCAGTTCCAAACCACACGTTATCCTAACTTGGGGACATTATCATCATTCCTTCACCAAGGCAAAATCTTGGAAGTCCCTTCCTGACAACAGTGTGTCAGGACCTACAGATGGAATACAATTGTTTAAGGGGGCACCTTACTTCATTCTCAAAGACAATTAGGGATTGACAATGAATGTTGTGTTTCTAGAACTTGCACATCCAGAAAGAAAAAACAAACATCTGTCAGCTTTATCTGTAAGCAGCCTGGAAACATCTAAATAAACCTCTCAGCCCTGGAAGTTTTGAAAGCAAAACTACTATCATAAGAGATAATAGGAACTGCAGATGCTCGAGAATCCAAGATAACAAGGTGTAGAGCTGGATGAACACAGCAGGTCAAGCAGCATCGTAGGAGCAGGAAAGCTTGACG
Organism: Ginglymostoma cirratum; assembly: GCA_024137785.1. Lineage (NCBI taxonomy): Eukaryota > Metazoa > Chordata > Chondrichthyes > Orectolobiformes > Ginglymostomatidae > Ginglymostoma > Ginglymostoma cirratum. The sequence goes on from JAHRHZ010000105.1 coordinate 5,520,691, forward strand.
TTTTGGGCCGAGACCCTTCATCAGAAATGGGGGAGGGGAAAAGGGTTCTGAAATAGATAGGGAGAGAGGGGGAGGTGGATAGAAGATGGATAGAGGAGGGGATAGGTGGAGAGGAGACAGACAAGTCAAAGAGGCGGGGATGGAGCCAGTAAAGGTGAGTGTAAGTGGGGAGGTAGGGAGGAGATAGGTCAGTCCAGGGAGAACGGACAGGTCAAGGGGGCAAGATGAGGTTAGTAGATAGGAAATGGGGGTGCGGCTTGAGGTGGGAGGAGGGGATAGGTAAGAGGAAGAACAGGTTAGGGAGGCGGGGACGAGCTGGGCTGGTTTTGGGATGCGGTAGGGGGAGGGGAGATTTTGAAGCTTGTGAAATCCACATTGATACCATTGGGCTGCAGGGTTCCCAAGCTGAATATGAGTTGCTTTTCCTGCAGCCTTTGGGTGGCATCATTGTGGCACTGTAGGAAGCCCAGGATGGACATGCTGTCTGAGGAATGGGAGAGGGTGTTGAAATGGTTCGCGACTGGGAGGTGCAGTTGTTTATTGCAAACCGAGTGCAGGTGTTCTGCAAAGCAGTCCCCAAGCCTCCACTTGGTTTCCCTGATGTAGAGGAGGCCACAACGGGTACAGCGGATGCAGTATACCATATTAGCAGATGTGCAGGTGAACATCTGCTTGATGTGGAAAGTCTTCTTGGGGCCTGGGATGGGGGTGAGGGGACAGGTGTAGCACTTCCTGCGGTTGCAGGGAAAAGTGCCGGGTGTGGTGGGGCTGGAGGGGAGTGTGGAGCAGACAAGGGAGTCACAGAGAGAGTGGTCCCTCCAGAAGGCAGACAAGGGTGGGGAGGAAAAATGTCTTTGGTGGTGTGGTTGGATTGCAGATGGCGGAAGTGTCGGAGGATGATGCGTTGGATCCGGAGGTTGGTGGGGTGGTACGTGAGGACGAGGGGGATTCTTTTTTGGTTGTTATTGTGGTGACGGGGTGTGAGGGATGAGTTGCGGGAAATGCGGGAGACACGGTCTCGACCACTGCTGGGGGGAAGTTGCGGTCCTTGAAGAACGAGGACATCTGAGATGTACGGGAGTGGAATGCCTCATCCTGGGAGCAGATGTGGCGGAGTCAAAAGAATTGGGAATAAGGGATGGCATTTTTACAGGAAGGTGGGTGGGGGGAGGTGTATTCTAGGTAGCTGTGGGGGTCGGTGGGCTTGAAATGGATATCGGTTTCTAGGTGATTACCCGAGATGGAGACAGAGAGGTCCAGGAAGGTGAGAGAGGTGTTAGGGATGGTCCAGGTGAATTTAAGGTTGGGGTAGATGGTGTTGGTGAAGTGGACTACTATTGTAAGATCCACCTTTGTGTGCCCTTTAAAGTGACCCACTAGGATTATCATTTTAGTTACGATTACTTGAGTTCAAGAACAACATGCAACGTACCTTTAATACACTACATGACCACAGGCACATCACTTGTGGGAGCATAGACAGGAAGTGAAAAAAGGTAAGGAGTGTTGATTACAAGCACAGTTGGAAGCCCTTTGAGGCTTAGAGGTAGCTTGTTCAATGGTTTGGAGGAAAGCAACAAGGACATCAAGTCTAAGGAAGGAATGCAAAGAATTGAACTGAGAAAACTATAAACCATGGCAGACATGGAAGGCTTCTGAGGTGGAGGATGGGATGCATGACCACAGGAGCATTGTTTTTTTCCCCAGAAGGATTTACAGCACAGAAGTAGAATATTTGGCCCGTTTTCTTCTCTTTTGTTTGTCCATAGAACATAGGTGTCACTGCCAAGATCATTAGTTATCGTTTTAACATTTGTTTCATATTTTTTAATTGATCTTTTTGAACATGTTATGACACGGGTCCAGGGCAGATGGCATTCGAACTTAACACTCTGGCTTAGAGTGAGGGACACCACTGCACCACGAGACTCCTGGTCAGCACTTATTGCCTTTCTCTAATTACCCTTCAGAACGTGATAGTGAACTGCTTTCTTGAATCATTGCGACTCTTAGGTTGTCCAACAGTGCTTTTAGGAAAAGTGACCAGAATTTTAACCCCAGTGACAGTGAAAGAATAATGATATGTTTGGATAGATGTGTAACTTGGAGGGGAGCTTACAGGTTATTCACATGCATCTGCTCTCCTTCTCCTTCCAGGCAGTAGAGGTTACAAATTTGAAAGGTGCTGTTAGTGGATCCTTGGTGAGTTACTGCAATGCATCTTGTTGAAATAGCATATTGCTGCCACTGTGCCTCAGTGACAAGGGGAATGAATGTTGAAGGTGGAGAATGGGGTACCAATTATGGGGCGACTTTGTCCCAGCTGCTTGTGTTTTATAGAAGATAGATTAATTAAGGCAAGTGAGGAATATCCTATCACGCTCTTGACTTATTCCAACCCAGCATCTACAAACCATAAGAACATAATAAATAGGGGTAGGCCACCTGGCTCCTTGAGCCTGCTCCACCATTCAGTGAGATCAGGGTTAATCTTTTTGTAGACTCTTGTACATGCCTGTTCTACATAACCCTTAATTCCTTTACTGTTCAAAAATCTATCATTGCCTTAAAAAAATTTTGAGAAGTTAAACTCAACTGCTTCACTGGGCACAGAATTCCACAGATTCACAACCCTTTGGGGTTCAACTCAGTCCTAAATCTGCTCCCCCTTATTTTGAGGCTATGCCCCCTAGTTCTAGTTTCCCTCAACAGTGGAAACAACCTCCCTGCTTCTATCTTATCTAGCCCCTTCATAATTTTGTTTCTATAAGATCTCCCTCATCTTTTAAATTCCAATGAGTATAGTCCCAGTCTACTCAATCTCTCCCCATAAGCCAACCCCCTCAACTCCAGATCAACTGAATGAACTTTCTCTGCACCCTCTCCAGTGGCAAAACATCCTTTCTCAAGTAAGGGGACCAAAACTGTACATAGCACTTCAGGTGTGGCTTCACCACACCTACCAAAATGGATGACCTCACATTTACATGATGTAAGTTATTCACTACAAAACTACTACCCGGTGCTGATTGCATAGCTGCTAGTATTAACGTGGCTGGTACAACTTAGTTTGTGCCCCCCATCTCCAGAAACCAAGTGTTTGATAGTGATAGATTCAGTGGCAATGATACAGCTGAACTTAAGAAAATGACGGTTATAATGTCTATCTTATAAGAGATTGTCATTGTCTGACACTTCTGTGTCATTGTTTCTCTGGTAGCCTACCCTTGTAATCTCAACTTCCCTTTCTTAGTTCAACAGCTGAAAATGGATAAAACTTTCCTGGGTGTATCCAAACACACTTAAAAATTTGAACAACTATGTTTTCTCTTCCGAATTAAAAAAAATGACAGTCAGAAGTAAAATGGGGGAAATGAAAGACATATAGGTTGTGTGAAAGGATTGATGGGCTGGTGAATAGGGAAGAATGGAAAACTAGCAAACCAGAGCAGGTACGAGTGCTCCAGACGTTTAATAGAAGAAAATTGCTGGTGAATGTTGAGGATACCAGCCATCCTACTGGAAATATGTTCTGTTGGAAGCTCCTCTGTAAAATGTCACCAACTTTCTGGCTATGTATTCTAAAAGTATTTGTACAATGGTTAGCATATAATTAAGGGTGTGAAAAAAGCTTCAGGGATTTTAGTCACTTTGCAAAAATAATCAGGTTATTTGTGTAAATAGTACTTTTATTAGCATCATAATATGAATTTGGCTGTTTCTGAAAATTGTGGTAAATTGTAATGAGATAGAAACATGAGAGGTAAGAGCAGGTGCAAACTTTATAGCCTGAGCCTGCCACACAATTTATTACAATCATTGCTAATCCTGGGTTTCACCTTTACCTTCCTACCCACTCATCATGTCTGTCAATTTATATCATCTTCATTTTCATTTATTTATTCAATCATGGGACATTGCTGTCGCTGCTAGCAGCATTTTACTGCCTGTCAGGAATTGCACTTGAGAAGGTGGTCGTGAACTGCCCTCTTGAATCACTGAAGTCCACATGCTGTAGGTAGATCCACAATGCCCTTTAGGGAGGGAATTTCAGGATTTTGACCCAGTGACAGTGAAGGAATGGCGATGTATTTCCAAGCCAGGATGGTGAGTGAGTTGGGGGGGAATTTACCAGTGATGGTGTTCTCACGTATCTACTGCTTGGGTTCTTCTAGATAGAAGCGGATTTGGGTTTGGAAGGTACTGACTAAGGATCATTAATAAATTTCTGCAGTGCATCTTGTAGAAATGCAAACTGCTGCTATTGAGTGTCAGTGGTGCATGGAGTGGATGTAGTGCCAATCAAGTGGGCTGCTTTATCCTTGATTGTGTCAAGCTTCTTGACTATTGTTGGAGCTACACATCCAGACAACTGGGGAGTTTCCATCATGCCCTCGACTTTACCTTGTAGATGGTGGACAGTTTTGGGGAATAAGGAGGTGAATTTCTCACCACAGTATTCCCAGCGTCTGACCTGCTCCAATAGCCACTGTGTTTATATGGCAAGTCCGGTTGAGTTTCTGATCAATGGTAACCCCAGGGTGTAATAGTGGGGAATTCAGTTATTGTAACACCATTGAGTGTCAAGGGGCAGTGGTCAGCTTGTCTCTTATTGAAGATGGTAATTGCCTGGCATTTGTTTTATGCAACTGTTGGTTGCCACTTGTCAGCTGAAGCCTGGATATTGTCCAAACCTTATTGCATTTTAACGTGGTCTGCTTTAGTACCTGAGGAGAAATGAATGGTGATTATGCAATCATCAGCAAACATCCCCAGTTCTGATCTTACGATGGACGGAAGGTCATTGATGAAGCGGCTGAAGATGGCTGGGCCCATCATAATACCCTGAGGAACTCCTACAGAGATTATCTGGAGCTGAGATGACTGACCTCGAATAACCAACTTTCTATATGCCAGGTATGATTCCAACCAGTGGAGAGTTTTCCCCTGATTCCTATTGATTCCAGTTTTGCTAGGGCTCCTTGATGCCACACTTGGTCGAATGCAGCCTTGATGTCAAGGGCTATCACTCTCGTCTCACCTCTGGAATTCAGCTCTTTTGTCCACCTTTGAATTGTAAATAGTCTGATGGGGCAGTAATTGTCTGGGCTGGATTTGTCCTTCTTTTTGTGTACTGAACATACATGGACAATTTTCCACATTGTTGGGTAGGTACCAGTATTGTAACTGCACTGGAACAGCTTGGTTAGGGGAGCTGTAAGTTCTGGAGCAAAAGTCTTCAGTATTCTTGCTAGAATGTTGACAGAGCATGTAGCTTTTGTAGTATACCGTGCCTTCAACTGTTCTTTGATATCATGTGGAGTGAGTTGAATTGGCTGAAGATTGGCAACTGTAATGCTGGGGACTGCTGGAGTAGACCAAGAAGGATCATCCACTGGATCATCCGCTGCGAAAGCTTCACCCTTGTCTTTTGCACCGAGGTGCTGGGCTGTTCCATCGTTTGAGGATGGGGATATTTATGCAGCCTCCTCTTCCAGCGAGTTCTTTAATTGTCCAACATCAGTCGTGAGTGAGTGTGGCAGAACTGCAGAGCTTAAATCTGATCCGTTGGCTGTGGGATCACTTAGCTCTGTCTTTCACTTGCTGCTTATGCTGTCTGGCACGTATGTAGTCCTGTTTGGTAACTTCTGCAGGTTAACATCTCATATTTAGGTATGCCCTCCTGCACTTTCAATTGAACCAGTGTTGATCCTCTGGCTTGGTGGTAATTATAAAGTGGGGATTATGCTGGGCCATGATGTTGCAGATTGTGCTGGAGTACAATTTTGCTGCTGTTGATGGCCCACAGCGCCTCATGGATGCTCAGTCTTGAGTTGCCATATTTGTTCAAAGTATGTCCCATTTGGCATTGTGATAATGCCAAATAATAAGATAGAGGTTATTCTCAATGTGAAGGCGGGACTTTGACTCTACGAGGACTGTGGAGTGGTCACTCTTACCGATGTTGACATGGACAGATGTATGTGCAGCTGGCAGATTGATAAGGATGAGGTCAAGTATGTATGCACTCTTGTTGGTTCCCTCACCACTTGCTGCAGACCTGCATTGTAGCAATGTCCCTTAGGACCAACCAACTCGATCAATTGTGCTGCTACCGAGCCATTGTGGGCGGTGACAACGAAATCTCCCACCCAGAATGAATCTTGCACTCTTACCACCCTCAATGCTTCCTCCAAGTACCGTTCAACATGGAGGAGTGCTGATTCATTAGCTGAGAGATGATGCATGGCAGTTTCCTTGCCCATATTTAAGCTGAAACTGAGAGACTGAGTCATGCTGCTGGTGCTGCACCTGCGGCATTTTGTGTCCCAATTGATTTGACATGATCTTATCATCTTAACAATTCTAGTCTTCAGTAACATGTCAGTGCGTGTAAAGTAGGGCTTGATACGGCTGGACGCAACCTGTCATCTGTATGTGTTCGTTTACTGCCTAAGATATTGCTAACAATTACACCATTGTTTCAAGGATATGATGTACAGTAGCTTCCATTGTATCTGAAATAATGTTGAGTTTCAGCACACAAAAATCATGTGGTGAAGAGCTTCACATTCTTCATTGATGAAAGTTATTACAGATAATATCTTAAATATATAACAAATTCTGCCTTGCTTTATTTCATCCTATTTTTAAAAACATGTTTTCTTTGCCTTTCTACTTTGCCCATTCATAATATTAATATTCTTATATTGCTATTAAGCACAAGTTAGAAAACAGTAGGGAAGTAAACAGCCACTGTATTTATTTTGTTATTCACATTTCACCATTCAAAGCAATGACCTCAATTCAATGACCTAATGATGTGCAAAATTAGTGGATCTATCCCAATATGTGACTGAATTATTTGGATTTCTGGTCCATTTAAGTTCTGTCATAAAATCTCCAAAATGGTTGGGAGGGATATGGGCCAGGAGCAGGCAGGTGGGATTATGATTGGCATGGACTATTTGGACTGAAGGGTCTGTTTCCGTGCTGTATGACTGTGGAAGAATAGAAGATCCTTTATTGTCATGTGTTCTCCATTGTAAAAGCACAGTGAAAAACTTTTACAACGTCTGCCTCTTATGGGGCCATCTTAGGTAAAGGCACCTAGGTACAAATCTTGGATACAAAAGAGGAATAAAAAGTAGTTGCATTACTTTACAGAGTTTAAAAAATAAGTTAGAAATAAGACATTGTTAAAGGATTGACTTCACAGCCTGGTAAAAATGTCAAATAAATATTACATTGTAGCAGGTCAGAGTAGGGCCTCCACACGTGGTCTGACCACCCACGCTAGACTCCCGTCCAACAGCCATCTCACTCTGCTCCAAGACTTCAGTCCACTGCGTACAGGCACTGGACTCCAAGGTAGGTTCCAGGGCTGTCTCCCCTGCACCGGCCTTCACCCAGGACTTGTTCCCCATGCGTTGCTCCAGGACTCCCTGTCTGCACTGCTCTGGGCGTTTGCAGCCCACCTGCTGCTCCAGGATTTGCCTCCGGGGCTAAGGGGAGAGAAAAAGAAAACAAAGAGAAAGAAAGAAAAAGAACAGGTGGAACAGAGGAGCTCTGGAGTCTATGACTCTAAGTGAGACTGAGAGGATGATGTAGCTTTCTAAACAAATGTACACCTCTGCAAATATTTTCTTGCTTAGGAGTGGAAGAGATAATGCAGAATGGGCTGAACACCTCCCAGACTAGGCTGGTTGGGAGCTCACCATTAAAAACTGGGTGCTGTACAGCTATTTTACACTCGGCATTAATTTTCTAATGACCAAAATCTGAACCATCTGGGAGGAGGTCCACCTTCGAGCCCTGGCAGGTTTGAATAATGGCCACTTCTAGGACTGCAGCCTGAACTTGAAAAGAGGACACAATGGAAACATGAACAGGAGTTTTTGAGCCTGCTCTGCCAGTCAGTATGATCATTTGAGATTTTCTAACTTAGTACCCAGTTTTTGCTTTTGCCCCATACTCTATAATCCCTTTAATCCTAAGAACAATATCTCTCTCCTCCTTGAAAACATTCAATTTTTTAGCTCAACTGCTTTCTGTGGCAGAGAATTCTAAAGCTCCCACTCTCTGGATGAAAATTGTTTTTCCTTATTTCAGTCCTAAATGCAGTATCCTGTATCCTTAGTTCTGGACTCCCTGCTCAGCAGGAACATCCATTTTGGATTTACTCTGTCTAGTCATGTTAGAATTGTATAGGTTTCTGTGAGATTCCCGCTCATTTTTCCCAACTCCCGTGAATAGAATCCAGTCTCTATTCATACGTATTATCCCTCATTGCAGGAATCAGTCTGGTAAACCTTTGTTGCACTCCCTCCATAGCCTTAACGTCCTTTTTCTGGTAAGAATACCAAAACTATACACAGTACTCCAGGTGTGGTCTCACAAAGGACCTATACAATTAGAGCAAGACATAGCTGCACCCGTACTCGCATCTTCTTGTTATGAAGGTCAGCTTGTTATTTGCCTTCTGCACCACCTTCTGCAGTTGCGTGCTTACTTTCAGCACCTGGTGTTCAAGGACGCCCACGCCTCATTGTAGCTCTCTTTGCCAACCTGTCACCATTCAAATTTGGTTTTTGCCAGCAAAGTGGATAACCTCACATTTATCCACATTATATTTCATCTTTCATGTAGTTACCCAACTCACTCAACTTGTATAAATCATACTAAAGCCTTTCTGTGTCTTCCTCACAATTCACCCTCCCATCGAGATTTGTGACATCTACTAACTTGGAGATTGCATATAGTTCTTTCATCTAATTCACTTGTATATTGTGACTGTCTGGGGTCCACACACTGTTCCTTGTGGTGCTCCCCTAATCACTGGCTGTCACTCAAAAAATGGCCTGTTTATTCATGCTGTTTGTTTCCAGTCTGCCAGCCAGTTCTCTGCTGGATTATGTGGATTTCTGGCCCATTTAAGTTTTGCCATAAATTCTGCAAGAAGTGAGGGTTAGAGGATTATGTATCTTTGTTAACAACTATGCAAATATTGTTTGGAACTAGAAGATACAATAGAAGTCGACGGAGCATTGAGGCTTCACTGACACTTTTGAAGATGAATCCAATTAGTCCCGCTAGCTTGCTGATTCCCCTAATCCCTTCAATTTTCCCTTCCAAGTATTTATCCATTTCCTTTTTGAAGATTACCATTGAATCTGCATCCACTACCCCATCAAACAGTAAATACCCCATCAAATCTAATTATTTGATGCATAAAGAAGCTTTTCTTCATGCCGTTAGTGTTTTTTTTTTCGTAATAACCTTAAATATTTGTTCCCCAATGGTTGAAGTGTTAGTGATCGTTTCCCCTTCATTTAGTCTACTTTCAATGTTTTAAACATGTCTGTCAAAATTACTCTTAATCTTCTCTACTCCAAGGGAAATAGCCCCAACTTTTCCTATCTATCCATGTGGCTACAATTCTTAATTCCCGAAAATGTTCCAGCACATGTCTTCTGTACCTCACCAAAGCCTACTTTTAAATGTGCACTGTATTAGAAAAGAGACATGTTACACGTCAATTAAAAAAGCTTATACAGTAGTACCTTATTAACAGTGGATTGCTGCCTTTCATTGTGAAATACGTTCTACTTTGGAATTTTTACTTTGCTTCTTACATTTCAGATTGTAGCTTTAAAATCTCCCTTTGCGTTAATTTCAGAATTCTGAAATTATCCTGAAATAAACAGGATGGTTACAAAATGAACTTCCTGAAGAGGATCCTGTGCTTGGAAGAGAAAGGAAACAGCAGAAGGCCACAGAAAGAACAACTTAAACACATTCTCTCTTTAATTTAAAAGTGTTTCATATCCTATAATATAAAATATCACCCTTATGTCACTGGATTATCTCCAACAGCAAACGTGAAGCTGTATGGTTTTGGACTCTATAACCACCAAAAGGTCTCCAGAATGAAAACCTGTTTGAGATTGACAATCATAAAATTCTCATTTAACAGAGATCATGCTTCTCTGAGGAACTTAACAACTTCCTCCAGCAGGGATTGGGTGAGCTCCATAGGTATTCAGTTCTCTATTCCCTGGATTAGAAGAAGCAATATCCTCAACTCTTGACTTTTCTTTGTAATTGTTGTTCCATAGAACCAGGAGTAGGATATTCAACTGTTAAGACTGCCCTACCATTTGATATGATCATGGCTGATCAAACACTTCAGTGCCTTTTACTCACCCTATCACCAAAACACTGTGCACCACTGGCAATCAGAAATCTGTCAATGCCTTAAATGTATTTACAAGACTGAGTTTCCATAGCTTTCATCCCAGTGTTCATGACTCTCTGAGTTAGAAAAAAGTTCCCCTCATCTTCAACCTAAGTTGCATCTGTCTTATTTTTAAATTATGCCTCTTAGTTTTATATTCCCCAACTGGGGGATAAAACTTATCTGCATCCACCCTTTCTATCTGTTTACGTATTTTGTTAGTCTCAGTGAGATTACCTTACATTCTTCAAAACTTAGAGACTTCCAATATTTTAAAAATAAATTGGACTTTTGTTTTATTACAATGTTTATACTTTCTTTTGTCAAAATTATACGTATACCTGGAGAGGAATGCAAGACTCAGGATGCCTTAAGGATAATGTCTATTTCCAGTTGCCTTTTTTTTGATCTGAAGAGTTATTCATCTTTAGTTAAGATTTGCAACTATATGCACTAGAACAGAGAAGTTCAAGAGAATATGTAAAAGAGGTTTTAAAATCATGAAGTATGTGGGTAGAATAGTTGGTGAAAGTCTATTTGCTCCGACAGGGAATCAGTGAATGCGAAAAATCAGTTGAAGAATTGCAATGGGAGTGAAGCGAAGTTAGTAGGAATGTTATGCATGTGTTTGTTTTAGTATGGAAAATTTTTGCACAGAAATTATTGAAACATAAAACTACTTTTTAAATTCATTTATGGGATGTAGGTGTCACTGGCCAGGCCTGCATTTATTATCCATCCCTAATTGTCCAGAAGCAGTTAAATGCCAACCTCTTTGCTGTGTCTGGAGTCACATGTAGGCCAGACCAGGTAAGGATGGCAGTTTCCTTCCCTAAATGACATCAATGAACTGCATTTCTTGACAGAATATTGGATAAGTATGTGATGCCAATGAATATACAAAACTGTGGGAGGTTTTATTTAAGATTACTTCTTTAAGTACTGAGAGATTTGATAGCTCCATTCTTTTGTGGTAGTAATTACGAACTTATTCTGTGCAGAATCTTTTAAATGAGAATTTTATGATTGTCAATCTCAAAAAAAATTTGTGTTCAGTTAATTTTCTATTTAAATCTGATCGGGATGAGAAAAATGATTTCTCGTGTAGGTATAACACAGAAGCATAAAGTAATGCTTCAGCTACCTGTGTTGTAATGCTATGCGTTATGCTGTTTTATGTGAGGAAATGGCAACAATGTTGATACATGCATTTAAACAGCTGGTTGCCAGGGATATTATTTTAGCTGTTAAATGTTTCAAGATGTCAGAAGAATCGAAAGAATTGATTTGCAGTTTTATTCATGCAATTATGCATCAAATAATTGCATTGTTTCAAATTGGTAGAGCCTCTGATTAAAAACAGCCATTGGTTCTGCAAACTATTTTGGGGTGTAAATTGACTTTGGTCAAAAACTCTTTAAATTCAACTGCTTTGTAGCTTACACCACTAAGTTTGGTAAACCCATTTATTCATTTTACACTGGAAATATTTTAGTTGTATTGATCAGCTTCAATTTTAACCATAATGTTGGAAGTGAATAGGAACGGGTATGTAGATGGACAATATTTACCTTGCATGGGGTTTGATTTGATCAGAGTTGATTTGAGTTGCACTGCATTATAACTGTACGTACTTCACTGGCTGGCACTTTGGCTCGTGCTGATGTTCTGAAAACAATTATAGAAATACAAGCTAATATCTAGTGTACAAAACCAGTGAATAATATTCTTTTTCCCCATCTTTTCAGTGATATTATGAAATATCTTATTATGCAATGCAGTTGATTTTTAATTGTTTTCTGCCTCCATCTCTTTCTCTTCACAGATGAGCCAACCAGCCCAAGTGTTGACCTGGTAGCAGGTCACATCCCTGCTTCATCTGTTGTTTCAAGTGGTCAGAATTTTGCTCCAACAATCATCACTAGTCCTGCTTCTCCAACTTTCACCTTTCCCCCTGTTCACTCACGCCATTACTCTCAGGATTGCAGTGAGTTCTTATAAGTACTAATTTTGTTAATGTTTTGCAAAAGGCAGCGAATAAGCATGATATAACATTTCAGCAAACCATCTTTTTCAGTGAGGAAAGAATTACAATAGACAGAATGGGAGATTTTAAGTGTATGCTTACCTTCTCCCACTTAAAAAAAAAGTTTATATAAAAGCTGTGTTAAAATTTAGTCCAAACATGGGAGGTACCTGTGAAAATTGAAAGATTTTTGGCGCATGATGATCTGATCCAATTTTGCGTGAGAAGATTAAATTTTAATTTAGGTTGCATGTCATTAATTTCTCAGTATGAGATACATTTAGGCTGTTCATTGTATTTGATAGAGCTGTCTATGGACTTTTAAATCAGAAAGCATCGATGGCCCAGGGACAAGATTAAAAGGTTTGACCCATCATATTTGCAGATGGGTGAGAAATGGCCAAAATTCAATGGTTTAACACCCTAGCATTTTCTCAATGGAAGAGTTACAGTGGAGCTCCAGAAAGTTAAATTCCTCAACAAATCCATGCTTTCTGTTCTGAATTAAACCACATTTGTTGATGTGACTATTAATTCTGTACCAAGTGATTGCTTCCGGATGTTGCCTTACTACTGAGTTAAGCTGACATGTTCCTATTTGCTGGGATTAATCTTATAGTATTTTTTGAATAAGGACACAACATTTGTAATTTGCCAGGGCCTTTTCAACTCTCATTTCCTTCAGTATCCTTGGATGCATCTCATCTGGTACCAGTGCATTATCAATCTTTAAGTACTAACAGCCTCTTCAATGCCTTATTTGAGGGTGACGCATTGGTTAGCATTGTGCCTCACAACACTAGGGACTTGGGTTTGATTCCAGCCTCTGATGACTGTGTGCGTGTGGAGTTTGCTCATTGTCCCCGTGACTACATGGGTTTCCTCTCAAAGCCCAAAGACGTACAGGTTAGGTGGATCGGCCATTCTAAAAATTGCCCAGTAGTGTCCAGAGATGTGCAGGTTAGGTGGGTTAGCCATGGTTAAAAAAAACAACTAAAACCCACTGAGGCAATAAAATTCCAAGATTGATTTTGCCTAGAACAGACTGTTTGACGGTCAATATTACATATTTTTGAAGTTTTCTATGATGCGTGCAACCCAGTATCCATCACTATGAATGAACAAATTTATAGCAAGTACCAACGTGCATACAATGTTAGTAACTGCGCTTCAGCCACTGCATTCAAGTTGTAACAGACAAGCTAGCATTTCATGCTGTAAGCATTGTTCTGGGTTCATAATTTTATTTTCTTTAGTTGCCCCCTAAGATATTAGATACGCTATAGCCTAATTTACAGATGACTCTTAAATGGGTGCAAAAGTAAGTTGCAGTGAAGAAGTAAGAAATTTATAAATGGATAAGGATAGTTAGGTGAATGGACCAAAATTTGACCGATGAAGTTTAAAATAACTAAGGGGGAAGTCATTTTGGTCTGAAGAATAAATAGGAAACTTATTATCTAAGTGGAGAGAAACTTCAAATTGCTTCAGTGCAGATGGATCTGGATGTCCTTGTGAATGAGTCACAGAAAGCTAGCGGTACAGGTAGAGCTGGTAAAGGGCAGACAGATGGAATTTTGGCATTTATTGCTAAAGGAATTGAGAATAAAAATAGGGAAGTGTTGTTTCATAAAAACCAAAAGAACTGTGGATTCAGTAAATCTGGAACAAAAATAGAAGTTGCTCGTAAAGCTCAGCAGGTCTGGCAGCATCTGTGAAGAAAAAAATCAGAATTAATGTTTCAGTTACTGAAGGGTCACCAGACCCAAAACATTAACTCTGATTTTTTCTTCACAGATGCTGCCAGACCTGCTGAGCTTTTGCAACAACTTCTGTTTGTGAAGCGTTGTTGCAATCGTACAAGGTATTGGTGAGACTGCATCTGAAATACAGCGAGGCTTTGGTACCCTTACTTGAGGATGGATATGATTGCATCTGAGGCAGTTCAGAGAAAGTTCACAAGATTGATTTCAGAGATGAAATGAATAACTAATGAGGAGAGATTGAGCAGTTTAGGCGCATAGTTGCTCAAGTTTAGAGGGATGAGAGGAGATCTAATTGTGACCTATAAAATACTAAAAGGGATTGACAAAGTAGACATTGAGTGGATATTCCCCTTGTGGGGTAATTGAGAATGAGATGTCATACTTTTGGGCTAGTGGCAGATATAAAACAGAGATAATTGTGAAATACAGCAAACTTTGTTTTAACCAGCACCTTATGAACTGGCACTCAATAAACTGCCAAAAATTATATGCCTCAAACACTGCTAAGTTTACTGTATTATTACGGCCGACTATCAACAGTTGATTCAATTTTGAGTCAATTTCTGCTCAAGTACCGCGACCTACTGCAATGTCCGTGTAAGTGAGTTGAGGGTGTGAGTGAGAATTCTCTCTGCTGGTAAGTTTTATTTAAGGCAAAGTTGTGTTATTATTTAAGTGTTTTATGCTATAAATAAGTATAACTGTGATATGTATACCCTTTGCATTACATTTCTTTTACTAAGTGTGTGTTTTACATTGATTATGTCAACCTCTTAACTGTCCGGAACATTTGGTCAACCGGCATATTCCCGGTCCCATAGGTGCCAATTGATAAAAAGTTTGCTGTACTTCTCTCACGGAGTTGTGAATCTGTGGAATTTACTACCCAGAGTGAGGTGGAAGCCAAGGCACTGAATTAATGTATGGGTGAGAGTGACTGATTGTTAATTAATAGTGGGTTAAATGGTTACGTAGCGTGGGCAAGAAAATGGAGTTGAGGCCAAGGTGAGATCAGCTATGATTAAATGTCAGAGCAGGCTCAAGGGGCTGAATGGCCTATTTCCACTCGTAGTTCTTAACTTCTTATGTTCATTTTTACTGTTTCTCCTAGGCAACATAAAAGCCAGTCGACGATCATCCTATCTCCTTGCCATAACAACAGAAAGGTCAAAGTCTTGTGATGAAGGACTGAATACATATCGAGATGAAGGAAAAGTGTACTCGTAAGTTTATACCTTTGCAGATAGGTTCTATCATTAGAATGTATGCATAAAATAGAGCTTATTTTTAAGGAAATAATTCTTAATATGATTAGATTGTAAACCCATCTGGTTCACTAATGTCCTTTTGGGAAGGAAACTGCCATCCTTACCTGGTCTGGCTTCCATGTGACTCCAGACCCACTGCAATGTGGTTGACTCTTAACTACCCTGTGGGCAATTAGGGATGGGCAATAAATGCTGGCCCAGCCAATGATACCCTCATCCTGTAAATGAAGTAAAGGGAAAAAAGATTCATCACATCTTGGACCGGTGCTGACAAAGTTCATATTTTGTTGTATAGGGAGTAACTGGATCATTTAGAAAATAAAGTAACAATCATGGCATGAAAATACATTGGACAAATTAATTATTTTCTTTACAAATTTGCTTGATGGTAATGATTATTAATGAGGCCTATAAAAGGGAAATTTTTATGTGGAGGAAAGGTGCCCCAGAGCAAGAGGTAAATTGTTTCAAATTCAGCAATTGTATATATTCAGAGAAGGTGAATTTAGTAACTGCAACCTCTCACGTTAAAGAAACAAACCTCAACACTGAAGTTGAGTTCTCGAAATTTCTTATCCATTTGGTACAGGCTATCTGTCTCGTGCTGATATCCTCATTGCTGGGTACAACTGAAGTAGTACAGCACTGCATACACAATGGTCTGCTTTGCTCTTCAATAGGATAATGGCCGATTCAACATTCTTTCCATCCATTTTCCTACCTTTTCCCCTTAAATTTGATTTTCCAGCTATTCAAGAATCTATCTATCTCAGCCTTAAATATACGCAAGGACTCTGCCCCCACAGATTTCTATGGCAAGGAGTTCCAAAGACACTCGACCTTCTGAGAGAAGAAATTCCTCCTCATCTCAGTCTTAAATTGGCACCCCTTTATACTGGGTCTATGCCTTCTGATCCTAGACTATCCCGTGAGGGGAAACATCCTCTTAGTATTAACCTTGTCAAGCCTCTTCGATATCCTTTATGTTTCAATGAGATCACCTCTCAGTCTTTTAAGCTTGAGTGAGTAGAGTCCCAAATTGTTTAACCTTTGCTCATAAGACAACCCTTTTATCCCAGGAATCATCCTTGTGCATCCAAAGAAATTATATCTTTACTTAAATAAGAAAACCTGTGACAAAAAAGTCAATGCACACCTTTCACACTAGATCTCACCACTAAATCCTTTGTGTAAACACATCTTTGTGTTTTATGAGCTCCAAACCATTTTAAAACAGCAATCAAAAAATAAGGAGACTTAATCATAGTTTCAATTCATAATCATATTCCGTGATAACTGGATGCAGATGTGATATTTTATGACCCTAGTCAAGCTCTTGTTCATTTTTATTAGGAAATTGCCGAAAAGGGTTCCTAGTCTGAAGCTGCTGCGGAGCTTTTTCACAGATGGGGTAAGAGTTGACTTTAGAAATGAGAGTAAAGAGAAATGAATGACTCACTCTATTAATCAATAATATCTAAATTAATAACATTCCATACTAATGAAGCACAGAAGGATCAGTTCAGGCTTGTCCAGCAAGTGGCTTGCAAGCCACAATAGCTGCTGAAGGGACATACTCGGCCTGTCAAATCATTGTTTAAAATACAGTTAAATGTAACTGAAAGATTTTCCTAGTCCTCTCCCTTATTTGCTTCTGATCTTCTGACATCTATGACAAATGCATGAGAGAAGTAGTCCGTGATTGGAGTACAGCAGTGAAAATCTCAACATGATAGATTTAATTTAGCTTAAGTCCCAGTGCCTAAAGAATTTCAGGGCAATGCTGGTTTGAGCGAAGGTGTATGACAACAGGGCTGTTGAGAATGGAAGGGAAAGAGAGTCATTTTGGGGAAGGGATGGGGGATGCGGGGTTGGGGGGGGAAGAGGAGAATTGGCAGGCTGTTGGGGTTAGGGAGCGCGGGGTAGAGAGTGAATGAGAGAGAAATCAGAATGGATTGGGTGGGTGAGGTGAGTGAGGGATTGACTGTCCAACGGGGAAGTTAGTTGGATGGGTGAGTAAGGGACTGACTGTTGGTGGGGGATAGTGTTGGCTGAGTGAATGAGGGACTGACTAGGGAGCTAGTTGAATGAGGAACCGACTGACTCAGAGCTTGGATATGAGAGTGAGGGATGGATTGACAGGAGGTTGTGTACATGACTGAGAGACTGACTGCTGAGAGTGCTGACTGGCTGGAGGGTTTGAAGAATGAGTGGCTGACTAGCTGGGTGGCTAGCTGGCTAGGTTAGTGATAGACTGACTCACTGTCAGTGGGACATGGTGGGAGGAAAAGTGAGCAACTAAGTGACTGATAAGCTGTCTGGTTCAGTAGTGAACCTCAAAGCATGTAGACCGAGTGACCCTTACGAAGGTCCAATTAAGCATCATCCTTGTGGGGTAAAGGTGAGGCTTCAACTCAAGGTAGCATTCTTCAATCTAACCCTTGCATTTTGTAGCTGATCTTGTACTTTGAATTCCTACTGCAAAAAATTTTAGTTAAGATTAAACAACACGAACATCAATTCCAAGGGGATTCCAACATACATCTGTTATAACAAGCATGGGGCTGGATGAACACAGCAGGTCAAGCAGCATCATAGGAGCAGGAAAACTTGACGTTTCGGGCCTAAACCCTTCATTACCCCCTAGTCTGTAGGTAATCAGTATATCTCTTTAATGGACCAGTGTCACCATTATGCCAACAATTCTCGCCATCTACATGATTCAAACATAGAGAAGGAAATCAGCCATCCTTAACAGGTTAAGTCTACACTTGATCCCAAACCCAGAAGCTTATGGGATAACAAGGTGTAGAGCTGGATGAACACAGCAGGCCGAGCAGGAAGGCTGACGTTTTGGGCCTAGACCCTTCCTCAGAAAAAAAAAAAAATTTTTTTTCTGAAAAAGGGTCTAGGCCTGAAACGCCAGCCTTCCTGCTCCTCTGATGCTGCTTGGCCTGCTGTGTTCATCCAGCTCTACACCTTGTTATCTCAGATTCTCCAGCATCTGCAGTTCCTACTATCCCAGAAGCTTATGGGTTGAGTCTAACTGCCCTTTGAAATCATGTAGCAAGTCACTTGGTTAAAGGGTAAAAAGGGAAGCACAACCAGTTCTGATCTAGCCAGTGATGCCTAAATCCCATTTAAAAAATCAAAGGGCTTGTGGGTCATTTTCTTTTTTTCTGGTGTTAACTAATGACTTCTATCAAGAAAAACATATTTTGGAACTGTACAACTCATCTCTAAGCATCTGAAAGACATTGATAGGCAAACTTTTCTAGATTTAATGAATCTAATTGACCATGAACAAAATTTTGGCCTCTGTCCTCTTTTGGATGCTGACTAGTTATAATACTAACATTTGCTTATTCTGTTTCACATTATGAGCGGTCGAGTAGTATGTATTTAAAATATCCTGATTAAAATTCTTGGAAATTGCTGAAAGCAAAATCAGATTTTACTCAGATTTCTGGCTAGGAAAGTTGTTAAATTTGTGGAAACAATTAGTCCATTTTTAGTTTGCAGTAAAGTGTTCAATGCTTAAAATAACCATTGTCTTATTTAGAGAAAGTAAAGTTTTAATTTCAGCATTAATGAGTAAGAAAAAAACACGCTATGTCATAATGCAAAGAAGACATAAACTTCTAATTTATACGCATTGCATGTTATTTTCCAGAGAGTTGTATAGTGCCATTTTAGCAGGATTACCATTATCTTTCAAGCAATACTTTGGGTATCTGAATGAAAGAACAATTCCAATCAGAGATTTTAAATTGGGAATCCTCGAGTCTTATAATTTAAAACAGGTGCAGCAGGTCAGACTGCAGTAGCAGAATGAGGAAGATAATGGGCTAATTTTCTCTTTTTTTTTAGCTATGTGTTATTTTCCAGGACTTTGTGGATGGCTTCCTACCAAGGCCTGTGGCAACTTTTCTTTCTATCAATCTTCTATTGCTCACCTCATTGATTATGATTTTGGCCTCTATAGGGCCCTCCTTCTGTAATCACGTGAAAGCAGATGCAGAAATGCTTGTTGCTGCCAGAAACGTTGCACTGTTGACGACATTGCAGGCACCACATTTAAACTTCAGCTTTGTACCACTTAAAATGCTGTAAGTCAGGAACTGCTATACGAATATATTGCTGCTCTGTTATGTTTGTCAATGAGAAGTCACAGAAAAGCAAGTTAGCGCTGTGCTTTAGAGAAAAGATCCTGAAGGTACTGGTGAATGAGATGGTGGAGAGGAGGTTTATCATTTTTTCTGTGGACTGCCAGAAGAGGCCATGGAATCAGACGCAGCCAACCTGGACCAAGATAGCAATCAGTTTGCACACCAAAAGAAATCCCCAACATTGCTGGAAAATGGTTAATGAACTGTGCTCTGCAGATGTAAATGCCATCATCTTCTGTCACTTCCTCACACTCATTCCAACTCTGCCACTGCATTGAAACATCACTTAGACTGCAGCTCTCTCGGTTCCATGCTGCATCTCAAGTCAACAATTCTCACCCACCTCATTGTCCTCGATTAATAAATCTTCCTGCGCTCTGCACATCCCCCTACTCTCAGGACACTGACTAGTTCCGTTGTTCCTGCAGCACCACTAACAATTCTTTCTTCTGTTTCCCATCGTTCCTCAGAGGATGCATTGGCAAGGCCTTCTCCTGCACCCTCCATAGCTTAGAGACTTTCACCTTGATGGGTTCTTTATTTAGACTAGATTCAGGAACACATTCTGGTGAGCATAGCCCTGGCATGTCTCCACAGATAGTTGAGGAAGAAATGCCCAAAGTTGCTGGCATTCAAAGGACTGCTGAAGACCAGGCATCTGCTCAGCCTCAGGCAGAAGATGATGTCATGGTGCCAACTATTAATGACTTAGTCTGTGCATCTGTACTAGCATTGGAACAGCAGGCAGATTTGCTAGAGACATTTGATGAACAGAATGAAAGGTTGGAGGTATTCACCAACATTGTTAGTAGGCATGGCTACAGCAAACATGCATATGGCTGTCTCCATGGACACGTTAGTGGCTTCCAGGGACTGCAAAATGCACAGTGGCTACCAGAAATACAGACCTATGCTACATCGCTTTGGCAATTCTGATCAGCATTAATGAAGAAATAAGAGAATGAGGAGGGTGAGCCTGCATAGATGTTAAAAAGATAAAGAATAAAATTAAAAGGCTCTATCATATGTTTATGATGGTATTGGTAAGAGTGACCACCACACCATCCTCGTGGTGACAAAGTTGTATCTTCACAAAGAGAATACCCTCCATCATGTTGTCTGGTATTATCACTGTGCTAAATGGGACAGACTTCAAAAAAATCTAGCAACTCAAGACTGGGCATCCATGAAGCACTGTGGGCCATCAACAGCAGCAGAATTGTATTCCAGCACAATCAGCAAACCACATGGCCCAGTATATCCCCCACTCTGTCATTACCAAGAAGCCAGAGGATCAACCCTGGTTCAATGGAGAGTGCGGGAGGACATGCTAGGAACAGCACCAAGAAAACCTAAAAATGAAGTGTCAGTCTGGTGAAGCTATCAATCGGGACTATTTCCGTGTGAAACAGCTTAAGCAGCAAGTGGTAGACAGACCAAAGCAATTTTACAATGAGTGGATTAGATCTGAACTATGCAGTCCTCCCACATCTGGTTGTGAATGACAATGAACAATTAAACAACTCACTAGAGGAAGAGGAGGCGGCTCCATAAATATTCCCATCCTTAAGTGATAGAGAGTCCAACATGGCAGTGCAAAAGATAAGGCTGAAGCATAGGCAGCAATCTTCAGCCAGAAGTGTCAAGTGGATGATCTACTGCGGCCTCTTTCAGAGGTCCCAAGCATCTCACATACCAGTCTTCAGCAGTTTTGATTCATTCCATGTGATATCAATAAACCGTTGGAGGCTGTGGATAATGCAAAGAACTCATGTCCTGACAATATTTTGGCAGTAGTATTGATGGTCCTATTGTTTTCCCCGTCACCACCAGCTGTTTTAGTTTTGCCAGGACAGGATCTTTTTGTGTCCACATTCAGATATTGTTCCAGGTGAAGCACCACCGGTGGAGTTTCTGCCAGTGAGAGGCAGCTCAAGGTATCTGCATTTGCTACGTAGTCTCCTGGACAATTTTCCAACTTGTAATTGAATGTACTGAGAATAAGGACCCAGAAGCCATGGGCAGTATAGCCTTTTCTTCTTTAAGTAACCCTCACAGGAGTTTGTGGTCCGTTATTATTCTAACTTTACATCCAAAAAGATATTGGTCATACTTTCTCACACCAAAGGTGACCACCAACTTTCTTCTCTATTTGAGCGTATTTGCGTTTGGACCAGCCAAAGTCCAAGAAGCATACACCATCGGGCATTTCTCTCGGTTGGGCTACCGGTCAGCCAACTCTACCCTGTTACCATATAGGGAGGCGTTGCATTTCAGCACCACATCTCTCTTGGGATCGTAGTGGGCCAACATCTTAGATGGCAATAGCTGCTTTTTCACTTCCCTAAAGGCTATGTCTTGGCCACGTGACCATTCCCTAGGCTGACCCTTTTTCAATAGCAGGTGTAAGGCTGCCAAGATAGAGAGCAGGTTATGTATGGATTTTCCATAGTAATTCACCAATCCAAGGAAAAACCTAACCTCCAGTACAGATGTAGGAGTCGGGGCACCTTTGATTGCCCTCCCTTTATCTTCTAATAGATGTAGCCCAGTCTTGTCATCTCTGTAGAATAAGTAGGTCACTTGGGGTGCCTGGAGCACACATTTTTCCTTTCTAAGGCATCTGTCCACTTTGGAGAAATGTTTAAGCACTATGTTCAAGTTCTTCAGGTGCTCTTCATTGGTCCTCCCAGTTACTAGGACATCATCCAGATAAATGGTGACCTGGGGTAGATCTTGTGAAATGTTCTCCATGGTCTCCTAGAAAAGGGTGTGGGCTCATGCTACCCCAAATGGCAGTCATATCTATTGAAATAAACCCTCATGTTAATTGTAGCGTACTTCTGGGATTCTTCCTCCTAATTGCAATTGCAGGTATGTATGGCTCATGTCCAGCTTTGTGAAGGATAGCTCCCCACCCCCAGCCAGTTTTGCATACATCCTCTATGGAAGGGTTTGGATATCTACCCAGCTGCGAGAAGTAGTTTCCCGTTTGGTTGAAATTCATAGTTGGTATGACCAAGGTGCTGCTGATTTTGCAAAGTGCATTGGCTTAATGATTCCTTCACTTTCCAGCCTGATTTCTGCCTCTACTTTTGCCAGTAAGGCAAATTGCACTGGGATGGCCTTGTAGAATCATGAATTCCTTCCTGGTCAACATGTAAGATGGTCTTAGCTCCTTTGATAGTCCCTGACCTTCCTGAAAAACATCTGGGTATTTAATTATAATTTCACTCAGGCAGGCATTTTTAAATTGAACAATGTTGAGCCAATCAAGATGGATCTTTCTGAACCATTTCTGCCCCATCAACCTTGTGCCTGAGCCTTTTACAACAATCAGTGGTAACTACACCAACTGCTTCTCTTAGAAGACTGGAACGGGAATCGTGCCCTTAATCTGTAATGGTTCCCAGTACGCATTCTCAGTCTGGCCAAGGTCTTGTGCGAACATAAGGATTGGAGTCCAGAGCGAATCTTGTTAAAGATTGATTCTACAACCACAGATACAGCTGCACCGATATCCACCTCCATGAGAACCGGGTGACCATTTAACCAAACATTTATTTTGATTGGTTCTGATGGATGTTGCTAAGCAAATTTAACTGTTCCAAACCACAAGTAGGTGGACTTTCCAGGGTGTGCACAGTCCTGAATACCAGCTTGTAAGTTGTCTTACTGAAGTTAGGCCTTTTAGGACTCCTTTGCTGCCTCGAGTCCCCATAGTGGCAGCAACTATGAAGGCTTGCTGGCCCGGATCCTGAAGAACAATTTAGCCATTTGGCTGAAGCTAGCTTCATTTTGGGGCTTTGCTGTGGGCTGACCTAGGGTCCCCCTGCTCAGGACGTGTCTTGTGTGAGGCTCTACACTTGCCTATACTCATGTGATGTTCCCCAAGTTCAGTCGGCAGATGAGGGTGTCATTTCCATTGGAGTGCCCTGTAGCTTACATGCTGCACTTGTCACATTTTGTAATGACAAAGTCAATTGTAGTGCCTGTTTGAAATTCAGTTGGGCTTCAGCTAGTAGACACTTTTGTATGGTTATGTCATTAATCCATGTACCAGACAATCTCTCAGCATCTCGTTCATGGTTAACCCAAAATCACATGCCTCTGCCAGTCGTCTCAACCACATCAAAAAAGCCCTGATTCGGATTCTTCTATTTCTCGAATTGCTGAGTAAAACTGATAGAGGAGGCTTGGGAGCTATAGTCCTTCACTAAATCCGTCAGCTCTTGAAAGGTTTTAGTATCTGGTGCCTCAGGGAAAGATAGGCTCTTAATAACTGAAAATTCTGTGGGTCTGCAAGCAGTCAGAAGAATTACTCGTTGCTTTCCCTCTGCCACACTGCCATTTGCTCAGAATGAGTAAAGCATTCTTTTCACATACTGGGCCCAGTCTTTGACAGGATTCAATGAATCAAGCTTCCCAAATAAATGCATGATGCCAGAAATGCTTACCCCAGCTCAATGACAGCTGTTGTGAGTGAATTTCTTTAGGAGCATACTGTCTTCTCTTGTCACCACTGAAATAACTGCACAGAGGCAGGTATCCTGTTGTCAAGTCACCCTTTATTTATCAGCTAGCTCAGAGCTGATCCCTAGAGTGAGGAGACTCTCTGAAACTCCTGTTTATATCTGTCAACCAGGGCTCCCTGATAGGCTAATCAGGGATCTCATACTCAATGAGATCCACCTGGCCAATCTCGTTCCAATCATTACAATGGACAAAAGAGCTGAATTCCAGAGATGAGGTGAGAGCGACAGCCCTTCATTGTCACAGCTGTATTTGACTGAGTCTGGCAATAAGGAACCCTTACAAAACTAGAATCAGTGCATATCAGAGGGCAAAGTCTCTGCTGGTTGGAGTCATACCTGGCACACAGGACCATGATTGTGATTGATGGGGGTCAGTCATCTCACGTCCAGGACATCTCTGCAGGGATTCCTCAGAGTAGTGAGCTTGGCCCAACCATCTTCAGCTTCATCAATGACCTTCTGTCCAATCATAAGTTCAGAAGTTGGGATGTACACCAGTGATTGCACAATGATCAATACCATTTGCAACTCCACAGACATTGAAGCAGTCCATGCAACAAGATCTGGACAATATCCAGGTTTGGGCTGACAAGAGGCAAGTAGTATTTGCGCCAGTCAAATGCCAGGCTATGACAATCTCCAATAAGAGAAATTTTAGTTCCTTTAAAAGGCTAAGAAAAATCGGCATGCCCACAATGACTCTTATCAATTTTTTCAGATGCACCGTAGAAAGCATCCTATCCAGAAGCGTCACAGCTTGGTATGGCAACTGCTCTGGCCAAGACCACAAGAAATTAGAGAGTTGTTAATGCAGCCCAGCCCATCACAAAAACCAGCCTTCATTCCATTCACTCTGTCTATGCTTCCTGCTGCCTTAGGAAAGCAGCCAAAATACTCAGAGCCTCCCAATCCAGCTATACTCTCTTCCACCTTCTTCCGTCAGGCAGAAGATACAAAAATTTGATAACATGTACCAACAGATTCAAAAATAGCTTCTTTTCTTTTGTTATCAGACATATGAATGGACCTCTCATACATTAGAGTTGACCTTCTCTGTGGTTAAACACTATATTCTGCATTCTGTTCTATTACTCTGATCTTATGTAAGGTATGATTTGACTGGATAGCACACAAAACAGTATTTTTCACTGTTTCTCGGTAGATGTGACATTAATAAATCAACCAAATTAAATCAAACCGCCCCTTGATATTAGATGGTATTACAGTCATTGAATACCCCACTATCAGTACTCTTGGTGTTACCATTGACCAGAAACTCAACTGACTGTGCCACTCAAACTTAGTAGCTACAAGATCAGGTCAGAGGCTAGGAATCCTTCAATGGATAAGTCACCTTCTGACTCTCCAAAGCCTGTCCATCATCTACAAGGCACTAGTCAAGAATGTGAATCATAGAATCCTTACAGTGTGAAAACAGGTCCTTCGGCCCAACAAGTGCACACCGACCCTCAGAGCATCCTACCCAGACCCATCCCCCTATGTGTTTGAATACTCCCTACTTGCCTGGATGGGTGCAGCCCTAACCACACTTAAGAAGCTTGACACTGTCCAGGACAAAGCAGCCTACTTGATTCGCACCACATCCACTAATATCCATTCCCTCCACCATTGATGCTCAGTAGCAGCAGTATGTGCCATCTACGAGATCACTGCAGAAATTCACCAGACATTCTGAGACTGTACCTCCAAACCCACCACCACTTCCGTCTGGAAGGGCAAGGGCAGCAGATACATGGAAACACCACCACCTGCAAGTTTCCCTCCAAGGCACTCACCATCCTAATTTGGAAATGTATTGCCTTCACTATTACTGAGTCAGAATCCTGGAATTCCCTCCCTAACAGCATTGTGGGTCTACCTACAGCATATGGATTGCAGTGTTTCAAGAAAGCAGCTCGCCACCACCTTCTCAAGATGAATTAGGGATGGGCAATAAATGCTGGCCAGCCAGTGACGTCCATGCCCTATGAATTAATGAAAAATAAAGTTGTAGTATTGTGTCCGTCTCTGGGCACTGCACTTGTAGAAGAAGCTGAAAGCTTTAGAGAGGGTGCAGAAAAGGTGATGAGAAAGATTCCAGGTATGTGACAATTGGAGGCATGGTTGTTCTCTTAGCGATGATAGGTATTCAAAAGAGTAGATAAAGAGATACTTTTCCCAAGATGGAGGACACGCATTTAAGATAATTAGCAAAAGAACCAAATACCTTTGTTATGCAGCAAAAAAAACAAAGAACTGTGGATGGTAGAAATCAGAAACAAAAACAGAAATTGATGGAAGTACTCAGCAGGTCTGGCAGCATTTGTGGGTAGAAAGTAGAGTTAATGTTTCAGATCAAGTGACTTTTCTTCAGAACTTTCTTATACAACAAGTCGTTAGGATTTGAATGCACTGCCTGAGATTGTGATGGAGGCAGATTCAATGGTACCTTTTGAAAGGGAATTGCAAAAACAGTTGGAATGAAATAAATTGGGCTACAGGGAAAAAACAAGTGAATGAGATTAACAGTATTGCTTTTTCAGAAAGTTGACATAGCCTCGACAGCTGAATGATCTCCTGTAGTGCAATCATTTTATAGTGATTACAATCAAATTAAACACTAATGAATGTATGTGACATCAAAGTCTAATTAATTATCAATTGAGTATGATGTATATAATCCATAGGATTTGAACCCTATTTAAATACATTCTCTCTTAGCAGTGCAAAACGTCACATTCAGAGTTTGTAAAGGAGAAATAATTTTTAGAATGTGTTTGTTAACAGGATATCTAGATTTGCTAAAAGATACAAGTAAAACTTTCCTTAAAAAGTATAAGGTTTACTTATGCACTAGTATTTCCCGAGGATATTATAGCAGTGATTGAATGTTAAAAATATAATTTGAATGTGAGTACCAAACCTCTTAGTTTTAGAAAGATCTTTTATTGATTTTAATCTTTGCTTGTGAGTGATGAATTCACTGGTTATTGGATCACTGTTTGAATTGAATTGGTCCCTGGACTGATTTGTGACATTAACCAGTACAGCAACAGGAGAAATAAGTTTGGCCTCGTTCCTTTTGGGTAGATAAATCATGCGTTATTTCCATTCTAGATCAATAACTAGTAATGGCTACTGTAAAAATATGTGTATATATGGTGCGGATGAGATTCAACATGGCTTTCTGCCTCATTTCTAACAGTCAGATATTCTTCTGATAGTCACTGTCAAGTCTCAAATAAATAGCAACCATTTGTCAAGCTGCTGGAGGTTGACAATGGCCAGAAGTAATGAGCTCCTCCAAGGGAAGTAGAAGCTGAACAATCTGATAAATCATGCATTGGCAGAAAACTTCACAGAATTCATTTTTAGATTACTGAAGCGTAAAACTAATGGAAGTGAACCAAATTTAAACAGCGGTGGGATACATTAGTGGGGCACCCATCATTGCTTAGCATTTTGACCTCATTGTTTATGCAATGTTCAACGAAAATTGTAACATTAGTACAATAAAACAAGAAAAGTCCTATTCTTATTTATCAGACTGGACAGTCTTAAGCTTCAGTATCTCAGCTGTGATTATTAAGGTCTCAGTAGGCTGAATGGCTGGTTTGCGATGCAGAATGATGCCTAAAGTCTGAGTTCAATTCCCACAGCAGCTGGGGTTACCATGAAGAACTGTCCTTTTCAACCTCTCCACTCTGAGTTAAGGCTTAAAATCAGTGTCTAAATAATCTGTATGAATTTTGTATTGTTAAACCAAAGAAGTTAATACTTATTGGGTGAAAGGTTGATCTTTTGGACAAGAATGCAGCTGTCTATCTGCGAGCAACAAGAGGAAACCCAAATAATCTTATAATCTGGGCCTCGTTAATACGCTAGTGATTAGATTCATAACTAAAAGTCAGAAAGTCAGTGACAGATGGCAAGAGGTCTGGGTTACTTGCTAGGCTCAAGGTAATTGCAGAAAAGTAAGGTGGGGGAGGAAGCATAGCTTCCAGGATAGTTAAGAGTTTGCATCTAAGCAAGAGAGTCCTATACTTCTCAAAGTCCCAGAAAAGCATTCCTCCTCTTCCTCCTCCTCCTAGCCTCCACTTGCCTTACAGTGCCCTGACCAGATACCTGCCACACAAATGCCTCCCCTACTGACTTACAGATTAAGATTCCATACTGATCTCATTGATCAATCTGCATGAATGACGTTCCTGCCTGACTCTGACCAGTGTCTCTTACACCTGAAAATCAACATTTTGAATATGAAGAATGAGGAATAAAGAAGATACTAAAAGTTCTGGTTTTCATTATTTTTAGGTACAATTATTTACAATGTTATTATTTACTGTTTAGTCCTTTGATAACTTGGAAGATGCTGAAAACACAAGGTCTAAGCGACATTCCACGTCCGAACTCTGTGATGTGACTTTCAGTGACGTCAGAAAAGAAGGATGGTTGTACTTTCGGCAGCTTGTCACAGAGAAGGGAAAGGCAAGTTATACCTCCACTTCAGCTTCAAAAGTTTTGTTAAGTTGATCACTTACTTCAGAAAAACGTAACTTACATTTGTGCAGTGTTGCGTTTATTCAAACTGTTGGAGCAGAAGTAGTAGGCCATTTGGCCTGCAGTGTTCGCTCTGCCATTCAGTGAGAGCAAGGTTGATCTGATAATCCAAAACTGCTGTCTTTCTGCCTTATTCCCATAACCCTTGATTCACTTACTGATTACAAATCAATCACAGCTTTGAATGTACCTAACAAACCAGCCTCGACAGCCTTCTGTAAGAACATAAGAAATAGAAACAGTAGTAGGCCATCTGGCCCCTCAAGCCCGTTCTGCCAGTCAATAAGATCATGGCTGATCTTTTCATGGACTCAGCTCCACTGACCCACCCAGTCACCATAACCCTTAATTCCTTTACTATTCAAAAATCTATCTATCTTTGCCTTAAAAACATTCAACAAGGTAGCCTCAACTGCTTCATTGGGCATGGAATTCCACAGATTTACAACCCTTTGGGTGAAGAAGCTCCTCCTCAACTTGGTCTTAGATCTCTTCCCCCTTATTTTAGTCCTAGTTCTAAAGCCTCCTAGTTCTAGTTTAAAGTATTGGCAGAGATCTGTTGCTCGGGTTGTGAATGAGGTTGTTGACTTGCTCGCCAAGCTGGCTTGTTTTTGTTCCAACGTTTTGTCACCATGCTACGTGACATCATTTGGGGCAGCACGGTGGCTCAGTGGTTAGCACTGCTGCCTCACAACACCAGGGACCCGGGATCGATTCCAGCCTTGGGCGACTGTCTGTGTGGAGTTTGCACATTCTCTCCAAGTCTGCTCTTCTGGGTTTCCTGCGGGTACTCTGGTTTCCTCCCACAATCCAAAGATGTGCAGGGTAGGTGGATTGGCCATGCTAAATTGCCCATAGTGGCAAGGGATGTTTAGGTTAGGTGGATTAGACATGGGGAGTACAGGGGTAGGGGAATAGGTCTGGGTGAGATGCTCTTCGGAGGGGCGGTGTGGAGTTGTTGGGCCGAATGGCCTGTTTCCATACTATAGGGATTCTATGATTAGTGGAGCCTCTGATGAAGCAATATTATTGTACTCCGCTTGGAATTTATACTGCCCAGTCCATTATGGTGAGTATTGTCATTTCTGGTTTTAATCTGTATGGGTTTGTATATGGGGTCCAATTCTATATGTTTGTTGATTGCATTATGGATGGAGAGCCATTCCTCTAGGAATTCCCGTGTATGTCTCTGTTTGCCTTGAGCTGCCATGGGTACTTTGTCCCAGCTAAACTGATGGCCTTCATAGTCTGAATGTACAGATATTAAGGAGAGTTTGTCATGCCGATTTGCTGCTAGCTGATGTTCGTGTATTCTGATGGCTAGTTTCCATCCTGTCTGTCCGATATAATGTTTGTGGCAGTCGCTGCATGGTATTTTGTAAACTACGTTGGTTCTGCATGTCGTGGGAATGGTGTCTTTAATCCTTGTAAGTGTTTGTCATTATTAAACGCAACAAATTAGAAGGGACCCACCACCTCATCAACAGCATATTCACAGCGATTAAATTCACAAGGGAAGGAGAAACCAACAATCAACTTCCATTTCTGGATGTTAAGGTAGAACAAGTGACAAACGGGGAGTTCCAAACC
The DNA here is from genome assembly GCA_024137785.1 of Ginglymostoma cirratum. Classification (NCBI taxonomy): domain Eukaryota; kingdom Metazoa; phylum Chordata; class Chondrichthyes; order Orectolobiformes; family Ginglymostomatidae; genus Ginglymostoma; species Ginglymostoma cirratum. Next base: position 5,550,842 of record JAHRHZ010000105.1, read on the forward strand.
TCTGTGTACAGAAAAGCAACCCACACGGATCAAATCCTCAACTTCCACAGCGACCACCCCAACGTCCACAAATAAAGCTGCATTAGGACACTGTTTAAATGGGCCAGGACACACTACAACACGCTAGAATTATGCCAGGAAGAAGAAGAGCACTTATACAAGATCCTCGCTTTAAACGGATATCCCTGCAACTTCATCCACAGATGCCTACAAAACAGACAACAACAGAAGGACACAGTACGACTTAACACACTGACCACACTTCCCTACATCAGGAACATATCGGAACTGACAATAAGACTCCTAAGACCACTAGGAATCATGGTGGCCCTAAGCCCACAGCCACTCTATGACAAACACAGAGATTAAAGACTCCATTCCCACAACATGCAGAACGAATGTGGTTTATAAATTCCAAGCAGAGTTAAATAACATCACTTCACCGGAGGCTCCACTGATGATGTCACCAAGCATGGTGACGAAATGTCAACAAAAACAAGCCAGCTCAGCGAGCAAGTCAACAACCTCATCCTAGTTCTAGTTTCACCCATCAATGGAAACAAACTTCCTGCTCCTACCTTATCTATTCTGTTCATAATTTTATATGTTTCTCATTCTTCTAAATTCCAAAAAGTATAGTCCCAGACTACTCAATCTCTCTTCAAAACCAACCCCCTCATTTCGAGAATCAACCTAGTGAACCTCCTTTGCACCCTCTCCAGTGCTAGTACATCCTTTTTCAAGTAAGGAGACCAAAATTGTACGCAGTACTCCAGGTGTGGCCTCACCAGCACCCTATACAGCTTCAGCATAACCTCCCTGTTTTTAATCTCCATCCCTCTAGCAATGAAGGACACTATTTCATTTGCCTTCTTAATTACCTGTAAACCAACTTTGTGATTCATGGACAAGGACACTCAGGTCTGTCTGCACAGCAGCATGTTGCAGTTTATTACCGTTTAAATAATGGCCTACTTTGCTGTTACTCCTACAAAAATTCCTACCTAACATTTACCAACATTGTATTCCATCTGCCAGACCCTTGCCCACTCCTTAACTTATCTATATCCCTTGGCAGACTTTGTGTCTTCTGTACACTTTGCTGTACCAATCATTTTAATGTCATCTGCAAACTTTGAAATACTACACTTGGTCCCCAACTCTAAATCATCTATGTAAACTGTAAACTGTTGTGGTGCCAATACTGATTCCTGAGGCACACCAGTAGCCACTGATCACCAACCAGAAAAACACCCATTTATCCCCACTTATTGATTTCTGTTGTTAACCAATCTTCTGTCCATACTAATACTTTACCCCTCACGCTGTGCACCTTTATCTTATGCAGCAGCCTTTTGTGCGGCACTTTGTTGAATGCCTTCTGGAAATCCAGATACACCACATCCACCGGTTCCCTGTTGTCCACCATGCTCCTAATTTCCTCAAAGAATTGCAGCAAATTAGTTAAACATGACCCGCCTTTCAAGAACCCGTGCTGAATCTACCTGAAGGGACAATTTCTCTCTAGATGTCTCACTATTTCTTCCTTAATTATAGATTCAAGCATTTTCCCCACCATAGAGGTTAAGTTAACAGGCCTATACTTACCTTTCTTTTGTCTACCTCCCTTTTTAAACAGTGGTGTCACATTTGCTGTTTTCCAATTGCTGGAACTGCCCTAGAGCCCAGTAAATTTTGGTATATGTGCGTGAGTGTATTTGCTGTTTCCCCTGCCATCTCTTTTAGTACCCTGGGATTCATTCCATCCAGGCCAGGAGACTTGTCTACTGTTAACACCATTAGCTTGCCCAATACTACCTTTCTAGTGATAATGGTCCTTCTAGATCCTACTCTGCCATAGCCTCTTTGTCATCAATTATTGGCATGTTATTTGTGTTTTCCACTGTGAAGAATGACACAAAATAACTGTGGTAAAGAATTCCACAGATTCATTACCCTCAGAGAAAAAAAATCCTCCTTATCGCTTCTTAAATGGCAATTTCTCACAGATATTATGCCCTCTGTCCCTAAATTCTCCTACGAGGGGAAACTATCCACATTGACCCCCGAAAAGACTTCAACGTTTCAATAAGGTCTCCTCCTTTTTATAAACACAGATGAGTACAGGCCCAGTCTAACTTCATAAAGCATTTTATATTTGAAGGTTGGCTTCAGTTGTAATATAAGGAAACTTAAATTTACACTTATGTATTGTTTAATCTCTTATAGAATTGTAGAAGGGCAGGCAGTGGCAGAGTGGTAAAGTCCCTGGGCTAGTAATCCAAGGCTCCAGGCTAATGGCTTTGAATCCCGTTGCCACAGCTGGTGAAATTTGAATTCAATAAAATCTGGAATTAAAATGCTAGTGCAATGGTGATCGTAAAAAGACCCCTCATGTTCACGATTGCACTTTAGGGAAGGAAGTCGCTGTTCTTACCTGGTCTGGCTTACATGTGACTCAAAATCTTCAATGACGTGGTTTAGTCTTACCTGTTCTCTGAGGGACCCAATTTGCTTAAAGGCAATGAGGGATTGGCCAACCTTGTTGGCCTTTCTAGCAATATTCACATACCATGTAAGAAATTTGAAAAGAAGAAAGAAACAAGTCACAGGCGTATAGTCTTCAAGAGAAGCTAACCAAGATGCACAAATGTAATTTGGCCTCAATTTTAAAGCTGTAACTTCTGTCCTTATTTTAATGTGAAATAGATAATCTAATTTTGGAAAACAGAGATGTGGAGTTGGGTTGATGGATTATAAGTTCTCTTTGTTGCAGACTGAAGTGTTTTAAAAGAATTTGCATGATCTGGTTTTTTTTAGAGCCAGTTAAGTATTATTGCTATGTGAGAAATGTGACAGCCAGTTTGCAAACAGCAAGGTCCCACAGCAGCACTGAGACACGTGACTAATTCGTGTTGATTAAGAGATAAATATTGGCCAAGAAAAGTCCTCTATTCCTCTTTTAATAGTTTAAGATCTTTAATATTTCCCTGAGAAGGAAGACCGGGGAAGGGCGGCAGGTTGACTGGAGGAGGTGGAACAGCCAGAATGTTTAGTTACGGGTATCAACTCCTGGAGTCCAAGTGATGCTCCTGGTTTAGAAGTAATGAATGCTTGTCCAGGTGCCCATTAAAAATGGTGGCGAGACGATCGACTCGTTAAGATATCAGCAGGAGCATCATCACCTTGTCTAGCTTTGCCATAAGGTTTGCCCTACCCATTGTGCTTGTGTATGTAATGAGCTGAGAACCACCTATTGCTCAAGCAATGCCCACCCGCTCCAAGTGGAAATGTTCACTTCCATGCCCACCACTGAACCTAGACGCATAACACAAATGTTTTTATTATACCTATTTTTCACACATGAGCTCCGTTTAATTTGTTCCATAAATGACATGTGAACAAGAGGCAACTCACAACTCAAAGGAAATTGTAATTCCTGTATAGATTTTGCATCCTGTAGAACCACATAATTTGTAAGAAACATAGCAATTAACACAAATTTTCTTGAGTTTTATTTTTCTCCCAAAGGAAGTCTCCCTTATTCCAGAAGCCAGGATTAGTGAATAAACTTTCCTCACCTCCCATTAATCTCATTCCATTTTTAACCAGCTCTATTTTTGAAAAAAGAAACAAATTCTGGACTGGTGTCAGGAAGTTGTTCTTCACACAGGAAGTGGACAACACATAGGGGATGTAAAGGCATTCACCTTGGAAATGTTTAACAAATTGACCCACACTTCCTGTTTTATCTTTCTCTTTCTGTTTTATCTGTTTCATTCAGTCTTAAATTGTTTATAAATAATAACTCAGTGCTACTGCTTTTCCCAAGATGATATTGGCGAATTCAACATTCTTCTGTGATCATTTATGTTATTTCTGCTCAATTTATACCAGTCATATTTTGTTGGCAAAATATAAGGTTACTGTTATCAATTTACCTTGTATGTTGTGTAGTATGATCTTGAATCTAAGATTGACACTGAATAATTAATAAATAGTTATTATGAATCCACAGAATTTAATTAATGTGAGGTAATTCAATATTGAGGCATCATAACTTCCTGAGCCAGTCATCAAAATATTTTTATATAACCATAAGGTAGCCTTAAGTATGAACACTTAGTGTCAGTCTGCATAGGATGTGGTTTCCTCTGTCAGCATCCATCGATTTAATTGTAAGTGCAACACGAAATTATAACTCTATGCTTAAAACCGCATGAGAAGGGAGTAAAGCAGGCAAATTTTGTGGATGTTTATGAAATCACGTATAAAAAGTTGTGATTTGTTAGCTTTAAAGTTCTGTGATAAAGTAAAAAAAATTATTAATGATATTTAAGTATATTCTTTGTTTATTTAGTATAATATTGATATCACTGGTGCTGTTAGTTATTTAAGAATCTGGTATGCATATTACGAGATCAATAGTTGATCAATAAACAATCATTCATGTGTATTTTAACAAAAGAGAATTAATTCTGTTTAGAATAGTTTGGCTGCTATTCTCATCTTAAACACATAATCTAATCAGCAAATAAATTAGAAAGAATTCTTAAACACAGCAAGCCACCCTTAAAGAGAAAGGTAGATGTACTCTTAAGTGACAGCCTTTATAAAGGATCCTGTAAAGTGTCTCCCAAAAATAGTACCCTGTTTTCTGCTGTTTATTTCCAGCACTCACCTCTTTGAAGTATCAGGAGAATTCTTTATTTTTCCCTCTTCCTTGCCAGTAGTGGGTAAACCCCAGGCCTTCTGTTGCAATATGCATACAGAACTCACATTTCACTGTCATAGTTCTAACTATATGAATGTAAAATATAACTACCACGCAGAAAATCAGAGCAGTATTTTGTCAGTGGTGCTGATACCCATTTGTGATGGCGTGTTATGCATGTTAACCTTAAATACTATCATCGTATCCCTCAGATTAATGTAGTACCAGTAATGGGCTAGAAATCTAAGACAGTTATTTTTTCTGTGGTGCAGAAGGATGGTAGTATTTAAAATAGGGAAAAATCCCACATAAATGTAACTCAGCTGTTGATTTATGGTGATCTCTTACTTTCAAACATGACCTTTAGTTGCAGTGCTGTATTGGTCAATAAATTGGTTTTCTGCACAATCAGAAGCGTATGGTTTTGAGTAAATGATTTGGGGTAAAAGGATATTATAGTTTTATATGATGTGGTGACTTGTATTATTATGTTATGCTGTACTTATTTAGTCATTTTCTTGGATTATCTAATGATTTATTTATTTGTTTCTAGTCCATTAGTCCTGCTCATTACTTGTTGGTCTATTGATTTTTCACTTGTTGGATTATTCATGTATCGCTCACAAGACCTTAGCTTTCTCTTGTTTATACTACTTTTCATTTTATCTGTACACAGACACTAAGCATACTTATTTGTAAAGTATTGAAATGAATGTCATTCTGTGTTATTTACAGATTAGGTCATTTAAAACTAATAATTGTTCTATTTCTTTTTAACAGAGAGTTGTAAGCAGCATTCGTTCTTGGAAAAAGGTGTATGCTGTCCTGAGATCACATTCCCTATACCTGTACAAGGATAAAAGAGATGCAGTGACTTATGATTGTGAGGATGAACAGCCCATTTGTATTAAGGCCTGTTTGATTGATATTTCATACAGTGAGACGAAAAGGAAGAATGTTTTCAGGCTGACTACATCCGATTACTATGAATACCTATTCCAAGCTGAAGATAGAGACGATATGTTGAACTGGATTAAAATCATCCAAGAGAATAGTAAAACAGAGGGAGAAGTAAGTATGATGCAAATTATTTTACATTTTTAATTCATGAACTCTTAACTCTACTGGTAGGGTTAAGTTAAGGGTGTCACCTACTTCACAGGATCCATCCTTCAGAAACCATCAGGCACACACCCCACTAAGTACAAAAACAACTTAAGTTATCACTCACGTACTTCAAAGCTAAATATCTGATGTTTTAATCTTTCTGACAGAAGAACACAAACCTATGCTTATGACTTACAGTGATGGCACAACAAGATTAGAAGTTTGTGGCCTTTACATTCATATAAACTAGGAGCAGGATAATGCCATTCGGCCCTTTTAACCTGCTCTGCCATTCAATATGATCATAGCTGATTCTCTAACTTAGTGCCATATTCCCACTTTCTGTCAATACCCTTGATGCCTTGAATGTCTAAAATAATTGTCAATCTCTTTTTTGAATAAACTCAGTGACCCAGCCACCACAGCCTTCTGTGGTAGCAAATTCCACAATTTGACCATCCTCTGAATGAAGCAGCGTTTCTTCTTCTCAGCCCTAAATAGCCTGCCATATATCCTGAGTCTGTGACCCTTGGTTTACACTCGCAACTAGAGGAAACATTCTTCTTACCTCAAGTCTGTCTAGCTTCACTAGATTTTATTCTTTCCAGTATATTCTCTTTCATTATTCTAAACTCTAGTGAATACAGGCACAGTTGAACAGTCTGTCCTGAGAAGACTCTCCTGCTATCTCCGCTCTCAGCCTAATGAACATTTTCTGCACTCCCTCGATGGCAAGTATAACCTTCAATTGGACGACCAAAAATGCACATAATCCTCCAAGTGTTGAAAAGCGCCCTTCCACCACTACCCACTGTCTTCTGTGGACAAGCCAATTCCGACTCCACGTGGCCAAGTCACCGTGGATCTCATACATCTTAATCTTCTGGATGAGCCTCCCATGAGGGATCTTGCTGAAAGCGTTACTAACATCCATGTAAACAACATTCACTGCTCTACCCTCATCAATTACCTTTGTCACCTCCTCGAAAAATTTAATCAACTAAGTAAGACATGACCTGACCTGCCCTGCCCAAAACCAATGCTGACTGTCCCTAATTAGCCCATACTTTTCCAAATGTGCATAAATCCTATCCCTAACAATTCTCTCCAATAGTTTCCCAACCACTGATGTGAGACCACTGGTGTGTAGTTTCCTGGATTATCCCTATTTCCTTTTTGATCAAAGGAACAACATTAGCTGCTCGCCAGTCCTCCTGGACTTCTTTAGCTAGCGAGGATACAAAGATCTTGGTCAAGGCCCCAGCAATCTCCTCTCTTGCCCCTCACAGTAACTTGGGGTAGATACCATCAGGCTCTGGGATCTTATTCATCTTAATGCTTTTCAAGAGATCCAACACCACTTCTTTCTTGATCTCAAAATGCCCAAGCATATCAGCATGCTCCACACCCATCTCACTATCCCTCCATATCCTTTTCCTGAGTGAGTACCGATGCAAATTGCTCATTTAGGATTTCACCCACATTTTCTGGCTCCAAGCACAAGTTCCCTCCTTTATCTTTGAGAGGTCCTCTTGTTCTTAATGTATCAATAGAATGCCTTGGGATTCTCTTTAACCCTACTTGCCAAGGTCATTTCATGGCCCCTTATTGATCTTCTAATTCCCTACTTGATTACTTTCCTGCTTTCCTTAAATTCCTCATGGGCCCTATCTGATTTTAGCTTCTTACACCTTGCTTATGCTGGTTTTTCCCTTTTTGACTAAATTCATAACATCCCTTGTTATCCAAGTGTCCCTTACCATACCACCCTTATCCTTCTTCATTATTGGAATATACTAGTCTTGAACTCACCCCAGCAGTTCTTTGAACAGTTCCCACATGTCAAATGTGAACTTGCCTGATAACAGCTCCTCCCAATTAACATTCTCTAGCTCCTGCCTAATACTGACATAATTTGCCCTCCCCCAATTTAGTGCTTCCCACACGGTCTGACTTATCCTTGTTCATAGCTATCTGAAAACTTAAGGTACAAAAACAAAGTTGCTGGAAAAGCTCAGCAGGTCTGGCAGCATTCGTGAAGGGAAAAACAGAGTTAGTGTTTCAGATCTGGTGGCCCTTCCTCAGAGCTTTTCCAACAACTTTGTTTTTGTTCCTGATTTACAGCATCCGCAGTCCTTTCGGTTTTTATTGAAATCTTAGAGGTGTGATCACTGTTAGCAAAATGCTCAGTCACCTGACCAGGTTCATTAGCTAATACAAGGTCCAGTAAGGTCCTCCTTTAGTTGGACTATCCACATACTGTTGCAAGAAACCCTCTTGGATGCACTTAACAGATTCCACCCCATCTAAGCCTCTTGCTCTATGGGAGTCTCGGTCAGTACCGGGGAAGTTAAAGTCACATACAGTGACAATTCTGTTTTTATTGCACTTTACCATAATCTGCCTACATATTTGTTCCTCGACTGTTGGGAGGCCTATAGTATAATGGATGATTGCACCCATCTTATTTTTGAATTCTACCCATATTGCCTCAGTGGATGAGCCCTCCAGCATGTCCTCTCTGAGAGCAGATGTAACATTCTCCCTGATTCGTAATGCAACTCCTCTAGCTCTTTTAACTTTTACTCTAACTCATGGAAAACAATGAAACCCTGGAATGTTGAGCAGCCAATCCTATCTCCCTCGCAACCAAGTCTCTGTAATAGCCACAACATCATATCCCATGTACTGATCCAGGCCGTAAGCTCATATGCCTTATCCTTAATATTTATTGCAGTAAAATAAACATATTTCAACCCACTAGTACCGTTGTGTTCATTTATATGTGTCTGCCTGTCCTTTCTTTCTGATTTACAAGTCCTAACATCCTACCTTCCCAACATTTCCTCCACTTGCTGACCTGCTCCTCTGGTTCCCAGCCCCCTGCCACTCTAGTTTAAATCCTCCTGAATAGCACTAGCAAACCTCCCTGCGAGGATATTGGTTCCCCTCCAGTTTAGATGAAACCCATCCCTCTTGTACAGGTCACCCCTGCGCCACATCCTTGGCTACACATTCATCTGACCTATCTTTCTATTCCTTGCCTCACTAGCATGTGGTGCTGGTAGTAACCCAGAGATTACTACCCTCGAGGTCCTGCTTTTCAGCGACTTTCCTAACATCCTGTACTCACTCCGAAGGACCTCATCCCTCTTTCCACCTATGTCATTGGTACCATTGTGCGCAAGGACCTCTGGCTACTCACCTTCCCCTTAAGAATTTTGTGCAACTACTCAGAGATGTCCTTGACCCTGGCACCAGGGAGACAACACACTATCCTGGAGTCTTGGATGCAGCCACAGAAATGCCTGTCTGTGCCCCTAACTAGTGATTCTCTGACCACTGTCGCTCGCTTGGATCTTGCCCAACCCTGCTTCTACTGCAGAGCCAGTTGAAGTGTCACAGGCCTGGCTGCTGCTATTATACTCCCCTGAGAGGCTATTCCCCATAACAGTATCCAAAATGGTATACATGTTAGATAGGGAATAGCCACAGGAGACTCCTGCACTACCTGCCTGCCTCTCCTAGCAGTCACCCATCTACCTGACTGAACCTCTCTAACTAATGTCTATCACACTGTTTGCCCCCTGTATGGTCCTCGGTGTGTCTAACTGCTGCTTCAATCAAACAATGCAGTCTGTGAGGAGCTGCAGCCAGTCACATTTCTTGCAGGCATAGTCATCAGGGACACCAGACTGCTCCCTGATCTCCCACATCTGGCAGGGAGGGCACACCACTGCCATCTCTGCCCCTTTACACTAAGAAAGATGGAAGAATCTTACCTTGCCTACCTTACTCAGAGAAGCCCAATATTTACCTAAGCCAGCACTTATACCAACTAGCTGCACTGTTTCCTTAAATTACAGTACAATCATTACAAGCAGACCAAATACCCTGTAGGCTTCCTTTCAGTCTCTCTCTTTGAGAGGTGTGTTCCTCTCAGCTCCTAAAGGATTCTTTCAGCATCTTGTCTGCTGATGGTACTCTCCTCCCTATTCTAAGACTTACCTGAAGTTCCTTCCCACTGATTTGGAGAGGTGATATGTAGGCTTATAAAACAAAAGGATATGACAGCATTGCAGGGTAGCTATTTTGGTCGGGATGCCCAGAGTGGTACAGGACAGGACAGAGTGTACAAACATTTCTGAGAAACAGCAAATAGGGTCAAATGGGGAAAAAAGGCATCCTACTTAAATGTATATTGTATTTTGAACAAAATAAATTAACTGGACTAGAGGTTAATGGATTTGATCTTACAGCCATTAGGGATAAATGGTTACAAGGAGATCACAGATAAAATTGTATCAGAGATAAAAGGTACTGCAGATGCTGGAGAATCCGAGATAACAAGCATGGGGCTGGATGAAGGGTTTAGGCCCGAAACGTCAAGTTTTCCTGCTCCTATGATGCTGCTTGACCTGCTGTGTTCATCCAGCCCCATGCTTGTTAACAAGGAGATCACAGCTGGGTATTAAATAGTCAGGTGTATGTGGCTTTTGAAATGACAGGCAGGAACAAGAGGATGGTGGGGTAGTTTTATTGGTGCAGGCAGAATAAGTATGGTACCAAGAAAGAAATAGAATCAATATGGGTAAAGATAAGAAATAACAAAGGGAGGAAGACACTGATGTTATCTGCAGTCTCCCTAACAGTAGCTGCGTTGTAGGACAAGGTAATGAGAGCAAGATAATGAGAGCAATACTTTATTCTCTGTGGATTGGGAGTATTCACTTAGCACAGGTAGTCTCGAAGCTGATTCAATAAATGTATTTGGGATAATTTCCTAGAACAATATGTTGTGAATCCAATCAAGGATCAGGCCGTTTTGCATCTGGTAATGTCTAATGGGGAGAGTTTAATAAATAACCTGAGACTAAAGGATTCCCCAGGAAACAGTAACCATAGCGTCGTAAAATTTAGCATTCAGTTTGAGAGTGAGACACCTTGGTTGGAAACAACTGTCCTGAACTTAATTACAAAGAATCAGGACCATGTTATTTGAGTGGACAGGAGGATGAGTTTAGAACAGACTGGTAATGAATAATGGCAGATGTTTAAGCAAATAGTTCATGACTCTCAGAAAAAGTACATCCCAATGAGCAAGAAATATTAAGAGGCCAACGTGAGCATTGACCCCTTAGAGATAGTGGCTGGGAGGTAATAGGGAACCAGGAAATGGTAGAGGAGTTGAATATATACTCTGCATAAGTCTTCATTATTCATTAATAGTATTCAAGAAAATACAAAGAGGAAAACATGATGAGAAGGAAATATATACACTAACTATCACCAGAGATAAAATATTAGGAAAGTTATTGGGGCTAAAGGCTGATAAGTACCCTGGACCTGAGGGGTTGCATCCTAAGCTACTAAAGGAAGTATGATGCACTGGGTAGTAGTCTTCCAAGAATCCCTTGATTCTAAAGGTTCTAGAGGACTGGGACACCGTGTATGTGACACCGTTATTCAAAAAAGGAGACAGAAAGCCAGTAACTATAGGCCAATAAGCTTAACATCTGTAATTGGGAAAATGTTAGAGTCTGTTATAAAGGATATAATAGCAGAGCATTTAGAGAAGGGTCTGTTTCCACACTGTGGGGATTCTACGGTTATGGTTATGTAAATATATAATATAATTGAGCGCAGTCAGCATTGCTTCATGAATTGGAAATTATGCCTGACAAATTTATTAGAAATATTTGAGGAAACAAGCAGAATAGATAAAGGGAATCATTGGATGTGATATACAGCATACTCTTTATTAACTGGCACTGACCAGAAGTGTGCCAGTTGATATCTATTCTGGTTGATCAAGAGGTCCACTTAATCAATATAAAAACACACCCGGTAATAGAAACGTAATTTGGGGGTATACACATCATTGTTAGACTTTATTTATAGCATAAATCAATTAAATAAGAATGCAACTTTGCCTTAAATAAAACTTACCAGCAAACAGACTTCTCAACTGACTGCTCGGAAATCACAATAATACGGTAAACTTCAAGTATTTCAAGTATGTAATTTTTGCCAGTTAATCAAGAGTGCTGTTCATAATGTACAGGTTAAAACAAGACATTTAGATAAGGCAATTGATAAGGTATTACGTATAAGGCTACTGAATGTGATAAATGCCCATTGTGTTTGAGGTAGTATATTAGCATGAATAAAGGATTGGCTAACTGACAGAAGATAGATATTTGGGATAAAGGATCGCAACCTGTAACTACTACCAAAGGAATCCGTGCTGGGGCCACAATTATTTGCTGTGTGTGTGTCATTGACTTAGATAAGGGAAGTAAAAATGCTAGTTTTTGGATGGCTCAAAAATAAGTGGGAGTAAGGCAAGTGGTAAGGATTACAGAGCCTATGAGTGATACCTGACTGGGCAGAAACTTGGCAAATATAATGTGAGCTTATATACTTGTGCAGGATGAATAGAGGAACTGAGTATTATTTAAATGGAGAAAGTTGCATGTTGGAGGGATTTGGGGATCCTCATGCCTGAATCATAGAAAGCTTCCATCCAAGTTTAACAGGAAATAGAGAAGACAAATGCAATATTGGCCTTTATTCAAAGGAAATGGAGTATAAAGATAGGAAAGTCTTGTTAAAACTATACAAGACATTAGCCAGACCACAGCTAAAATACCATGAACAGTTTTAGTCCCCTTATCTAAGTAAAGAGAGTGTTCATTAGGTTGACCTCAATTATGAAGGGATTTTCTTATAAGTAGAAATTGAATACTTCTGCCAGCACTTATGTTATAGATAGGATATTATTAAACTGGAGAAAGTTCAGAAAAGATTTACCAGGATGTTGCCAGCAGCAGAGTGTTTGCGATATAAAAATAGACTAGAAAAGCTGAGATATTTTCACTGGAGCATAGGAGTTTGAGGGGTGACCTTATTGAGAGTTATAAAATCAAGGGGCATAGATAAAGTGAATCACAAGGGTCTTTTCCCTAGGGTAGGGGGAGTTCAAAACTAGGGGGTGTATTTTTAAGGTGAGAGGAGAAAGATTTAAAAAGGACACTAGGGGCAGTTTTTTTTATACAGTGGTTTGTGTATGGAATGAACTGCCAGAGAAAATGGTGGATGCAGGTACAGTTATAATGCTTAAAAGACATTTTGATCAATTCGTGAAAAGGAAATGTTTGGAGGGATATGGGCCAAGTGCAGGTAGGTGAGGCTGGTTTGGTTTGGGAACATGGTTGGCATGGACTGGTTCAATCGAAGGGTCTGTTTCCTTGCTGTATGACTCTGCCTCTCATCTTTCTAAACTCCAATGAGTAGATTCAATGTTATTGAAACATACAAAGTTCTGAAGGGACTCAACAGGATAAGTGTGGAGAGGTTGTATCCCCTTGTGAGAGAGTCTAGCACCAGAAGATATAAACTCATAGTAAGGAGTCACTTAATTAAGACAGAAATGAGAATTAATCTTTTACCTCAGAGGGTAGTGAATCTGTCAAATTCTTTACCACTGAGAGTTGTTGAGGATAGATTGTTAAGAATGCTCAAGGCTGAGATAGATTTTTAATCAGTAAGAGAATTGAGGTGTATGGGAAAAATTAGATTTGAGGATTACCAGATCAGCCACGATCTCATTGAATGGTGGAGCAGATTTGATGTGCTAAATGGCCTACTTCTGCTCCTAAGTCTTGTGGTCTTATGGTCTTCCTGCCTCCGCCAGTAAGCTAAAACCTGTTTCAGGATCTACCCAAAGTGCCACCAGATGTAGTCTGCCACTAATCATTTTCCTGCCAGGCAGCCCTGTTAGCATGTTAGTTTGGCTGCTACCAGAAGAGATATGGAAAGCAAATTATAATACAGCCCCACCATTAAATTGAATAGGGCCTCCATGTCCTCAGTCTTGCAAAGTTTACTCCCACATTGTTGCACACACCCACATTTCCTATGCCTCCCTATAAGTATCAGATCCATTTTGTGGAGAATTGTGAGATAAGTGATGCCGACCAAAGCTTTCAGAATGGTTGATCATCCTTTCTTCTTGATTCTGTACTGGTGCTAGGTTACATATATTTCTTGTTATTTCTTATTAGGACACAAGTTCAAGACTGATCGAAGTAAAATTAAAGGAATACAGAAACCAGAGGTAATGAAATCAGTTAGATATTGAATTATTTGATAATGTCTTGTTCATGACACAACTGATCAGAATTTTTTGTCATCTGCTGCTGAGTTAGAGAATGACTATCTTGCTCCCAGTCAGCTTGTTCACTGCAGCCTTTATCCTTGTTAGTCAAGGACATTTCAGAAATGTTTAATACTCAAAAGGATACGAACACTGCTGTAAATCATTTTTCCGAACTGGAATTGTTTTTGGAACAATGTTGAATTCAATACATTCCTTATCTGTAATTATCTTTTGGTTTGGTACTAACTTTTCACAGTATCTTTTTAAAAGTTGATGTCAATTGAACTGCTAAGCATATGCTGAAAAGACGTGAATTTCTTTACAGTGTTCAAGTTCCATATATCTTCCTCTTGAAAGTTGGTTGCTGTCTGTATTTATGTGCACATTATAACCACATGTAAAGTGTTATTGGTGGTGCTGTTGTGGTTTTATGTGATGACTGTGTCATTTTGATACTATTTTAAAAAGGAGAAATTCCAAAAGGAAATATTTTGAATATTTACCAGAATTTGGCAAACTTCCTTTAGTATTCAAACATCATACAGTACTATATTTGGTCTATCAGTGAAAGTTGTATTAGAGCTAATACTAGTGCCAAAATATTAGGAGGTGAAGACTCTAAGCCCTTAAAAATGTTTAAATTTCTAAAAAAAAGGCTGGTTTCAGCATATCATCAGTAGATGTTGGACTTCTTTCAATGGACCACAGGAGCTTGACGAATGACCTTATAGAGGTTTATAAAATCACGAGGGGAATAGATAAAATGAATAGCAAAGGTCTTTTCCCTCGGATGGGAACATTCAAAACTAAGAGCATATTCTTAAGGTGAGAGAAAGAAAGATTTAAAAGGGACCAAAAGCAATTTTTTCACAGAGAGGGTTGTTAGTAGGTGGAATGAATTACCGGAGGAAGTCGTGGATGCAGGTACAGTTACAACATTTAAAAGACATTTGGTTAGGTACGTGAATAGGAAAGGTTTAGAGACTTATGGGCCAAATGCAGGCAAGTGAGTCTAGTTTAGTTTTGGTCAGCAGAGAACGAATTGGACTGAAGGGTCTGTTTCTGTGTTGTATGACTCTATGACTCTATAAGTTAAGTAGTTTTACAGAAACACAGTGCCATTATTTTGTTCTTCTGAACTTCCTACACTAAAGGTGTTGATTATCTTTCTGGGTAGGTTTCCCAGGCACTGTATGCTTATGACACTATGCCCATTTTTTTTGTGCAGTCCTGATTTTATTACAAAGGATTTTGAGCCTGATTTGGTGGTACTCTGGAATTCATACAGGACATTTGTGGCAAAGTTTTGATGGGTAGGAATTTGGGACCAAACCAGATCAGTTGCAGGACAAGGTATTGCTTTTCACTCTGAAATCATATAACCAAACTCAGACTGAAAATTAAGCTTGGCCCTTTCCTTAACCAATTAAGCTGCCAAAGAGTCTGTCATATCCTAATTCTTTTAGAAATCATAAATGGTAACTTTGTTTACAAACTAATGTTTAATTTTACTTGATGGATCTTACAATAGTGCTGTTTTAATTGGGGACGGTTATTTGCTGTGTAATGGGCGATATTAGGCCTCTGTTGACACCCAGACTGGGATTATTGTCTGCTTATTATTATGTTCCACAAATGGAACCTTGCTGAACCCAAATTCATTGTGTTTCCTACAATTTTCAGAAATAGGTACTGTTACAACTGAGGCTGGAGGACTGTTTCATTGCTCTAGTCCCTCAAGTCCATGGGTTGTACCATCAAAAACCATATTTTTCCACTTACCAAGATGACCAATTAGATGCCACTATGCCAGCTTTTTAAACAAAAGGGCCTTTCAACTCGTGTGGGATGTTTTGGAGTCTGTTGTTTTGATGTACTGGCACATTTCAAGTCATTATTTATGCACAGTTATCTTTGAAGTCTTCTAGACACAGCTTGCTCAGGAACTACCATCTTGGAATTCTTTCAATCAGTCTTTCAAATATCTTTTACCCTGAACTCGTGGAGAATCATCTTCTCAGAAACAGGAGAGATCAGCTGGCTAAAGCAGGCTGTCCTCCAGTCCGAAACAAAAACAGAAATTGCTGGGAAAACTCAGCAGGCTTAGCAGATTCCGTAGAGAGAAAGCAGATTTGATAGTTTGGATCTAGCAACTCTTTGTTAGAACAGACACTACTTCTTTCCTCCAATTCAGCTTGTCCTGAACAAGCCTTTCTCCAAATCGACTTGTTTTTGACAGGATTTCCTCCAATACAGATAGATAAAGCAAGAACATCTCTGAGTTAGTCACTGTTCAGAAAAATCTACAGCAAACCAAGCAGTTATCACCAGTCGTATGATTTCTAGGTAGTCTTGTAAAGAAAAATCTCAATGTCCACATTGAAGTTTAAGTGGCCTCATTTAAAGCAGCTACTCCACCCTGGTCCGCAAAGTTTGAAATAAATTCCTTTTTTCTCATAATCCTTCAAAATTTAAGTCCCCCAAACAATCAAAGTTTTGGCGAAGATCTGTAGCTCGGTTTGAGGGTGAGGTTGTTGACTTGCTCGCTGAGCTGGCTTGTTCTCGTTCAGATGTTTTGTCACCATACTAGGTGACAACAACAGTGGAGCCTCCGATGATACGGTGTTATTCTACCCCGCTTAGAATTTATACTGTTTGGTCCACTATGGTGAATACTGTCATTTCCGTTTTGATCTGTATGGGTTTGTATGTGGGCTACTATGGTTACCATGTCCCAGTTAAACTGATGGCCTTCATTATCTGAGTGTACCGATATTAAGGAGAGTTCGTCATGCCATTTTGCTGCTAGCTGATGTTCATTAATGAAGTAGAAATTAGAATTCCTTAGAATCCCTACAGTGTGGAAACAGGCCCTTCAGCCCAACAAGTCCACACCGACCCTTGGAGCATCCCACCCAGACCCATCCCCCTATAACCCACACACCCCTGAACACTATGGGCAATTTAGCATGGCCAATCCACCTAGCCTGCACATCTTTGGACTGTGGGAGGAAACCGGAGCGCCCAGAGGAAACCCCCACAGGCACGGGGAGAATGTGTAAACTCCGCACAGACAGTCACCTGGGTCTGGAATCGAATCCGGGTCCCTGGCGCTGTGAGGCTGCAGTGCTAACCACTGAGCCACTGTGCCGCCCCTGATGAAGATAATGGAGTAGAATAACACAGTTTCCTCGGAGTCCACTGATGATGTCACCTAGCATGGTGACGAAACGTCTGAGCAAGAGCAAGCCAGCTCGGCGAGCAAGTCAACAACCTCCTCCAAATAATATTAAATGTAAAGTGTCTTCACAGCAGCATTTCTCAAAAATTGGCTGTAAGACATTTAGGGATGTCTAAGGCTTTATTTCTTTCCTTTTCCTTCTTTCCATTTTTTTCCCATCCTATATTCACTTTTGTGTGAGCTTTCTGTGTTTGCAGAATAAAAGAGCAATATTTAATACTTGCACGTTAGTGTGATTGGTTGAGAGCTTTTTGTTTTTATTTTACCAACCTAATTATCATTTTATTTATTGCGATGTTTACTTTTTATGTTCTTGCTCAAAACAGATACAAAATGTTCACTTGATACATTTAATGCTTCCTTAACCTGCCCTGCCCCCTTTAATGCCTTATATACATATACATCCAGGCCCCTCTATCATGCATGGCCTTTAGAGTTGTAACTTTTATTTAGACTCTTTCTCCATGTTTTTTCTACCAAAATTCTGTGTATTGAACTCAATCCGGCACATATACACCCACTCCAGCAACTTATCAATGTCGTTCTGAAGGTTTACACTATTTTTCTCACTGTTTACAATGGTTCCACATTTCATACCATCCACAATAATGCCCTGTACCCCAAGGTCTAGATTGTTAATGCATAATCAGGAAAAGCAAGGGTCTCAACACTGACCCCTGGAGAATTCTATTATAAACCTCTACCCAATCCAAATGACTGCTCTCTGTTTTCACTTGGCAAATTTTGCAACCATATTGCTGCTGTTCCTTTTATTCATGTGCGCTAATTTTGTTCAAATGTTTGTAGTGTGGCACTGTATCAAATGTCTTATGGAAGCCAGAAGTGTTATCTTGATCAACTGTTACTTCTTCAAAAAAAAATCCAGCAAGTTAGTTAAAAATAACTTTCCATTAGGAAATTTATACTGGCCATACTTAAATATTTGTCTGTGGCACTATTAATGTTGTCCCAACTTATTGGTTCTAGAAGTTTTCATCCACCATAATTAAGCTAAAACGTTGTAGAGCTGGATGAACACAGCAGGCCAAGCAGCATCAGAGGAGCAGGAAAGTTGACGTTTCGGGTCGAGACCCTTCTTCAGAAATCTTC
>JAHRHZ010000105.1:5569574-5588117 GCA_024137785.1 Ginglymostoma cirratum
CTGCTTGGCCTGCTGTGTTCATCCAGCTCCACAACGTTTTATCTCAGATTCTCCAGCATCGGCAGTTCCTACTATCACCGTAATTAAGCTGACTGGTCTGTAGTTGCTTGACTTATTCTTGCATCCTGTTTAAATAAGGCATAACGTTTGCAGTTCGGAAGGTGGGCGTGGACTCAATGGGCTGAATGGCCTGGTTCCACACTGTGGGGATACTGTGTTTCTATGATCCCTCTGAACTTTCTATATTCAGCCCAACTTTCAAATAAATTTTCGACCTGATATCTGTCATAAGTGTAATTTTTTTCTTTTGAATCGTATCTTCTACCTCTTTTGTCATACAAATATCCGAGTTTTCCTTACCTTTCCCACTTGAGGGAATATACCTTAACTGTGCCCAAGTAGTATTATTCTGTTGACCAGGGATTAAGAATACCTTCCTTGGCAGTAATTTTTTATGGCTCTTTTTTTCATTTGATCAAATTATAAGGATATAATCAATCCTTTGCTAGGAGGGGCAAGAAAAAGCAAATTCTACTATAGAACTAGTTTCTGCTCATGTTGACTTTCTCAATGGTGAGGAAAAGAGATGGCTGAAGGTCCCATCTTCTCAACCTTGCCTAAGGCGTGGTGACCCTGAGGTAAAACTTACCACCTAACATCTCTCTGTAATGTGAGAGCAGCCCTTGGTCCTGTAGGACTATGGCAACATTTCATTCAGGCAACACATTAAGCACTCACTGGAGGCAGAAGGATCACAGTAGCCCCTTTTTCAACCATGCAGAAGCAGAGCACATCAGTGCAAAAAGGAAGGCTGAAGCATTTACAACAATCTCCAGCAGAAGTTCCAAGTGGATGATCCATCTTGACCTCCTTTGAAGTTCCCAGCATTACAGATGCCAGTCATCAGCCAATATAGATTTCTCCATGTGATATCAAGAAATGGCTGGAGACACTAGTTATTGCAAAGGCTATGGGTACTGACAACATTCCGGCAATGATACTGAAGACTGGAGATCCAAAACTTACTGTATCCCTAGCCAAGCTGTTCCAAGCTGTATGTCCTGCACATAAAAGGTAGGTTAAGTTCAAACAGGTCAGTTATGGCCTCATCAATCTTCTCTCAATTATCAATAAAATGATTGCTGGTGTGATTAAAAGTGCTATCAAGAAGCACTTGGGAACGCCATCACCTGCAAGATGCCCACTTGCTAAAGTCAAACACCATGTACACCTGCAAATGAGTCACCATTCCTACAGTGTGTTGGATCAAGATCCTGAAACTCCCTCATTCATAGACTTGTGGTTGCACCTGTCCCAAATGGACTGCAGTGGTTCAAGACAGCAGTTCACCACTATCATCTCAAGGCAATTAAGGATGGGCAGTAAGTGCTGGACCTGCCAGCACAGCCCACATTACTTGAATTAATTTTAAAAAAGGAATACTCTCAAATTAACTGAATTAAACTGTATATTATAGCTAAATAAGCAAAATGATTTAACTGTCTAAATTGAAAGGTTTACTAGTGAAATGGTCAGATTGCCCCATGTCCAAAAATACAGAAATATCCAGGGTTGAATTTAAGGCTATGTGTCAAAACACAGGTAAATAATTACTGTACCACTACTTCAATTTTAGCTTCTTCCATTACTGATATGGTACCTGTATTGCCTTGCAGTCCCGCAAATAACAAGTCTGATTCTTCGCCAAAGGGGTCTCGTCACCATGTCACTCGACGTCCACGATCTCCCAGGCAAGATAATGTGAACAAAGGTAATGCAGCTGAACATTGTGTTATCATTGCCACAGGTTTATAACCCATTTAGTGCTACAAATCTCATAGCTTTCCAGTCACTTCAGTGATCTACCCTTGTAATTGAACCCTATCTCCATTTATGGTTACTTAAAACAAAGCTTAAACTTACTTTGCAATGATTGTACTATTTCTACTTAAGAAATGAGTTTAATTCTGATTTGACAAGCTGAAGGATTTTAATGTAAAGAAAAATATTTTGCCCAGTTTTGGAATCAACCATATGTAATTTGAATTTCCAGTAAGGTTATGAAAGGAAAGCTTGTCGAAAATTTCTCTTCGACAGTTGTTTTTCCATGTTGTGTGCAGCCCTGGCAGGAGCACTGCATGCTATTTTTATTGGAAATTCTTGTTGAAAAATTTAATTGAAGAATCACGGTTCATGGAAGATGTCACAAAGGTCAGGAGAGAAGACTAAACAAATATAACTTAGTTAATACAAAGCATAAAATTTGAGACTGTTTAGATTATAGAAAGTGATCAAAAGAAGTGAAAGGTTTTGTGGAAATTTTGAGGTTGTCGCAAAGAATTGAGAAATGGACTTATGTTTATTGAATCCTACAGAGTTTAGCTGTTCTAGTGTTTTTCGGTAGGAATGGGGTACATTTTCATTTCCACAGCAGAACTACTAGTGGGCGGAATTGCCAATAGAGCTGTTCTCCTGAGCAATCTAAAGATGTGCAAGTAAAACTCCTCTTATTTGACTGTATCTGCCAGAGTTAACTAATGCACCAGAGGGCACTCTTGTTTCAAGCACTACAGTGTATTCATGCTTCTCAAAAATAGACCTCCGCAGAGAGGGAAGTAAAATGGAAGAATACTGCTTCAGCTGAGGACATTCCTGCAGAAAGACTCGTTAGCCGGTCACTTCCCTACCCAGCTAAAATGTGTTGGATTCCCTGGGAAACAGGGAATAAATGAAAACAGGAAGTTAAAATTGTCTGAAAATCTGTAAATCCTTCATTCTGCAATGGTTTTAAGTAAATTTGGGTTAAGAAAATAAGCAGGTACAATTCAACTTATGGCATAATCCTTTTTTAATGTCTATTAGATCCATAAATTCTTTTCAAAATCTGAGAAGGGATGACCTTGTTGGTAGTAGGGATGGCTGTAATCCACTTCCAAACTGCACAGTCTAATTCTTTAAGGTGTTGTCCAGAAATCTATAAAATGTCAACTGGATTCCAAAAATCTTTGTGATTCTCACTTCCTCAGCTCTCATCAATATATACTAACGCAGAAGTGTTAGTTGTTAAATTTTAGGTGAATTTTCATAACAATCAAAGCTAGATCTATGGAACTAACTTCTTTGCACATCTTTCAAGAGTTACTTTCTAATCAGTTTTGTGCTTTCCAGTCAAGTGTGCTGCTGGGAAAGCACTTGAACGTTACTAGAGAAGCAGTGCTTTTAATAGAATTCATTGCGACTTTTTCTTTGTTACCTCTGCAAGTTTACTTGTGTCAAAAACCGCTGTAACTATATTTTGCTTGCATTGCAAAACTAAGGATCTTTGGTATATAATGAAAAATAAGTTATTTAAGTTTGTTTTGTTGGAAGTAACAATTAGAAGAAATATTCCATTGTGTTTACAATATTTCTAACATAGTACAACCGGGAGAAATCTCAAGACTAAACAGAAATTGCTGGAGAAACCCAGCAGGTCTGACAGTATCTGTGGAGAGAAAGCAGAGTTACCAGAGTTGACACTACTTCAAAAGAAATATCGTCTCATTCCCCTTAGTTAATTGTCACGTATATCACCATAGTAGCACCTTGCAGAGTACTCCTTTTGATTTTAAAACGAATGAATACCATCATTTTAGTATTTGAGTTTAGTTAGAAAATTACTTGGTTAGTGAATATACTAATGTCCTTGAGGAAAGGAGACTGCTATCCTTAACTGCTCTGGCCTACAGTAATGTGGTTGATTCTTTACTTTCCTCTGAAATGGCCTAGTAAGCCATTCAGTTGTCTCAATTGCTAGAAAGGAAATCAAATGAAATCAGACAGACAACCTGGCATAAACTAAGGCATCAGCCCTGTCAACCCTACAAAGTTACCCTTGCAAATGTCTGGGAGGTGAGTGTCAAAATTTGAGTGAGCTATCTCTCAAACTAGTCATGCAACAGCCTGACATGGTCAGATTCTTAGAATCATACCTAATACACAACATCCCAGACAACACCCACCAGGAAGACAGACCCAGCAGGGATAGCTGCACAGTGTAATACAGTCAAGAGGGAATGTTCCAGGAGTCCTTAACATTGACTCTGGACCCCGTGAAGCCTTTATGGCACCTGATTAGTCAGTACTCCTACATGTTGAACACCACTTGGAAAAAGCACCAATGGTGCAATTACTGACTGAACCTTGCCCATTAAGTAACATACATAAAGGTTATCTGGCTAAGGTTTCTCATTTTGGCTGCCTGTTTCTTTTTCCAGATGAAAGTAGTCTTTCGAAGGACAAGAGTTCTTGGTTGAACATAATGAAGAAAACCAAAAAAACAGTTTCAGGAGCAGCTTTTGGTGTTCGATTAGAAGAGTGTCAGCCTGGTATAAATAACAAGGTAATTGGTTGTGTGTGTTTACTGGGCTATAAGTATTCATGCCTTAACACCTTGACATAGATACCTGGTTGGTATTTCAATTGGGGTTTTACTTCTGCTCTAGCATTCTCTCCCTTAATCCCTCTGCTCTCAACTGTCTCTCCTCTAAGACACTCTTTGAAACCAAGCTCTTCAAACAAGTTTTTGGCCTGTAGTCCTAATTTCTTATTGGTGGCTTGCGTTGGTGCTAGATTTTGTTTGATTGCAGTGAGTGCAGTAAGATGGTTTACTATTTCATGAGCACTAGTGATTACAGCATTCATAACATTGTTGTAATGCTACTGAACTAATTATCTAGAGACACGAAGTAAGCTCTGGAAGCATGAGTTCAGATCCCTTCTTGGAAGGTAGAAAAATCTAAGATTGATTAATGAATATTGTGTGATTTAGTCATGACCCTGAAATTATTGGATTGCCATAAATGTTCATGTGGTTTACTAATAACCTTTGGGACGGTATTCTACCATTCTACACGTCCACAACAACATAATCGCCTCTTAACTGTACTCTGGAATGGCTAGCAAGCCACTCGGTTGTATCAAGCCTCTGCAAGAAATATGCTTGTGGATACATCAGCCATTGAAACATATAACTCGGTACCACCATCATAATGATGGGCAAGAAATTCTGGCCTTGCTAGTGATGCACAGATCCCAAGATCAGATGAAAAATATATCAGCGTTTTTGGTCATAAAATATTTCATTTCATCTGTTATTTGTTTCCATTTTAAACAATGATGCTGTCACATTGCAATATTTAACTATGTTGTTCAAGTATTTGTGTGTTTGTGTTTATTCTTTCAGTTTATACCACTAATAGTGGAGGTATGTTGTAAATTAGTGGAGGAGAAAGGTTTGGAGTACACTGGGATCTATAGGGTACCAGGGAACAATGCCATGGTCTCCAGCCTACAAGAACAACTGAATAAGGGAATGACTGATCTAAATACCTCAGAAGAAGTAAGCTTCTAATTCTTCTACAAACATAGTACTACCCTTTTTCCTTGTTTTGTATTTGCATGAGTAATTTAGAGGTATATTTGAAGGAAATTATCAGACACCCCTTAACAGTTTGCTCATGTTTCTGATAGACACTGTGCAAAGAGCTCTCTGTTGAATATCAGCCTTTGATTGCAATCTATAGCCGTGGTGAACATGAGTGCAAATCTATACATCATTTAGCACTGTTCATGTAGAGAGCCATAAGAAACTTCAAATTTTAATCACGCCTTCAAAGAGCATCTGTGACTCATAATGGCAGTTTTCTACTGTAGTTTCCATACTTCACAAAAGAATGTTTAACAGTGGTGATTTATATTTGAGTAGAGCCTGATGGCACATAATGGCTGCCTGTATTGAGTAATTTTGTCTTTGCAGAAATGGCAGGACTTGAATGTGATTAGCAGCTTGCTTAAACTGTTCTTCCGAAAGCTTCCTGAACCTCTCTTTACAGATGGTGAGTGAATTATTTTAATAATTTATTGTTTTCAGTTAGGTAACAGTCATTATACTAAAGTTACAGCGAATGTCTCTTTAAGGAAGTTGAGATCTGTAATTCTGAAGTTGTATAAAATGATCCATTAAGTTTTACATAAAAAGTGGAGAGAATGTTTTTCAGTTATTTGGTGCCTTTGGTCAAATGTGAAATGTGTCAAAACACTTCTGAAACAACCCCAAGACGCATCCTGTCTCCAAGTCACCCTTTGTTTACATCTGCTCTGACCAGCCAACTCCAAGCCAGTCTCTAGAAACGAAGAGACTGCCTCAGCCTCCTGTTTATATCTCTCAGCTAGGGCTTTCTGATTGGCCCACGCAAACAATCCCAATCAAGGATCTCTGTCACGGAGATCCACCTGACCTTCATTCCAATCACACATGCCCCTCCCCTCCCCCAAAACCAAACACCACGGATGTAGGCCTGTTCTTTTGTAGCTTCTTCTGGGGTGTTTTTGCCTCAGCTGCAGTTTCTCTGACTCGGGCATGGGCGGCATGTACCAAATCATAGACTGTCTCTTGCGCCCAAGCGTTTCGGAAGAGCTTCCTCCTTCTCCTTTTTCGGGTAGTAACGGTATCGAGGCTGCATCCATCTCGGACTTTGAGGTTTCTTCAACTCTATTTGGAGGGGTAGAACCCACGATTTTTGACAGACTTTCTGGCTGTTCTCAGGGACCATGTATGTTTTGCTCCTGAGATAATAGGAACTGCAGGTGCTGGAGAATCTGAGATAACAAGGTGTAGAGCTAGATGAACACAGCTGGCCAAGCAGCATCATAGGAGCAGGAAGGCTGACGTTTCGGGCCTAGACCCTTCATCAGAAATGGGGGAGGGGAAGGGGGTTCTGAAATAAATAGGGAGAGAGGGGGAGGCTGCACCCCCATTTCGTACCTACTAACCTCATCCCGCCCCCGTGACCTGTCTGTCCTCCCTGGACTGACCTATCTCCTCCCTACCTCCCCACCTACATTCACCTTTACTGGCTCCATCCCCGCCTTTTTGACCTGTCTGTCTGTCTCCTCTCCACCCATCTTCTCCTCTATCCATCTTCTATCCGCCTCCCCCTCTCTCCCTATTTATTTCAGAACCCCCTTCCCCTCCCCCATTTCTGATGAAGGGTCTAGGCCCGATACATCAGCCTTCCTGCTCCTATGTTTTGCTCCTGCCCTGTTTGCAATATAGCAGCTTTCAGGTGACCCACGTGTTTGTTCAAAACCACCGTACCTACCCAAACCCTGTATGCCACGGGACTTGACTTCACATCAACCCCACCTCGTATCTACGCAGGGCTGTTTCTGTGGTTTTGACGCCAAACTTCGTCCACTGAAGTAAACTGTCTAAAAACCGAAAGAACTGCGGATGTTGTAAATCGGGAACAAAAACAAAATTGCTGGAAAGGCTCAGCAGGTCTGGCAGCATCTGTGAAGGAGAAAACGGAGAAAACAGAGTTAACATGTCAGGTCCGGTGACCCTTCCTCAGAAGCAATTTTGTTGTTGAAGTAAACTGTCTGTCTTGCTTGGAGGAGGCAAGTGGCCATCATTGGCAATCCTGCTGCTGGCAGGTTTAACGTTATGCAGAGTCTTTTCCCCATCAGCAATTCTGCTGGATCTATACAGGTATTTCTCCTATAAGATATTGTGTTCTTGCGTAACCTTGTGCTTTAGAAAATCGTGTTATCGGGAAATCATTATAGAAAATCACTATACCTTTAAGGCAGAAAGTTTACGTTATCCAAATCGCCCACTATTTATCAATCGCATTAGAGCCAATTCGTGTTAACAAAACATGCGCTTTAGCAGAACTACCTGTACCAGTAAAATGTTCTCCATCATTCCCTGGAAAAGGGCGTAGGCTGATGATGCCCCAAAAGGCAGTCTTGTATATTGGTACAAACCCTTATAGGTATTAATTGTGACGTACTTCTGGGCCCCTCACCTAGTCATAAATGCAGGTACGCATGTCTCATGCCCAGCTTTGTGAAGGATAGTCTGCTTCCCACCCACAACCAGTTTTGTATATGAGTCCTCTATGTGAAGGATTGGGTATTTATCCAGCTGCGAGAAGCAGTTTTTACTGTTTGCTTAAAATCCCCACAGGGACAAAGTAAGCTTCACGATCGGTATGACCAGTGCTGCCCATTCTGCAAACTGCACTGGTTAGATGATTCCTTTTCTTTCAAACCTTCTGATTTCTGTCTCTACTTTTGCACGTAAGGCAAATGACACTGGGAGACCTTGCAGAATTGTGTAATTGCTTCCTGGTCAACATGCAATGTGGCCTGCGCTCCTTTTGATTATCCCTAGACCTTCCTGAAAAACTTCTGGGTATTTAATTAGGACTTTGCTTGGGTAGCCATTTTCTAATTGGAAAATGTTGAGCCAATCAGGGTGAATCTTTCTCAACCAATTCCGTCTCCTCAAGCTTTGGCCTGAGTCTCTTACCACGATCAGTAGTAACTACACCAACTGCTTCTCAGTACCCTTAATTTGTAATGGTTCCCCAGTATATGTTCTCTGTCTAGCCGAGGTCTTGCACAAGCTTAAGGGTTGGAGTGCAGAGCGCATCTTCTTAAAGACTGGTTCTGTAACCACTAATGCAGCTGCACTGGTATCAACCTCCATGGGAACTGGGTGACCATTTTAACCAGACACTAACTTTGAGTAGTTCTGATTTGGATGTTGCTAAACAATGTTAACTGTTGCAAATAACATGTCAGTGGACTTTCCAAGGTGTGCACTTTCCTTGATACCAAATTGAATTATCTTACTGAAGCCAGGCCTCTTAGGCTCCCTTTACTGTCTCTAATCTGCATACTGGCTTGCCAGCCTGGATCTAAAGAACATCTTAACTATTTGGCTGAGGCTCGTGTTTGTTTTGGGGTTTTGTTGTGGGCAGACCTAGGGTCCCCTGGCTCAGGGTATGCCCTGCATGAGAATCCACAATTGCCTATACTAAAGTGGTGTTCTTCAAGCTCAGCCGGTCAGGTAAGAATGCCCAATTCCATTGGGATGCCCTGTAGCTCATATGCTCCACATGCCACATTTTCTAATGACAAAGCCAGATTGTGGCACCTGTTTAGTCCAGTTGGTCTTTAGCTAGTAGGTATTTTTGCATGGTTGTATCATTAATGCCACATACCAAGTGGTCTCTCAGCATCTCCTTCAGAATTAACAGTAATCACGTGCCTCTGCCAGTCATCTTAACCTCATCAAAAATCATGATACGGATTCCCTGATTCGTGAATTGCCATATAAAACTGATAGTGTCTCAGAATTAGGGGAGGCTTGGGGTCATAATATTCCTTCGTTAAATCCATCAACTCTTGAAAGATTTTAATACCTGGTGCCTTAGGAAAAGTTTGCTGCTAGTAAATGAAAATGCTGTAGTCCACAAGCAGTCAGAAGAATTATTTGTTGCTTTTCATCTGCCCCAATGTCATTTCCCTGGAATAAATAGCGCATTATTTCCACATGCTGGCCCAGCCTTCGGCAGGATTGAACTTGTCAAGGTTCCCGAATAAAAGCATGATGCCAGAAATGCTTACCCCAACTCAAAGGCATTCACTGCAAGTGAATTTTCTTTAGGAGCATACTGTTTTCTCTTATCGCCATGGAAATTACTGCACAGAGGCAGGTATCCCATCACCAAGTTACCCTTTATTTATATGTGCATAGTATACCAGCCAGCTTAGCGCCAATCCTAGAAATGAAGAGACTCCCTGAATCTCCTGTTTATATCTGTCAGCCAAGGCTCCCTGATTTGCCCTGGTTAACAACCCCCGTCAAGGATCTCATAGTCACTGAGATCCATCTGGCCTTCGCTGCAGCCACTAGTTTCAAAGAAGAACTCGGAAGTACAGTGGCTATAATTTAGACAAAAAAAGCCAACATGTGCATAGCATGAAAAAAAAACACATCAAACTGTGATTGCTGGAAATGAGAATCAAAAGTAAAAATTGCTAGAGAAACTCAGTAGGTCTTGGTAGCATTTGTGGAGAGAAAGCAGTGATGCTTCTTCAGAACATGTGCATAGCATGATTATATAAACAGAATGCGATGAATTACTAGTTAATTTGTTCATTTGGTAGTACAGAATATGACTAATGCTGAAAAAGACACATTTTGTTTAGGCTTTGCATCTTGCAGTCATGAAGACAATTTGCAAGAAATGCCAAAGTAAAGAAAAAGCAACATTAATATTGTATGAGAAGCGAGCACTGGTTTGTTGACAAGTGGACTCTGATTAATAGAGGTATTGCCTTGGAGAATTTGCTAGTTAATGATGATTGATCGTTAATTGCCAAGCTTTGTTTAAATTTTAAACCTTTGAGGATCCTCTTATGATGCAATAGTAGTGTCCCTTCCCCAGGACTGAAAGACTAGGGTTCAATTCCCACCTGTTCCAGAGGTGTGTAATGACATCTCTGAACAGATTGATTAAGAAAATTAGGTTAAATTTAAAAAAAAAATAAACTTTAAACCATTGAGGTTGTATGTGATTGGCATTATTCAGAGAAACAATCCAGAGGATGGCTGTAAACTATTTTGTTGAGTTGAAACAGATACAGTGTGTGTAAGTGTTCTTTGAATCTACAACTGACAAAGTCCTGTGTATTAATGTGTAGCTTCCAGTACATGCAAGTGTGGCATAATTTTTCACATTCTCAGGATTACTTACCAGATATTGTCTACTCATGAAATCATATCTAATGTTGGATATTGTGTTGTGAGTTTTGCAAGCGCAGGCTGATTTGGTACGATAGAATAATCAGACTGTTTTTCGTAACTTATGAACGGACCTAAATCTGTCACCTTTTGGTTCTGAAAATTGCTCACTGTACCTCAGGTTGTTCTGAAAAGGTAAGGTATCAGAAAGATTTTAGCCATAAGCGAAGCTAGCTGTTTCACGCTACTACTATGGAGTAGCAACACGAATAGTGCCTGCCATAAACAGGATGCTGTCATCAACCAGAAAGAAGCTTATTCTTCTTTTGGTATTCCAAGTTCTTGAATATCTTGTTGAGTCCTAGAATCTTTCCTGTAACTCCATGTTTGAACCTTTCTTATCAGATTTCCACCTGCACCAGAGGACTGGAATGTCTTAGTTAAGCCTTGTGGTGGGGGGTGGCACAGCAATGATGTCACAAGGCTAGAAACGTGGTGCCTATCTCACAAATGATTAATGTTCTATGTGTACACCTTACATATGTGATGCTAAGTATGTAGGCTGTATGTATCAAAGACTGGCAGATCATATTGAATAGCATTTCCTGATGGTTTGCAAATGACCAATGCATTGACTCTGTGTTTTTATCAGCAATACTCATGTTTATTAGTAATTTGGTAACGCACGTTAAGGATGCACCATTAATTTTTCCTATTGCAGATTACTGCAAACTTCCACCCCACATTCTTTTGGTTTTCCATGTTCTTGAATATCTTGTTGAGTCCGAGAATCTTTCCTGTAACTCCATGTTTGAACCTTTCTTATCCGGTTTCCACCTGCACCAGAGGACTGGAATGTCTTAGTTAAGCCTTGTGGGAGGGGGTGGTATAGTGATAATGTCACAGGGCTAGAAATGCAGGACCCCAGGCTAACGTTCCAGTGACATGACTTTGAATACCACCATGGCAAATGATGAAATTTAGATTCAGTAAAAATCTGGAACACAAAAGGTGGTATCCTAATTACGTTGCAATAACCCACCTGGTTCTTTCAGCATCACTTTAGGGAAATAAATCTGCCATCCTTACCTATTGCATCTACATGTAACTCTGAATCCACAGCACTGTGATTGATTCTTAACTGCCCTCTAAGCAATTAGGGATGGGCAATAAATGCTGGCCTACCCAGCAATACCCACAACCCTTTAAAGCATTTTTAAAATGTCAGAAATTATACCTTCTGTAGCGGTTAGCAAAAGTGCACCATTTCTCCTCAAGCATCTTGATCTTCCTGCAGTCTTTGACAAGAGTAACCAATCCATTGTCTTCCAAATTTTCTTTAATTTCCAGTTGAATGAAATTACCCTTGACTGGTTTCTCACATCACAACTGTGAATATGTACAAAAAAGTACTTCATTGTCTGTAAAACGCTTTTGGATGTACTGAGGTTATGAAACCTTTGTAAAGCAGTTATTTTTTCCAGGCATCCAGATAAGACCCTGCAATAGCTGAAGTCCCCAAAGGATCCAGCCTTGAACCCCTCCTGTATTTCGTCTACAAACTAACCCTTGATGATATCATCCAAAGACAAAGCTCTGTGTATGCTGATGACATCACACTGCAGCTAATATCATCGTTGAATAGAATCCCTACAGTGTGGAAGCAGACCATTTGGCCTGTCAAGCCCACACTGACCCTCTGAAGAGCATCCCACCTGAACCCACTCCCTGCATTTCCCACCATAGATGCTAGGAGCAGTTTAGCATAGCGAATCCACCTAACCTGCACTTCATTGGAGTGTGGGAGGAAACCCATGCAGACATTAGGAGAATGTGCAGACTCCACAAAGACAGCCGCCCGAGGCTGGAATCGAACCCTGGTCCCTGGTGCTGTGAGTCAGCAGTGCTAACCACTGAGCCACCGTGCCAGCCATAATAACCATATCATTTGACATGTTCAATGTCCTGTGTTGTCAGACAGCTTATTTGGTATTTAGGTCTCCAATTATGCAATAGGGATACTGAAACCATTGCTTCAGCACTAATCATAAATACCATTCCCTGGTTACCAATTCTATTCTTCCACCTAGTCACCAGTCAGCCTGAACCAATCAAAGAACTGGACCTAGTCACAGTATCTCATTTGACTTTGAGAAGCTTCAATTTCCATATTGTCTCCCAACAACAGACTTACTTTCTCCTCTGCACTGATTTAATCGCTGAAATCATCATGTGTTTTTGCTTCCTCCAATGTTCATCAGACCGACCTCCCATCTACACCCTTCATAGTTTGAGATCAGCCAAAACTATGTTCTGACTCAAATGTGATGGCGTTACCAACAGAACCAAGTTGCTAAATACCTAACTATCTATTGATGTTGCCTGTACTTTACAGATAAATACAATGATTTCATTGAAACCAACAGACTGGAGAATGCGGCAGAAAGGCTTCAAAAATTTAAGAAACTGGTAAATCCTACTACATTACATATCCTAACTGTCACTCCTTGTGTATGTTCTAACTCTAGTTATCTATACTTGTATTTGCAATTAATAGCAAAAATTAATACCTACAGTTTCTGTTGGAAATTAATTAAAAGTTAAAACTGATATAATCTAGATCTTTAAATTCTTTCCTGAAATCACCAAAAAACTTCTTTCTTCTAAGGAGATTAATCCCAACTTCTGTAGTTTCTCCATGTAACTGAGTTATTTCATTTCAGATCTATCTCCAAGACTGGTTAAAGTGAAGTGCTGAGAATCAAAGTATTCCTATTAGTTACTCCATATTTCATCATCAATTCCATCTAATTCCTCCACAATTTGACATATACACGATAACTCTTAATGCTCTTGATTATCTGGAATCTATCTACCCCTGCTTTAAAACTAATTCAAAGACTATTCTGACTGCCTGTTGCAAGTTCCAAAGACACGTAACCATCTGTAAGAAACAATTCAACACCATGTTTGAAACAGTCAGTTCTAGATTCTCCCACAAGAGGAAAAACCTTGTGTCAAAACCTCGATGGATTTATATGTATCAATCAATTTGCCACTGACTCTTTCTAAACTCCAGTGGATTCAAGCCTAGTCTGATCAACGTTTCCTCAAAAGTTAACTTGTCCACACCAGCTTGCTGTAGAAAACCTTCTCTGAGCTTTTTCCGCTGTTTAAATTTCAATTTTTTAAAATTTCGAACATTTTAAAAAAGTTACGGCAATCTTGTAATTACCACTGATCATGATAAAAACCCATCTGGTTTACTCATGTCCTTTGCAGCGGAAATAATCTGCCATCCATCCCTGGTCTGGCCTAGATGTTACTTCAAACCAATAACAATGCTGTGGATTCCTAACTGTCTTCTGGGCAATTAACCTTGGACAATAAATGATGGTCTAGCCAGCGATGACCACATCCCATGAGTGAATGGTGAAGAAAAATGTGATCTCACCAATGCCATGTATAACTCAAGCATAATCTCACTACTTTTTATTCAATTCCCTTCCGAATAAGCAACAGCAATAGAGTCATGGAGGTGTAAGCACAGGAAAAGGCCCTTTGGCCCATCAACTACGCTGGTCAAAAACAGGCAGTTAAATATTTTAATCACATTTCCAACATTTGACCCATAGGCTCAAATGCCTTGGCATCGCAAGTCCATTTAAATACTTGTGAGGGTTTCTGTCTCTACCACCTTTACAGGCAGCGAGCTCCAGATTCCCACCACTCTTTGGATGAAAACATTTTTCCTCTCACCCTCTCTAAACCTCCTGTCTTATTTCTATGCCCCTGAGCCATTAATTCCTGCACCAAATGGAAATGTTTCTTCCTGTCTGCCCTGTCTTATAATATGAAACATCTCAGTCACAATCCCCCCTCAGTCTCCTCTGCTCTAAGGAAAACAAGTCCCATCTGTCTGATCTCTTTATAAAACTCTCCAGCCCAGGCAATACCATGACAAATCTCCTCTGCATCTCTTTAGCGCAATCATGACCCTAAACGCAATACTCTAGCTGATGATCCAGCATCACTTTCCTGCCCTTAAACTCTGTGCCTTGGCTAATAAAGACAGATATCCCATTTGCCTTTTGATCCACTTTATCTACTGTCCTGCTACCTTAAGGGACCAGTGTACATACGCACCAAGTTTCCTTTGATACTTGGTGCTTCCCAGGGTCCTACTGTTCATCCCTGCCTTGTTTGTCTTACCAAAATGCATCACCTCACACTTACCTGGAGTGAGTTCCATTTACCACTGATCAGTCCATCCAACCAGCCTGTCTATATCCTCCTGTAATCTAAGACTATGCCTCTTCACCATTTACCATGCCACCAATTTTCATATCTGCAAACCTACTAATCAACCCTCCTGCATTCTAGTCTAAAGTATTTATATATACCACAAACAGCGAGGGCCCCAACACTGATCCCTGTGGAACCCTAGTTGTTTCATCTTGACAACTGGAAAATGGCCCATTTACACCTGTGTGTTTCCTGCTAGCTAGTAAGCCTCCTATTTATGCCATAAGATTATCCCCTGCACCATGAGCTTTTAAAGTCTGCAATATCCTTTGATCTAGTGCCATATCCAATGCCTGCTACTTTCTCTCAACTTTTATATTTCTAGAGAGGCCAGAAACGTCAATGAAGCACTTATGTTTTAGTCTTTAGACTCATTAGATTTTCTAGTAACTGAGTGTATTGTTGAATAATTATAAGACTTCTATCATTTCAGCTTCGGAAATTGCCAGAAAATTATTTTGAAACCCTGAAGTTCCTCACAGGACACCTGAAGACTGTAGCGGATCACTCGGAAAAGAACAAGGTACTCTGTGAATTATAATCTTCATAGTTTGATAGTTGTTTGAGTACCAAAGCTAATATTGCTGTTTCCACAGTATTTTGTACATATGTTGTAAATTACTGAATCCAATATCAGCTCACAGTGCCATGCGTTGATGTGGAAAATATTAGGAGGTGGCCAAACCTGTTGTTAAATGAGTAGTCAAGTGAATTATTTTGAAAGAGAAAAGAAAGGTTGTAAGTTTTGCAAAAAATTAGTACAGTAGTCTCCTTGTGATCTCTGTGTCCTCACATAGTGCACATGCATGAATTTGTTGCCTGTGCTGTTATTCTGCTGCCCCATGCTTAGCGTCAAGGGCAGAATTGTTCCATGAACAAAAACAAATTTGCTGGAAAAGCTCAGCAGGTCTGGCAGCATCTGTGAAGGAAAAGACAGAGTTAACGTTTTCAGTCCGGTGAGTTCTGAGGAAGGGTCACCGTACCCGAAACGTTAACTCTGTTTTCTCCTCCACATATGCAGCTAGACCTGCTGAGCTTTTCCAGCAACTTTGTTTTTGTTCCATTTTGAGTTTATGTTTTGGTTTTAGAGATCCTTGACGCCTGGATTGCCATGGCACAGTGTTACTTTTCTTATGCACTCTTCCACCACTCACCACCACCTTGCACCTCCTCCTCCCCCCTACCCCCTAACCCTGAATCATTTAACTGAGTTGGGTGCTCCTCTTTGGGAATCTTGTAGCCAGAGACAAAAAAGTGCTCACCACTGCCAGGATCCTCAGCTTTCCTCAGGTGCCGTTTTTAAAGCCCAGCTGCACACCATTTCAGAACTGACCTTCATATTGCTCCTCAAGTGTCAGCATTTTGGGGAGGTGGTGGCATAGTGGTAATGTTACTGGACTAGTGTTCCAGACCTCTAAGCCATTATTCTGGGCATGTGGGTTTGAATACCACCATCACAGATAGTGAAATTTGAATTCAATAAAATGTCTGGAATTAAAAGCTAACCTTGCAGCAACCACTGTTAATTGTCATAAAAACCCAGCTGGTTTACCCATGGCCTCTTAGGGAAGAAAATCTGCCATTCTTACCTGGTTTGGCCTACATGACTGCAGACACACTTCATTGCAATTGGCCTACCAAGCCACTCAATTGTACCAAACTGCTGCAAAGTCTAAAGTGAATCAGGAGGCAGTACAGAGACCATGTAGTGTTACTAATATGAGGGGTTAAAGTGGTTAAGAGGAAGTGAGGAAAGATTCTGCATGCAATAGTGAGAATAGTTGATCATTAGTTCTAGTGGGATATGGCTGAAGAAGCAGAGACAGGGTGAATGTGAGGTAGCAGATAGAAAATAGTGGCACTCACCTTGACGAACGAAGAGGTCATTGACCTTCAGGTGGCTGATACTGCATTGATCTTGGTGGCAACTTCAGATCAGGCTGGCAGGGTCCAATGTTGTGGCTTCCTCTGCTGGTCCCAGGAAAGAGCATACCCCTACACTGCACCACCCTGTCAACCAGGACTTCTGGGTCTCTTACTGCAACGTAGGCACCAATTTCCTCTTGTCTGCCGTGCTTGGGCTAGGTGTTACGAATCTAACAGGGCTGTCTGATCTGCTAGCAGTTGATTGGGTACACGAAGTTCTTTTAAGGAGAGTACCAGCACCAGGGATCTGAGGAATTGGGGTAGCATCAGTCAAGTGGGGCACCATCGGGGTGTAGTACCTTGTTATTGAGGAGAGAAAAAATGTAGGTCGATGATGCAAAGATTGACTGGATGGTTGACAGTCAGGAAGAAGATCTTAGGTTACAAGAGGATATAAATGGATTGGGCAGATGAACAGATCAGTGGCAGATGGAATTTAACCCTGATGAGCGTGAGGTGATGCAGTTCCGAAGAAGTAATGAGACAAGGGAGTATTCACTGAATGGCAGGACGTTCAGAGGAACAGAGGGATCTTAAGGTGCTTTTTCACAGGTCCTTGAAGGCAGCAGGATAGGTTAATAGTGTAGTTAAAAAGGCATTTGGAACACTTACCTTTATCAGTTGTGGCATAAATTATAAGAGCAGAGAGGTTAATTTGGAGCTGTACGAAATCTTGGTTAAGCCACACCTGGAGGACTATTTTTTTTTTAATTCATTCATGGGGTGAGGGCATTACTGGCTAGGCAGCATTTATTGCCCATCCCTAATTGTCCATAGGGCAGTTAAGAGTCAACCACATTATTGCAGGTCTGGAGGCACATGTAGGCCAGACCAGGTAAAGGTGGCAGTTTCCTTCCCTAAAAGACATTAGTGAACCAGATGGGTTTTTCCAACAATCAACGATGATTCACAATTAATTCACACTTAATTCCAGATAGTTATTGAATTCAAATTCCACCGTCTTCTCTGGTGGGATTTGAAACCAGGTCCCCAGAACGTTATCTGGACTCTGGATTGACAGGCCATTGCCCCCCCAGTATTCTTATCACCACACTACAGGCTGGACGTGATTGTGTTACAGGAATGCAGTGGAGATTCACCAGATGTTGCCTGGGTTGGAACGGCTTAGCTATGAAGCGAGGCTGGATGAGCTTGGGTATTTTTCTTTAGAGCAGAGAAGGCTGAGAGGGAACCTGATTGAGGCACAGCGGACAGTGAGGGGCATGTACAAAGCAGTTGTTCCTTTAATTGAAGTGTCAGTGATGGGTACAATTTTAAGGTGAATGGCAGGAGGTTTTGAGGGGATTTGAGCAAAATGTTTTTCACCCAGAGGGTACTGGGAATCTGGGAGGGTAGTTGAGACGGGAAACCTCACAACCTTTAAAAAGTATTTGGATGAGCGCTTGAATTGTCATTGTGTTCAAGGCTGTGGGTCAAGAGCTGGAAAGTGAGACTGCTGTAGATTTAGAGATAAAAGGTACTGCAGATGCTGGAGAATCCGAGATAACAAGCATGGGGCTGGATGAACACAGCAGGTCAAGCAGCATCATAGGAGCAGAAAAACTTGACGTTTCGGGCCTAAACCCTTCATCAGAAATGGGGGAGGGGAAGAGGGTTCTGAAATAAATAGGGAGAGAGGGGGAGGTGGATAGAGGAGAGGATAGGTGGAGAGGAGGCAGACAAGTCGAAGAGGCGGGGATGGAGCCAGTAAAGGTGAGTGTAGGTAGGGGGGA
>JAHRHZ010000105.1:5588517-5676101 GCA_024137785.1 Ginglymostoma cirratum
ATGATGCTGCTTGACCTGCTGTGTTCATCCAGCCCCATGCTTGTTATCTGCTGTAGATTTAGAGTAGTTTTGTTGGTGCAGAGTGCCAAAGGGCCTTTTCTGTACTGTATGACTCTGAGGAGTTTGGGACAAAAGCTCGAGAAAAGCCACTGAGCCTTACTGAGAGAAATCCTCCGTCAAACTCGACGAAAGTTTCACTTACCTGATTTCTGATAAGGTTTGGCCCCTAGTGTTTCTTTCTTGTCAGCGCTGTCTCTAGATTTTATTTGAGAGGCAGATAGAAAAGAGCCTTTTTCAGCCTGTTACAGTTTTGCATTTCCATTGCACTTTTCCAAAAAAAATTGACAAAACAGTTTTTTGTTTCTATAAGTGCTGTTTTAGCTCTAACTTGTAAAAATGGGGTGGGGCATTGTCTAATTTCACTGTTTCATTGCCTCTGAATAACATTAGTGGCAGCTCAGCTGTCTCTTGTCAAATCTGCATTGGTTTTCTGAAACTTGGCCATTTGTGTGGTCATGAGTTTCCTATTGACATTTTAAACCATTTGTACAACTGTTTCAGTCTATGAAAGTCCCAGGTAGTAAATC
Organism: Ginglymostoma cirratum; assembly: GCA_024137785.1. NCBI lineage: Eukaryota > Metazoa > Chordata > Chondrichthyes > Orectolobiformes > Ginglymostomatidae > Ginglymostoma > Ginglymostoma cirratum. The sequence goes on from JAHRHZ010000105.1 coordinate 5,589,105, forward strand.
AGATAACGAGATTACAAAATCAATTGTCCGCATGTTTTGTTGTTGTGACCTCTGTAATTATCTTTTAGTAAGAGTGACATGACCGAATTGAGTCTTGTCACAACTCACTCTCGGAGTGTACTGGAAATCAAGCTCCACTATTCCTATAGTTGTCACAAATGGGAAAATTCAGTCAAACTGTCCAAAGACCCTAGTTTACCTGACTGCCATATCTGGGTTAAAAGGAAACACTCACCTGGTTTCTGTCCTTAACAAGAATACAACTTTAAAGTTTTTGAGAAGATATGTAGCTCGGGTTGTGGTTGTACGGCAGGGTGATTAGTGAGTCTGGTCGTGTTGTGTCTTCCTGTTGTGGTTTGTCTCGGAGGTTATAGCGGATTGTGCTTTTTGGGCATCCATTCCTTTTGAAGACTCTGTATAGGTGCTCCTGTTCTACTTTTTGTAGTTCCAGGTTGCTGCAATATGTTGTGGCTTGTTTAAATGGTGTCCTGATGTAGCTCTGTTTGGGCATTAGGGTGGTTGCTAGGGTAATTGAGTATCTGGTCCGTACATGTGGTCTCTCTATATACGCTAGCCTGAAGTTCCCTGTTCTTTTGCGTTCTACCATTATGTCCAGGAAGGGTAGTTGGTTGTTGTTCTCCTCCTCCTCTTTTGTGAACTTTATCCCAGTGAGGATGTTGTTTATATGTTGGTGGGTTTCTCCTAGTTTTGCGTGTTTAATAATCACGAAGGTGTCATCTACCTATCGGACCCAGAGTTTGGGTTGTATAGTAGGGAGTGCTGTCTGTTCTAACTTTTGCGTTACTGCTTCTGCAATCAGTCCTGGTATTGGGGATCCCATTGGTGTTCCATTGATTTGTTTGAATATATGGTTGTTGAAGGTGAAGTGGGTTGTGAGGCACAGAGCTAATAGTTTCATGGTGGTGTCCTTATTGATGTTGTTGGTGTCCAGGGTTGACTGCATGCTTGATTCATCCAGTAGTGTGGTAATTGTCTCTTTGACTAGGTTGATGTTTATGGATGTAAATAGTGCTGTTATGTCAAAGCAGATCATCATCTCGTCCTCTTCTATCCTGGTGTCCTTGATTAATGCACTACTAGCAGACATAGACCCATCACCATAGTTAGGGAACCATATTATAATGACCCTGAAGAAATTACACAATTCAGGAGATATCAACAAGAGGTCCACCAAAAAAAATGAAGCCTACACACCCCGATTCTACGGACTCCCAAAGGTACACAAACCGGGGGTCCCCCTCAGACCCATTGTCTCACTACCAACATATAGTCTAGCCAAAGAACTACAACAGAAAGTGAAATATTTAGCGGATAACACTAAACACCCATCCATGCATCCCAAGAATTTGTCAACTTTGTCAAAGACACTCACTAATCACCCTACCGTACATCAAGGACGTTTCTGGGATGACCGTATGACTACTCAGACCCCTAGGTATAAGGGTAGCCCACAAACCAACAACCACCCTGCGACAGCTACTGACAAACATAAAGGATCCCATACCCACAACCAGCAAAACCGGTGTAATATACAAACTACCATGCAAGAACTGTGAGAAACACTACATAGGCCAAACCAGAAGAAAACTGACAATAAGGATACATGAACATGAACTAGCCGCCAACACACACAACCAATTCTCACTTGTCTCACTACACACGGACATCGAAGGATATGAATTCGACAGCACCTTCCGTAATCTCACAAGCCAAACAGAGACACGCCAGGGAATTCCTGGATGCCTGGTATTCTAACCAGAACTCCATCAACAAGCACAGTGAATTAGACCCTGTGTACAAACCACTGAGAAACAGAACCGGAAGTAATACCAATCACCCCGGCAAACCGAGGCATGTAAATAACAAGCGGGACAGAACACTGACGCTTCACCAGAGGTGCACTGACGATGTTACCGAGCCAGGTGACGAAACATTTGCATCCAAACCCACTGCTTGGCAAGCATGTCTACAGCCTCATCGACAACCCAAGCTACAAACTTCTGTAAAACTTTAAATCACCCTCTAATGGTTGAATGACGTAAACTTGTAGACAAACGTGCAATGAGTTCTTTTTAAAAAAAAAGTATATGTGTTCTTCCACAGTCCCTAGGTTTAATACAGTATATTTTCCTGTATTAAGTCCATAATTCAAAAAAAGCAGCATTTATACTGTCTTGTAGTTTGATATTTTTAATTTGCCCATGATTACTCTAAACAGAAATTTGTAACCCAACCTGACATTGTATTTTTATTTTTGCTCCCTCAGATGGAGCCGCGGAATTTAGCATTGGTATTTGGTCCTACCCTAGTCAGAACATCAGAAGACAAAATGATTGACATGGTGACGCACATGCAAGATCGGTACAAAATAATTGAAACCTTAATACAGCATGTAAGTTTAATCTTTCTCTTGAGCGTTGAATTATTTTTGAGGAGAATTGAGAAGGAGTGCTTTGAAGGACAGAAATCTTTGATGGAATAATCACATACAGACTCTTGATGACTGTGTTTATTGAGCCCAAATAGTGTCTTCTCACACCAGACCTCCTAAATTATATTGTGAAGACTTTTCTACCTGTGTTATTCTCAAAGCAGTCTGATATTGGTAGCTTGAATTGCTAGGTCAGCATGTCACAAAGTAGAAAGGCTAGTGTCTCACTGGAAAGACCGCGTTGCTGATGTGTATTTAGCAACTATTTATAGACCTACAGTTGTAGAAGATCATGTTTGACACAGAGGCTTCAAGAAGTAAATTAAGGTATATATTTAGGCCACTTTTACTGTATCTTCAAATTGAGATTTTGAGATATCATGACTCAGGCAAATATAATGGAAAATTTCAAAGTCTGTTACAAACATTCATTTTCACATTTTTGTTTCTTTATTTCCATTTTGATTGGTTGGGTTATAACTAATCTACATTATTGTTGGTCTTAAGCTTTAAACCTGTTTAGTTTACTGATTGATGTACATTTTTGGAATTCTCCCAAGGCCAGACTCTCATTGTTCATTTTCCACTGTGGGAAACATTTACTGTTTTGAGCTTAAGTAATTTCAGCAATTCAGTTCCGTGTCTTCATTAATTGCACGTAGCAGGAGGAAAGAAATTAACTAGAAGCATAGGGCACCGGCTTTAGATCTGCATAAGTTTATGAGTGGCAAACTTTAATGAGATTAAATATATATTGTATAAATGAGAGAGATGAGATTTGGTATGTTGAATGCTATCAATATCTATTAAAATCTTTAGAATTTGAAATCTCTTTGTGATAGTCGTACTTCGGTTAAATTTGACAAAATAAATCCATAAGCAGATTATTGATTGAACTAATTTAGATGTGTTGTTGTGCCTGTCCTAATTTCTCAATTGTTAATGTTGATAATACAATAAATATTTCTCTGCTTATAATTATTCCTAAAATGGTTCAGTCAGTTGTGTGACCTTCTGCTGTCTGGGTTACTGCACCATTGGTAGATAGTCCACCTGATATTAGAGCTTAATTTGATCATTTTCATCCTTCCCATCAGCGATAAATTCCAAATTTTGTATTAAAATCTGATAATGCCCTTAATTTTCAGATGGCAGGGTTGCACTTCAATCCTATCTTTAACAATGTTTTGATACAGTTAGCTAACTGTCCCTTCCCTTTAGAACAATAATTCCAATTGATACAGTCTATCAGGATGGCTTTGAGTGTAATGTGTAAAAGAGTCTCATTTTCTGACTTCAAACTTTCTTTGAAAATTTTGCCCTGAGAAAGATGCACCGCGCGTGATATCTCCAAAATTTAGTTGGCCTTATTTTTCTGTATTCTTGATGTTAGGCTGCAAGTATTATTGCTGAAAACAAAAAAAATGAAAGCAAGTTGTGAGATTTTTGCTGACAATATTTTCATTTGTACTGTTCTTTTGTTTCTTAATATAATCAGTTTGTTTGCATTTTTTCCAGTATGATTGGTTTTTTAATGAAGACAGGGACATGGATGAACAGGTAAGAACTCTTCAAACTGATTTTCAAGCATTTAACAACACAAATTAATGCAGTGCATGAACAATGAGCTAGAAGAGAATGGTTAAGGAACTATTACAATAAAAAAAACTCTAACTGTAAGTAAGTGGTGCTTTATAAATGAAACATTTGGAAATGGAGGGATTTCTATATTACCAGAGGAAAAGAAGTGATGTCAGTAGAAACTGAACTCAGTTTGAATAACCTGAGCAATTTATACATACGAGTTTAAATAATTTAGTGAAATTAACTGAAATCAGAAGATGACTTTTTAAAATACGTAAAAGTAAACTTTTCAAACTTTGGATGTGTCACATAAGCAACATCTTGATGACTAAGGACCATAGTGGTTTAGTGCACAGAAGGAGGCCATCCAGACCATTATTTGTGCTGTAGCTTCATTACAACAATCTAAAACCACGTGTGGAATCTAATCCAGCCTGTCATGGTGGGAAATTTGCTAGAACGGATACACCAGTCTAATGGCAGCAGGGAAATCTCCATGATCAAGTTGGAGCCAGGAAGAGGCAATACAAGAAACATGCTCGCTTGCAGAAAAATGTCACTTAGATTAATTTAAGACATTTTAATATGCTCTAATGTGCATGAAATAACTGCACAGAGGCTGGTATCCCATCACCAAGTCACCCTTTATTTACTTGTGCACAGTACACTGGCTGTGGCTAGCCAGCTTGGAGTCAGTCACCTGGACTGAGGAGATTGTAAAGCCCCTGTTTATATTTTTTTATACCCAGCTTCTTCCTCCAAAGTTCACAGGCTGTGGCTAGCCAGCTTGGAGTCAGTCACCTGGACTGAGGAGATTGTAAAGCCCCTGTTTATACTGGTAAGCCAGGGCTTTCCTGGTTGGCCCAGGTTAGCAACAACAGTCGAGCACCTCATAGCTAACAATGTCCACCTGGTTACAATCACACTGTGTATCAACCTGGCACGCCCAATTGGGTTTTCCAGCAGCCTTTCTACATTCTACATTGCTGGTGGCAATTTCTACATTCCTCATTGTCAGGCACTCCGTGGCTGATCATGCAACCCAGCATCAGGAAGGAGACTGCTGAAAGCTATCCCCTGCCCTTGCCACCAACTACCTGCACCACATTCCAGACCTTTCTCTCTACCCCTTCGCCACGATCTCAATCCCACCTTCCCTCACTTGTGGCCAGGATCCAGTGACAATCCCTGGTGAAATTGTTGAAGCATGACTGGCAGGAGCTACCACTACCAGTGGAACTGCCAGCAATGGAGAGCTGCCAACCTGTATTGTTTGTATAGACAGTTTCATCAACAGTTGTCTAATAGCAGGTACATTTTAAGGGCTGATAAGTTTCACATCAAAGTTAAATCAGAGTAGTATTCTCTCCCGAGTGTCATACATGACTTATGGAAAATTTTGACTGACTGAAGAAATCTAACATAAACACCCTTGTTTAGAGTGGTGTAAATACTTGCAAAACAATGTTGTAAAGTGTATTAGTGAATTAAAGTTTAACACTTATATAGCGTTTTTCATGACCATCAGAAGTCTCGAAGCACTTTACAGCCGATGAAGTACTATGGAAGTGTAGCCAATGTTGCTGTGTAGGAAATGTATTATTGAGACGAAATGAACTTTAAAATTTGATTTGTTCTAGGCTCCAGTTGACCATGGGGGTAATACAGAATTACAGCCAGTACCAAACATAGACCATCTGCTGTCAAACATTGGGAGAACTGGAGGAGCACCAGGGGATATCTCAGGTAGCAGAAAATTTTCACGACTGTGTAGTCCTGACTCTCCTAAACTCATGTCAAGCTGTAGCGTAAAAGGAACTAGATATGTGATTTGTGTATATCATGGAAGTATTTCACAATAGTTTCAAGACATTTCCTTCTAAACTTTGTTTTATTTTTTTCTTGATTATATAAACATTAGCTGCTTAAGCAGATTTGAAATGAAATGCTTACACTAATGGAAGATTAATTACTGGAGTTAAATATCAGTGTGCATTCTTGAGTGGCGCCTCTTGTTTGAGCTGAAGAATAGGAATTAAATTTCATTGTGTTTGAGCTGTGCTCTCAAAGTCCAATGTCAAGATTTCTTTCCATTCACAACTGATCTGATTTTGTTTATGTATTCAAATTATCTAGCTACATTAACATGATGTCTAAAGTGACTCAAATTAGACAGGAACACACATTTTTGCTTAACTATATTTTTTCATGTGTTGTGGCAACTTTTAACACATCTTGTAAAATTCTACACAAACTGTCCAAAGTGACCTTACTGTTCACATAGAGGTATTTTATATAAAACAATCTCTGACAGTGAAAATGCCAGTTCCTGAGCAAATCTGACATTAGTTACACTATTCATTAAGTTAATAGTAGTTCTGAAGAAGGGTCACTGGACTTGAAAAGTTAACTCAGTTTCTCTCTACAGATGCCGCCAGATCTGCTGAGTTTCTCCAGCAATTTCTGTTTCTGTTTCAGATCTTCATTTGAAATCCTTTGTTATTTTAGTTTTTGTAACAAATTGTTTCAAAGAACTAAGACTTCAATATACTACACGCTATAAAAATTATTGCATACCATCTTCAAATAGTCTTGGGAGTGAATTAAGTAATCAATATTTAATGTCACTTGCCAATACATGCCTGATAACTACAGTTAGTTCCCACCCTTTTGGGAGAGCTGCTCCACAGACTAATCAAACAGCAACCTGGCATAATTTTACTCTTGAATTATTATTTAAGTCTTTTATTTCTACTTCACCAACCTTGGATGTATGTCCTGTTCCACCAGCAGAGTAGAGGTGGCATGGCTTTGGAATTCCCAAACATAGACTCTGAATGGCACGAGGTCTTGTGCCGCTGGTTCATTTACGGGCAAGGAAACCACCTGCTGTTTATTGACCATCACCATCTCTTCGTTGATGAATCAGTGCTGTTTCATGTTGAATACCATTTGGAAGAAACACTGAAAGTTGCAACAGTCCAGAAACCCCATCACCTAGAGTGGCTCAATGGCATCACCACTGATTAAATTAACTGAGTCGTGAAGGACTTATCTTCCAGACTGACCTTGTGATTTTAGTGATAGATTGTTCCCTCTTGTTGGTTCTACTTGTTCTTGTCCTCAAGTGTCACAAGTATATTTATTTATGGTAGAAATGTCTGCAATGTTGTCCTGTCTGAATGAGATAGATTCAGAACAAATCTAGCTGTTTAAAATTCATATCTATAATTTGTTTGTGGGCCATTTGCAGTAGGAAAATAGTATTTGACTGCAGTCTGGACCGACAGTCAAGTCAGGAGCTAACCTTTGTAAAATGGGGAGTATAGAGTGCGCAGCCAGGAGCATCAACAGGCACACCTAAAAATTCCATGTCAATCTAATGAAGCTACAATATAGAGCTTGCATGCAAGCAAAGTAGTGGAGGCAATCCATAAACAAACGCTCTGCAGTCCTGCCATATACAGTGATGCATTGTAATAGACAATTAAATAAGCTGAAGGAGGATGCTGCACAAACATCGCCATCCTCAGTTATGCTGCGCCAGCACTTGAATGCAAAAGGCTAGGCTGGAAAGTTTGTCACCATTTTTAGTCAAGAGTGCTAAATGAAGAGTCCATCTTGGTCCCCTCCTGATATCCACAGCACCATAGATGCAATCTTCAGTTAATTCAGTTCACGTGACTTGATATTAAAAAACAGCTGAAAACTACAAAGTCTCTGATCTCTAACCTGATCCTGACTATGGTACTGAAGAATAGTTTGACAGAAGCCGTACTCTTAGCCCAGTACACTACTACGACGCATCCGCATGTCAGTGTGGAAAGTTGACCAAGTTATGTTCTGTCCACAAAATCTAAGATAAATCCAATCTAGCCAATTCTGCTCCATCAGTCTCTTGTCAATAATCTGCAAAGTGATAGAAGGTGTCATTGTCAGTGTTATCAAGTGGCACTTACTTAATAACACTTACAATAATCCGCTCAGCAACATTCCATTTAGGTCTTACTAGGACCACTGGACTCCAAATCACATCATACCTTGAGTCAAACATGGACAAAAGAGCTAGATTCCAGAGGTGAGGTGACAGTGGTTGCCTTTGACATCAAGACAGACATTTCCCAAATTAGTATCTAGGCGTGTAGGAACCTGTAGTCACTGGGAATGAAGGGAAAACTTTCCAATGGTTGGAGTCATGCCAAACACAAAGGGACATGGTTTTGGCTTTTGGAGACCAATCATCTTGGCCCAGGAGGACATCACTGCAGGAGTTCCTTGTGTAATGTCTTTGGTCCAGCCATCTTCAGATGCTTCATCAAGGACCTTTAGAAATGAGAATTTTCATTGATTGCAGTTTTCAGTGCCTTTTGCACTTCTTCTGATGCTGAAGCCTCCATGTGCAGCAAAACTTAGACAACATTCAGTCTTGAGCTGACAGTTGCCAGGCAATGACCATCTCCAACAAAAGAGAATGTAGCCATTGCCCCTTAACTTTCAATAGCGTTACCACACTATCAACATCCTAGAGGAACCACCATTGACTAAACACCCAATCAGACCAACTAAATATGGGGGGGGGTCAGTTAGCTTAGTGGCCAGAAGCCTGGTTTGTGGCATAGTGATGCCAATAGCTAGGTTCAGTTCCTGTATCAGCTGAAGTCATCATGAACGTCCCATCTTCTGAAACTCACCGATTGTCTGAAGTGTGGTGACCCTCTGGTTAAACCATCACCAGTCATCTCCCTCTAATGAGAAAACTTCCCTGTGGACCTCTTGATCTATGGTGACTTTACCTTCTACCTTTATAAATACGGTGGCTACAGAAGCAGAGAATTCTGCAGCGAATATCCACTTCCTGTACCCAAAGCCTGTCCTTCATGTGCAAAGTCAGTGTGTGGTGGAATACTTTCCACAGACCTGAACGAGTGCAGCTTCAGCTGCGCCAAAGGAGCTCAACACCGTCCAAGACAGAAGAAGTTCATATCGTCTGTAGCACTTCCATTACCTCAAAGTTTCACTCCCTTCACCACTGTTACGATGGTGGCAGCGTATTCCATCTCCAAAATTTCTTTTGCCAAATCACCAAGGCTCCTTTGGCAGGGCCTTACAAATCTGAGAGTCACCAGCTAGAAGAGCGATAGCATCAAGAACATGCTATCACCACAATTTACAAGTTTCTCTCTGAGTCAAATACCATCCTAACTTGAAACTAGAGATAGTAGGAACTGCGGATGCTGGAGAATCTGAGATAACAGGGTGTAGAGCTAGATGAACCCAGCAGGCCAAGCAGCATTTTTGACGAAGGGTCTAGGCCTGAAACGTCAGCTTTCCTGCTCCTCTGATGCTGCTTGGCCTGCTGTGTTCATGCAGCTTTACACCTTATTATCTCTAACTTGTAACTATATCATTGCTCTTTCACTGTTACTGGGTCAAAATTCTGGAACCCCTTCCTTGAAAGCACTGAGAGTGTACATACACCACAATATCCCTAAAAAGTGGCTCACTCACCCTTTCAAGGGCAATTATGGATGGGCAATTGTTGGTCTTTGCAGTGATCCTCAAATCCCACAAGTTAATTAGAACAAAAAACTTATGCTGTATCTGTTTTTATCTGCATTATTATCAAGGCCTCTGAGTCAAAAAACTTTTTTTGTATGCCTTTCAATAGTATAATGACTTGGAAGAGGAAACTGGGAAGCACAAACAATCTTTCTTCATTTGTCTGGTGTTGATACTAGCTGGTGCCAAGCAGTAACATCCATGGATAATCACTTGTTTGCACACAATAATTATTATCATTGCTGTTCTCAACTGACTGTTCCAACTTTCAGCTGAAAGTCATTTATGATCTGACTTTTTAAAATGATTCAAGTTTAATTATTTGTGATATGTACTACAAAAGTGCATGGCTGTCAAAGCTGTCTTGCTTGATTTTTAAAAAATTAAACCCACTACTCCCCCAAGCGTCAGTGGACTGAAACAGCCAAGTTTAAGCTCCAACTTTGCATGACCTTTGTAGTCGAGCCTCCATCAAATAAACTGTTGTTTGCAACCATGAGAAAGAAGTGAAGTGTAAAGCAAATGGTCATGGAATCACGTGGATGGTACTTCAGCCACTAGCAGATTCACAGGTGCCCACGCTGTCTCAGCTATCTTATCAGCCAGAGTTCATGGTGTACTGCTACAAAAGACAGAGACTAATGACAAATAAAACTTTGTTTTAAAAAGAAGGGATCTACTTTCTGAAGACCTGAAAAATACTGTTGTCAGATAATTTTATAATTTATGAAGTAAAACTTATGATCATGGTTCTTGCTATGTTTAGGATGCAGTCTGCCTTTGATTTGGAAATAATTTTGTGTTAAGAAAATTGAATATCTCATAATTCAAATTAAGGATTTGCAATAACACAGCACAGGGTTTTCAGAGTTTAAAAAACATTGGCTTAGCTAGTGATTTGAGTAGGTGATTTTGAATTATTTTATTCAGTCATGGGATTTACGTGTTGCATTTATTGCCCTTTAGTTGCACATGAAAGTTGCTGGTGAGCTTCATTCTCGAAATGCTGCCGTCCATTTGGTAAAAGTAGACCCACAATGCTGTTAGTGAGGGAGTTCCAGGACCTTGAACGCAGCAACACTGAAGGAGCAGCAATATATTTCCAAGTCTGAGTGGCTGAAACCTGCAGGGGGTGGTCTTCCCATGTATCAGCTGGCCTTGTCCTTCTAGATAGTAGTAGTCATGGATTGCAAGGTGTTGCCTAAGGAGTCTTGGTGAATTTTTACAGTGTACCTTGTTGATGATACATACTGCAGCCACTGAGTGTGGAGGGAGTGAATGCTGTGGATATACTGTCGATCGTGCTGGCTGCTTTCTCTTAGAACGTGTCATGTTTTGAGTGTTGTTTAAACTGTGGTCATCCCAGCAAGTGGGGAGTATTCCATCATACTCCTGACTTGTATGTTTACACCATGACCACTATGAATTTGCTTGCCACTTGTCAGCCCAAGCTTAGATATTATCCAGGTCTTGCTTCATTGGGCATGGACTGCTTCAGCATCTAAGAAATCACAAAAGGCGCTGAGCATTGTGCAATTATGATCAAATATCCACATGTCTGACCTTATGATGAAGGGAAGGTCTTTGATGAAGTAGCTGAAGATCGTTGAACCTAGGGCATTACTCCAGAGAATTACTGTCGAGATTCTCTTGGAGCCGAGATAACTGACCTCCAACAAACACAACCATCTTCTTTTTTGCAAATAATGACTTCAGCAGAGTGTTTTCCCCATTTTCCTAAAGACTGTAGCTCTGCTAGGACTCCTTGAGGCAACACTGAGTCAGTTGCAGGCTGCCTTGATGTCAAGGGCAGTTGCTGTCCCCTCACATCTGGAATTTGGCATTTGTGTCCATGTTTGAATCGAGGCTTAATGAGGTCTGAAGCTGAGTGACCCCAGCAGAATCCAGACTGAGCGTCAGTGGGCAGATTATTCTTGATACCATCACTTATGATTGAGAGTAGACTGATGGGGGTAATTGGCTGGGTTGAATTTGCCCTGCCTTTTGTGCATATGACATAATTGGGCAGTTTTCAACATTGTGAGGTGCCAGTGTTGTAGCTGAACAGGAACAGTTTGGTCAGGTGTGCAGCAAGTTCTGGAGCACAGGTCTTCAGTACTATTGTCAGAATGTTTCCAGGGCCCATAGTCTTTGCAGTATCCAATGTCACCGGCCATTTTGTTAATATCAGTTGGAGTGAATTAAATTGTCTAAAGACTGGCATCTCTGACACTGGAGACCTCCGAAGGAGACAGAGATAGATCATCTACTTGGACCTTCTGACTGAAGTTTGTTACAAATTCTTCAGCCTTATCATTTTGCACTGATGTGCTGGAGTCCCCCACTATTGAGGATGGGAGTACTTATAGAGTCTCTTCTCCTATAGAGTAGTTTAATTGTCCTCCATGATTCATGACTAGATGTAACGGGACTGCAGAGTTTAGAACTGATCCATTCGTTGTGAAATTGTTTAGCTCTATCACTGTATATGCTGTTTGGCATGCAGGGAGTACTTTTTTTTGAGCTTCACTAGGTTGATGCCTCATTTTTACAGATGCTTCGTGCTCCTCCTGCACACCCTGTTGACCTGAGGTTGATCTCCTGACTCGGTGATAATAGTAGAGTGGAGGATACAGCAGGCCATGAGGTTGCAGATTGTGTCGCAGTACAATTCTGCTGCTGCTGTCGTACCACAGTGGGTCAAGAATGCCTGTTCTTGAATTGCTAGGTCTTTTCAAAGTCTATCCCATTTGACATGGTGATAGTGCCACATATTGAGGGTATTCTCAATGTAAAGATGGGATTCATCTCCACAAGGACTGTGCGGTAGTCATTCTTTTACCAATACTGTCATGGGTCAGTTCTATTGAAGATGAAAAGTCACCGACCTTGAAACGTTAGCTCTACTTTCTCCCCACAGATGCTGACAGACCTACATTCTTTTTGGCTATTTCCCATCAAACATTAAGCAAATTCATATCTGAATGTTGCTATTGAATCGGTTCCTGCCATTTTCCAGGTAGTAGATTTCAGATAATCAATTACTACTTTGCAACATCTCCTCACCCTCACGTTAGTTCTGGAAAATATTTCATTTATTCTTGTACTTTCATTTTACTCCTAATACAGACTTATACAAGTCAACCCTTAAAATGCTGAAGGTGTAGTTTGAAGTTGCTGTGATAGCAGCGCTGATCTTGTGACATCATGCAGTGATTTCTCAAAAGTAGCAATGAGGCAATCTATGTACCTGTGGTGTTCTTCTTCAGCTAGCACCACAAGATCGGAAAAATCTACTTCAGAAGACAAACAAACTCTCAGGTTAAACTTGCATTTGAAAACAGCTCCCCCACTGCACCTTAGCAGCAGCTGCCCCAAGCTTTAGTCTGACCCTCAGCACATAGTCCCGGACTTTGGTCTTCCAGGTGCAGTCAATGTTTGTCTCCATGTGCATCCCAGGAACAGACCGCAGAGCACAGAGTCCTGTCTCTTGGAGCTGCTTGGGATGAAATTGTGCACAATACCTCAGGTGCGGACTTCACAAGCACCCTTCACGGTTATTATAAGACTTCCCTATTTTTAAATTCCAACACCCGAGGAATAAAAATCAAAATTCCATTTGCTGCTAAATTATACGCTGAATTATATATGTATCATGACATGCGAATGTTTTGTATATTATGTACAAGCACACCTGAATCTCTCTGTGCCACTCTTTTTTGGAATGTCTCCCCATTTAAATACCTTTTAATTCATCCTACTACAGTGCATAAGGTCATAAAACAAAGAACTATGGAAATAAAAATGGAAATTGCTGGAAAAACTCAGCAGGTCTGAAACCATCTGTGGAGAGAAATCAGAGTTACTATTTCGGGTCGAGAGACCCTTCCTCAGAACTGCAGATGCTGGAGATATGAAACAAAACCAGAAATTGCTGGTAGAATGCGGTAGGTCTGGCAACATCTTTGGGCAGAAAGCAGAGTTAATGTTTCAGTCTGTGACTGTTAAGCAAAACTGATAGCAGCTAGAAAAAAAAATGATGTTGGCTGGGTGTGGGGACAGGTGAGTGGATAGGTGGAGACAGCTCAGAGATATGAAAGGGGTACTCTGAACTGTCATTTCCCTCAGATCAAAGATGTAGCCATGGGTACCCACATGGACCCCAGGTATGACTGATTCTTTGTGGGGTCCGAAGTACGTTCCTTTTTCCGGTCCTACTCAGGCCCCTCCCTACAACTCTTTTTTCCAGTATGTTGATGATATCATTAGTGCTGCTTCCCTCTCATTTGGAACCGGAAAAAATTGGCAATTTTGATTCCAATTTCCACCGTGCTCTCTCCTTCACCCACCAACTCCAATGCTTACCTGGACTACACATTCTCACACCCTGCTTCCTGTAAGGACTCCATCCCATTCTCTCAGTTTCTCTGTGTCTCTGTTGTGTCTGTTCTGATGATGCCGTCTTCTGAGGGGGCCCGAGAAATGTCACCTTCCTCAACTGAGCACTCCCTGCTACCATGGTTGAGAGGCCCCTTAGCCGTGTCTGACCCATATCCAGGAATACTGCCCTGATCCCTTTTCCTCCCTCCCAAAACAATGCTAGGGACCCCCTGGTCCTCACTTACCACCCACCAGCCTCCACATCCAAATCATCATCATCTCCAGCTGGATGCCATGACCAGATATGTTCCCCATCACTCCTTTGTCAGCATTCTGCAGGGACCATCCACTCCTCCTCCATTCCCGACAATAGACAGTAGGTGCAGGAGTAGGCCATTCGGCCCTTTGAGCCAGCACCACCATTCATTATGATCATGGCTGATGATCCACAATCAGTATGCTCTTCCTGCCTTATCCCAGAAACCCTTGATTCCGTTATCTATAAGAGCTCTGTCCATCTCTTTCTTGAAAGTATCCAGAGACTTGGCCTCCACTGCCTTCTGGGGCAGAGCATTCCATATATCCACCACTCTCTGGGTGAAGAAGTTTTTCCTCAACTCTGTTCTAAATGGCCTGCCCCTTATTTTTAAACTGTGTCCTCTGGTTCTGGACTCACCCATCAGCGGAAACATGCTCCCTGCCTCCAGAGTGTCCAATCTCTTAATAATCTTATGCGTCTCAATCAGATCCCCTCTCATCCTTCTAAACTCAAGTGTATACAAGCCCAGTCGCTCCAATCTTTCAACATATGATAGTCCCGCCATTCCGGGAATTAACCTTGAACCTACGCTGCACTCCCTCAATAGCAAGAATGTCCTTCCTCAAATTTGGAGACCAAACCGCACACAATACTCCAGGTGCAGTCTCACCAGGGCCCTGTACAGCTGCAGAAGGACCTCTTTGCTCCTATACTCAGTTCTTCTTGTTATGAAGGCCAGCATGCCATTAGCTTTCTTCACTGCCTGCTGTAACTGCGTGCTTGCTTTCATTGATGTACAAGAACACCTAGATGTCGTTGTACTTCCCCTTTACCTAACTTGACTCCATTTAGATAGTAATCTGCCTTCCTGTTCTTGCCACCAAAGTGGATAACCTCACATTTGTCCACATCAAACTGCATCTGCCATGCATCCGTCCACTCACCTAGCCTGTCCAAGTCACCCTGTACTCTCATAACATCCTCCTCTCATTTCACACTGCCACCCAGCTTTGTGTCATCAGCAAATTTGCTAATATTACTTTTAATGCCTTCATCTATATCATTAATGTATATTGTAAACAGCTGCGGTCCCAGCACCAAACCTTGCGGTACCCCACTGGTCACCACCTGCCATTCCGAAAGGGACCCATTTATCACTACTCTTTGCTTCCTGTCAGCCAGCCAATTTTCAATCCAGGTCAGTATTTTGCCCCCAGTACCATGTGCCCTAATGTTGCTCACTAATCTCCTATGTGGGACTTTATCAAAGACTTTCTGAAAGTCCAGGTACACTACATCCACTGGCTCTCCCTTGTCCATCTTCATAGTTACATCCTCAAAAAATTCCAGAAGATTAGTCAAGCACGATTTCCCCTTCGTAAATCCATGCTGACTCTGACCTATCCTGTTACTGCTATCCAACTGAGTCGTAATTTCATCTTTTATAATTGACTCCAGCATTTTTCCCACCACTGACGTTAAGCTAACCGGTCTATAGTTCCCTGTTTTCTGTCTCCCTCCTTTCTTGAAAAGTGGGACAACATTAGCCACCCTCCAATCCGCAGGAACTGATCCTGAATCTATAGAACATTGGAAAATGATTACCAATGCGTCCACGATTTCTAGAGCCACCTCCGTAAGTACCCTGGGATGCAGACCATCAGGTCCTGGGGACTTATCACCCTTCAGTCTGTTCAACACCATTTCCTGCCTAATATAAATTCCCTTCAGTTCATCCATTACCCTCGGTCCTTCAGCCGCTACTACATCTGGGAGATTGTTTGTGTCTTCCTTAGTGAAGACAGATCCAAAGTACCTATTCAACTCTTCTGCCATTTCCTTGTTGCCCATAATAAATTCACCCGTTTCTGTCTTCAAGGGCCCAATTTTAGTCTTAATATATACACCACCCCACAACCCCACAGTATCTTCCCATGCAATCACAGAAGATGTAACACTTGTCCATCTGCCTTCTCCCTCCTCACTATGCAGAGCTCCAGACACACCTTCCAGGTGAAGCAGCCATTTACCTGCACTTCATTCAGTTGAGTCTACTGTATTCACTGTTCACAGTGTGCTGTCCTCTAAATGGTGAGATGAATTGCAGACTGGGTGACTGCTTTGCAGAATACCTACATTCTGTTGTATAAATGACCCCAAGCTACCAGTTGCTTGTCACTTCGACGCAGCAGTGTTCCCACACTAATATTTCCATTGCAGACCTGCTGCAGTGTTCCAGCGAGCCTCAGCATAAGCTCGAAGAACAGCGTCTCAGTTTCAACTTGGGGACTGTGCAGCCTCTAGGACTCAGCAGTGGAGTTCAAGAACCTTAGAGGCTGATTCTGACCTTGCATATTTTGTGTCTACTCCCACATCTGGTTCTGTCACGAAATGCATTGCTTTTAGCATAACCAACCCATTCGCACCCACTCTCAGGCCTGTTATCACATTACATGGATTACTTTCAGCACTGCCTGCCATTCTTTCCTACTCATAGCTGTCATTACCAGTTATTTAGCTTCTTGTCTGCCTTGGCCTATTACCAAAACGCCCTTGTATGCCTAATCCTTTCATATCTCTCTCTCTCACTTGCTCGCTCTCTCACGTACTGAGGTCCTTCTTAAATCTTCTCCACCCACCACCACCATCACCACCACCCCCCCCTCCCCCGGCGTCACCTTAACCCTATGCCCTCCAGTTTTCAATTCCCTATCCCTGGGGAAAAGACTATATGTATTCATCCTCTCTATTCCCCTCTTGATTTTATATACCTCAATAAGGTCACTCCTCATTCTCCTATGTCCCAAGGAAACTTCTCCCTATAACTAAGGCCTACGAGTCCCATTTCCAGTTTAACTATGACTTTCTTACAACAGGGTGACCAGAACTGTACAGAATACTCCATGTGCTTCTATGCTCAGTGCCTCGACCGATGAAGGCCAGCATGCCAAATGCTTTCTTCACCACCCTGTCTACCAGTGATGCTGCTTTCAGTGAATTATGTACTTGTACTCCTAGTTCCCTCTACTCCACTTCAGTCCTCAGGACCTTACCATTTACTGTATAAGCCCTACCTTGGGACTTTCCAAAGAGCAGCACTTCACGCTTATCTGTATTGAATTGCATTTGCCAGTCCTCAGCCCACTTCCCCATCTGATCAAGATCCCTCTGTAATTTCTAATAACTGCCTTTGCTATCAACTATACCTCCTAATTTTGTATCATCCGCAGACTTACTAATCATGCCTTGTACATTCACATCCAGATCATTTATGTAAATAACAAATAACAAAGGTCCCAGCACTGACCCCTGTGGCACACCACTAGTCACAGGCCTCCAGTCCGAGAAACAACCTTCAACCATCACCTTCTGCTTCCTACCATCGAGCCAGTTTTGACTCTTATTAGCTAGCTCTCCCTGAATCCCATGTGACCTAACCTTCATGACTAGCCTGTTGTATGGGACACTGTGCAGAATCATAAGGTGACTTACTTCCTGCAGGATTCCTAGTTGCTAACCTGCTCTTGTACCCACAGAATTTATTTTGATATGGCTTGTCCAATTCAGTCCTGATCATTGATAACCCTGGGCTGTTGACAGTGGCGTATTCATAAAGTCATAGTCATAGTCATAAAGGTCTACAGCACAGAAAAAGGCCTTCTGGCCCATTGAGTCTGTGCCCGTCAAAACAAGAAAGCACCTAACTATTCTAATCCCATTTTCTAAGACTTGGCCAATAGCCTTGACATCACAAGCACATATCTAAATACTAAAATGTCATGAGGGTTTCTGCCTCAAACCACCCTTAAAGTTAGTGAGTTCCAGATTTCC
Source organism: Ginglymostoma cirratum (assembly GCA_024137785.1). NCBI lineage: Eukaryota > Metazoa > Chordata > Chondrichthyes > Orectolobiformes > Ginglymostomatidae > Ginglymostoma > Ginglymostoma cirratum. The sequence continues at coordinate 5,607,170 of JAHRHZ010000105.1, forward strand.
ACAACCATCGAGGTGAATAAACAATTCTTCTCATCCACTTAAACCTCCTGCCTCTTCTGTTAAATCTATACCCCCAGTTATTGATACATCAACCAAGGGGAAAAATTCTTTCCTGCCTACTCTTTATAATCCTCATAATTTTACATACTTCATCAATCATGAAAATGCTGCATTTACCTTGACATTGTTTTACGTCTTGCATTGTTTTACGTTCTTTCAACTGATAGGCTCTGTCAATCATTTTACAAGAGTCAATCACATTGCTGTGGGTCTGGAGTCACACTTATGGATGGCAGATTTCCTTCCTAAAGGGAATTGGTGAACCAGATGGGGCTTTTCTATAGTAATTGACAATTACTACATTGTGCTCTCGGTTCCTAGCCAGTGACATTATTACCATGCCTCTGCTTAACCCTCAAATCTATCACCCTGAGATGGGCACAGTACATGGTAATTAGCAGGAGGTTTCCTTGCCCACATTAACCTGTTGCTGTGAGACTTCAGAGTCAATGATGAGGATTCCCGTGGCAAGTCCTTCTCAACTGCATATACTGTGCTGCCAGTTCTGCTGTGTCTATTGTGCCAGTGAGTCAGGAGATGCCTAGGGATGGTGGTGTTTGGGTGTAAGGTATGATTCAGTGAGTATGACTCTGTCAGGTTGTTGCCTGACTAGACTGAGAGACAATTTGGCACTACCTCCCAGATATTTGTAAGGATAACTGTCAGGTCCACAGAGCTGTGTTGATCATTGTCATTTCCAGTGCCTTAGTTGACGCCAAGTGAACTGTACAATTTTATTCCTCTCTTGAGATTTTCTAGTGGTAGATATGACTGAATGACTTGCTATGCCTTTTCAGAGGGCACATAAGAGTCAACTATATTGCTATGGGTTGGAGTCAAATGTAGACCACACCAGGTAAGGACGGCAATTTGCCTTCCCTTAAGGACATTAGTGAACCAGATAAGTTTTTATGATAGTTGACAATGGTTTCATGGTCATCATTGGACTTCTAATTTTTTTTTTGTTAATTGAATGCAAATTCTGCTGTTTGTTGTGGAAGGATTTGAACTTTGGTCCCTAGTATATTACCTGAGCCTCTGTTGATTACAATGATGAAAGACTATGCTGTTGCCTCCCCAAATGTATTAATACTACCCAAGTCATTTCTCACATATGTCCACAAAGAGTCTGCCCATAATTTAAAAATTAATTAGGCAAAAGTAAAACATGGTCTAAAGGTTGCAGAACAGCATCAGAGCTGATCTTATGTAAAGGTTTAATGACTTTCCTTTAAATTCCTTTGCTGATTTTATACAGGATTTAGCTTCATTAAAATAAGTGAGTTAAAACCTGAATCAAATTGTGCGGAGAGGAATTTAGAATGAAGATGTTTAACATATATAAGAGATCAACTCCCTTCATAATGCTGGCTTTGGTTGTATTTCAGCTAGAGATGGTATTAATATTAATTGATTTCTAGTGTTTAGGATGTTAATGCTTTGGACATCATTGTCAAATGCATATTTTCAAGGAGGTGTGCTTCTGCTGTTTAGTAAATTGATGTTTGCATGGAATATAGTTCATGATACTGACATTGCAAATGATATAATTCTCCGATTAATGTAAGCTGTTATACAAGAGTGATGTTTTTTTGTTAGCCATTTGTTCATATAAACAATTCTGATCATTTAAACCAATATTATGCATTTTCAGCAGAATCTGGTATGATCATCATTCAGGATTTCCAGAGCTGGATTATGCAGTGGTTTGAAAATGATTGCATTCAAACAAGCATTGTTCTTCCTTTATTCTCTGTTACGTTTCTTCTAGGTTTTTCTAAAATGCATTTGGCTAATAAGTTTACTCTGCTAACGAATAATTCTGTCAATCTCTGTCGTGTTTGTTATCACTGAGTGAAAGAAACAACTGTAAAATCAAATCCATATTCTGTTGGTTGTTCTAAATGACTTGCATTTGCAGGGCACCTATAAAATTGTAAAGCATGTCAAAATGTTGTTAACTATTGAATGTATGTTATGCCTCTATGGTGTAGGAGGCAACTGTGTCTTAGACAGCATTGTTATAGCAGATCTTCATAGCTAGGCAAGGCAGTGAATTCTGTAATTTTACTTGTTCTGCATGTCGGTGGCAAAGCAGCATTTACTGCCCATTTTTAGATAAAACTGAGTGGCTTCTTGGGCTGTATCAGAGTATGATAAAGGTTAAGTTAATATGGAGGTATGTATAGGACAACTGGGAACAGATACCAGATCTCTCTCCCTAAAGGGCATTAGCTAAAAATCTGAGTTTTTGTGACAGTTAGACAACTTCATGGTCACTTTCCCGTACTTTATTCAACTGAATACAAATTTTCAAATTGTCATGGTGGAATTAAACTTACATTTTTTTGGAATGTAAGTCAAGAGACTAGTAGTTTAGTAATATGGCCACTAATTCTATCCATTCATTTATAAATATTTAATTTTAAAGTAGAATCACCAACATCTTTGTAATTTTTAACATAGAATACATAGAATGATCAGATATAAGAAGGAAACCATATTGCCCAACAGGTTGTAGTTGCAAGCACTTTGACGAAGCAGGTGTAATTGATGGGCATAAAGGGTGGAAATAAGGAAAAAGTAGAGGCGGGTCAAGCAGGCATTCTGCTCCCACACCCACACACCCCCCACACCCCCAAATAAACCTTGCAGGTATGTATTGGTTCAGGGCTCCCCTCCCCAGCTATTAAAAATCTGAGAGAACGTAAGTAAGAGTGTGGACTATTTAGGCAACCTTCCAACAAACGATGAATAATTTGTTCAAAGGTATCTTGACAGGGAATTTAGCTCATTATGCTCAAAGGTGCAGGAGTCTTAACTTCAAATGACTCAAACTTGATAAGGATGGTGAGGTTAAGGAGCCATGGCTGATTATTTTTTTTAAAGAAAATCTCCAATTTTCTCTCTGTGATGGCTGTTTCGTTAAAATCTTTTCTGCTGTCTCTTATTTCTAAAGCGGACGTCATGGAGAAATAAACCGGGTATGATTTGGCTCCTCATTTGCATTGTTGAGTTCTAAAGAAACGCTTGTTTATGTTGGGAGTGTGCATTAGACTTGGGTTTATGCGTGATCAGCAATATTTGTGTGCAATCCTGGCTAACAAATTAATACAGCATCCACTGACAGGTCCTTAACATTATAATTTTCTTTTTCCTTTAATTCATACAAATTTATTTTCCATCAGAGTTTGCTACATAATGAGTAATTTTACCAAGTTTACGCCTCAGCAAGTATCTTTTTTCATTGTACACCATGGCAGTAGCTCCAACTGTTGTGACTCCAATTATCATTGAAGGCATTCATCTAAAATTCTAAATGTTGACCTGGTTACGATTTTGACTCAAATGGAAACTACATCCTGAGTCTGTAGTGTTTTGGGTTAACCTTGTGTGGTGAACAACATGCACAGGGCTCAAGGCTCTGAGATTCACATTATCCAAAAACAAACTACAGTCAATAGGAAAGTAAAACCTGTTGTTGACCACTTAACTTGAACCAGGATTACCATCCAATAAATGATATCGCTTTGAATTTCAATTTTCATTTGTGGTGAGCATGAAATGAAATGTCACAACTCTCTAGCTCCTCTCTTTTGCTAAATAACAATTTGCACTACATATGCTTTTTAAATGTTTCTGCATTTCATATATGCAGTTTCACAATTGCCCACAATAATATCTAACAGTATCATCCATTATCATTATCAAAATGCAGATAATTGGATCAATCTTACTACTACTCTTTATATTTTATAAGCTGTTGTTGATGAACCAGTTTGTATTCCACAGCACGTGTCATTTCCCATTCTTCCATACAACAACAGCTACAGTTGCCATTTCACGCAGGGTGTAACTATACAATTAGACTTGTAGGGTTATTTATTGTTGAGTTGTCCAAAAATGTTCTTTTCCAGGTCTTGCTATAAATCAGAACAAGAGAATGCATGCTATGTTACAAATAACGGAGCCATGTAGATAATTGCACTGAAAGATTTGTGTAACTATGTATGCCTTGACATGCTGCTTCGGCTAATGAGATCCTCATAATCGACATCATGAATCACATTAAGGTGATGTGTGAAATCAATGAGAAGTAGAAACAGTGAGAATCTACCTGAGTGGATACTTTTGGGAACCCTTCTGAAAGGAGGCTGTACCTCCTGATGCTTCAGTCTTGTCGAGAAGCGCAGCAACATATCCATCCATGTTCAAGGTTGGGAAGTTCTGTAGAAGTGTAGAAGAACTAAAGGTTTTTACTTGGCCCTGTGTTTGTTTCACAATGAATTATCCTTCTTAGAATGTCCCTGAAGTACAAAGTTAAATTGGACCTCTTTCACTTGGGAGATGTTCACAAACTTAGAAAAGGTTTTGATCCTCTGCTCCAACATCTCTACAGTATTTTCCAAGATTGGTAAGTGGGCAATCCACTCATGAATTTAGGGTTAACAAATCTTGCTGCAATATATTGCAGACTTGAGGTTGTTGACTTACTCGCCGAGATGACTTGTTTTTGTTCAGACATTTCGTCGCCATGCTACGTGACATCATCAATGGAGCCTCCGATGAAGCAATGTTATTCTACTCTCCTTGGTATTTATACTGTACAGTCCGTTATGGTGAATACTGCCATTTCCAGTTTTAGATCATAGATTCCCTACAGTGTGGAAACAGGCTGTTCGTCCTAAGACCACACTGACCCTCAGAGCACCCCACCCAGTACCCATTCCCCTATAACCCATCTAATCTACTATTTTTTTTTCTGATGAAGGGTCTAGGCCCAAAACATCAAGCTTTCCTGCTCTTATGATGCTGCTTGGCCTGCTGTGTTCATCCAGCTCTACACCTTGTTATCTCTAATCTACTTATCCGTTAACATTATGGGCAATTTAGCATTACCTATCCACCTAACCTGCACATCTTTGGACTGTGGGAGGAAACCGGAGCACCGGGAAGAAATCCATGCAGACACGGAGAATGTTCAAACTCCGCACAGCCAGTCTCCCGAGGGTGGAATCGAACCCAGGTCCCTGGCGCTGACAGGCAGCAGTGCTGACCGCTGACCCACCGTGCCACACGATTCCTTTATTAAGCTCCCCACTCTGTGAAAGGGTACAGCTGATATCCACTTCCCTTTAGGTATTAGTAGCTAGGAGTCACTGTGGCACTTCTGTCATTAGCATTTGGGGAAAAGCAGCATGAGTAAAGATGCAAGAAGAACTTACAAACCTTCCACAAAACTGGAAAAACATGCTGGGACAAGCAAGTCGGGTGAGATCACAGGTTTACCAAAGTGCTTTTAATTCAGTTCGGGGGTAAGCCATTCAGCCCCATGCCTGGTCTGACATTCTGTGTCCTGACTGCATCATTGCAACTTTGCTCTGTCACCCATCATACCTTCAGTAGAATTCTTAGACAAAAGGGGAACCAAGGGTTAGAGAAAACTGCAGGAAAGTGGAGTTCAATCATGAATGTTATGGAGGGGGACCAGACTCAAGCCTACTCCTGCTCCGAGTTCTGGACTTCCTGAAAATCTGAACCAAATTCAATTTCTTCTCAGTGGATGGGAGGAGCAGGGGAGTTAAACAAAATAAAGGTACATAGTTTTAAAGTCAAAAGACAGATAATTTAATTATTAGAGACTGGCTTTTAGCCAAATAGATGAGGCTAGAAGGGTAGAACTGACACTGAGGGTTTCTGTGAGTTAGGACTTTTGATTTGTATGGGTTTATATATGGAGTCCAATTCTGTATGTTTGTTGATTGGAGTATGGGTGGAGAACCATGCCTCTAGGAATTCCCCTGCGTGTCTATGTTTGGTTTGGGCTACTAGGGTTACTTTGTCCCAGTTGAACTGATGGCCTTCATTGTCTGAATGTACAGATATTAAGGAGAGTTTGTTGTGCTGTTTTGCTGCTAGCTGATGTTCGTGTATGTTACATGAACATCAACTAGCAGCAAAACAGCACAACAAATTCTCCTTAATATCTGTACATTCAGACAATGAAGGCCATCAGTTCAACTGGGACAAAGTAACCCTAGTAGCCCAAACCAAACATAGACACGCAGGGGAATTCCTAGAGGCATGGTTCTCCACCCATACTCCAATCAACAAACATACAGAATTGGACTCCATATATAAACCCATACAATTCGAAACCGGAAATGACAGAACTCACCATAATGGACCGGACAGAACAAATTCCAAGTGGAGTAGAATAACATCACTTCATCGGAGGCTCCACTGATGTCACCTGGCATGGTGACGAAACATCTGAACAAAAACGAGCCAGCTGGGCGAGCAAGTCAACAACCTCATCCACAACCCGAGCTACAGATCTTTGCCAAAACACTTAACGTTGCAGACTTGTTGAGCACCCAGCTCAAAATCACTACAGCCGTTGCTAACATAGAAATAGCTGGTAATGCATATTTTACCAGATTGTTTGTTTTGAAACAATAGATTTTAACTCACCACCCATTGGAAAGCTAGCTATGGGGGATCGATTGCTTGTCATGTGGTCTGCCTCTTAACATAGTAAATGATGGACAGTACGTAAAACAAGTTCCCAATTCACTGTCTGCGATCATCTGCCCACCAATGAGGTTAAATTTGAGTCCAAGTATGCAATGTTTTCAGTTTAATATACATTCAGTGGATTTTGAATGATCATGAATTAACTTTCATTCCAGAATGCAGTACACCATTATATTTAAGGTTTTAGGCTGCACTTGGATGTACCAATTCACCATTTCTTAGATTGAGGAACATGGGAACAGGAGTAGGCAATTATCAGCCTTTTGGGCCTATTCCACCATTCAATGGAATCATGGCTGATTTATGACTCAACTCCATATACTTGCTTTTGGCCCATGTCCCTTAATATCTTTGTTTAACAAAAATTTGTTTATCTCATATTTAAAATTAAAAACTGTGGATGAAAGTTCCAAACATCTACCATCCTTAGTGTGTAGAAGTGCTTGCTAACATCTCTCCTGAACGGTCAGACCCTATTTGTCAGACAATGTACCCTAGTTCTAGAATCCCCAATCAATGTGAATGTTGTATCTAGCCTGTCTAGCCTGTCGTTTCTTGTTAATATTTCAAAACTTTGGTCAGCTCACCTGTTAACCTTCTAAATTCTAGAGAAAAAAGGCTTAATTTGTATAATCTCTCCTCATAATTTAACCCCTGAAGTTCAGGTATCATTCTTGTAAACTTATGTTGTACTCCTTCCAAAACCAGTACGTCCTTCTTGAGGTGTGACACCCGGATCTGCTCCCTGTACTCCAAGTAGGGACTAACCTGGATTTTGTACTTCTGCATCCTTGAACTCCATTACTGCAGATATCAAGGCCAGCATTCCATTGGCTTTCTTGGTTATTGCCTGTCCTGTGCGTGACATTTTAAAGATCTATATACGTGAATCCCCAAGTGTCTTTGGAATTCACTATATGAGCTTCATGCCTTCTAGAAAGTACCCTGGTCTACCTTTTGTTTTGTCCAAAATGAATCACCTCACACTTTGTTACATTGAACTCCATCTGCCATAGTTTTGCCCATAGTCTGTCAGTAGCCCTTTGTAATTTTATGCTATCATCTGTACTGTCAACTTTGTTTCATCAGCAAGTTTGGATATATGACTTTCCATGCCATTGTTCAAGTTGTTCATAAATAATGTGAATAATTGTGGCCCTAACACAGATCATTGTGGGATACCACTGGATACATCCTGCCAAATCAAGTACCTACCCATTCTCCCTACTTTCTGTCACCTCCACTTAGTATCAACATACATAGGCATTCCCCTGTCCACTAGTCTAGTCCCCTCTTCAAAAAATTTAGAGGTTTGTCAGGCATGATCTACCTGTCTTGAATCCATGCTGGTTCTCCCTGATCAACTGAAAATATTCAAGGTGTTCAGTTACCTCATCCTTAGTTTATAGACTCCAACAATTTCCCCACCGCAGATATTAGTCTAAATGGTTTCTAAATTCCTGGTCTTTCTCTTTCACCTTAATTAAAAAGTGAAGTGCCATGTGCAATTCTCCAACCCTGTATCCAGGGAGCTTGAAAGATTATAGTTAGGGCAACCACAATGTGTTCCCCTACTTTCCTTAACACCCTCAGAAGGAAGCAGTCAGATCCTGGGATTTGTCACACTCTTTAATTCTATTAATTCCGTCATTACCGATTTTTACTTAGGTTGATTTTATACAGTCCCTGTTCCCGATCCCCAACTAATTTCTTTAGGGTTTCTGGCAAGCTGTCCTCCTATAGTAGGAGTATGTGTTGCATCTGAGTGTTAAGCCTCTTATATCTGTTCTTATCCAATATAGAAACAAGCAGTTAAGGAAGAGGAAAGATAGTGGAGCAGGATGTTTCACTCTGCTTTTGGTGGGTGATCAAGCTTAATTTTTTGCATTTATATTAATTTGGTGTCCCAGACACCACCGTTATCATCCCTGGATATGTCCTGTCCCAACCAGCAGGACAGACCCAGCAGAGGTGGCAGCACAGTGGTGTACAGTCAGGAGGGAGTTGCCCTAGGAGTCGTCAACATTGACAGCCGACCTCATGAAGTCTCTTGGCTTCAGGTTAAACTTGGGCAAGGAAGCCTCCTGCTGATTACCACATCCTGTCCTCCCTCAGCTGATGAATCAGTACTCCTCCATGTTGAACAACATTTGGAAGAAGCACTGAGGATGGCAAGGGTATTTCCGTGTTCATCACCAAGAGTGGCTCGGCAGCAGTATTACTGATTGAACTGGCCAGGTCCTAAAGGACATAGTCACTAGACTGGGTCTTTGGCAGGTGGTGAGGAAACGAAGAAGAGGGAAGAACATACTTGACCTCATCCTTACCAATCTCCCAGCTGCAGATGCATCTGTCCGTGACCGTATCGGTAAGAGTGACCACTGCACAGTCCCACCTTCACATTGAGAATACCTCCATTGTGTTGTGCAGCACTATAACCATGCTGAATGGGACAGACATCACATAGATCTAGCAACTCAAAACTGGGCATCCATGAAGCGCTGTGGACCATCAACAGCAGCAGAATTGTACTCCAGCACAATCTGTAACCTCATGGCCACTCAACCATTACCATCAGGCCAGAGGATCGACCCTGGTTCAATGGAGAGTGTAGGAGGGCGTGCAAGGAGCAGCACCAGGCATACCTGAAGGTGAGGTGTCAGTCTGGTGAAGCCACCAAACGGGACTACTAGCCTGCCAAACAGCATAAGAAGCAAGTGTTAGACCGAGCTAAGCGATCCCACAACCAATGGATCAGATCTAAACTCTGCAGTCCTGCCACATCCAGTTGTGAATAGTGGTGGATGATTAAACAACTCACTGGAGGAGGAAGCTCCACAAATATCCCCATCCTCAATGATGGAAGAGCCCAGTACATCAGTGCAAGAGAGAAGGCTGAAGCATTCACAGCAACCTTCGGCCAGAAGAGCCGAGTGGATGATTCACCTCAGCCTCCTCCAGTGGTCCCCAGCATTACAGATACCAGTATTCGACCAATTCGATTCACTCTGTGATATCAAGAAACAGACAGAGACACTGGGTACTGCAAAGGCTATGGGCCCTGACAACATTCCAGCAATTGTACTGAAGGCTCCTGCTCCAGAACTTGCCGATCCCGTAGCCAAGCTACGTTCCAGTACAGTTACAGTTACAACACTGGTATCTACCCAACAATGTGGAAAATTGCTTAAATATGTCCTGTACATAAATGCAGGACAAATCCAACCTGGCCAATTACCTCCCTATTGGTCTACTTGCAATCATCAATAAAGTGATAGAAGGTGTCATCAGAAGTGCTATCAGCAATACCCTGCTCAGTGATGCCCAGTTTGGGTTCCGCCAGGATCCTTCCGCTCTAGGCCTCGTTACAGCCTTGGTTCAAACATGGCCAAAAGAGCTGAATCCCAAACCTGAAGTGAGAGTGACAGCCCTTGACATCAAGGCTGCATTCAACTGAGTGTGGCATCAAGGAGCAAAACTGGAATTAATTGAAATCCAGAAGCAAACTCTCCAGTGGTTAGAGTCATATCTGGCACATAGGAAGATGCTTGTGGTTGTTGGAGGTCAGTCGTTGCAGCTCCAGGACATCTCTGCCGGAATTCTTCAGGGTAGTGCCCTAGGCCCAACCATCTTCAGCTGTTTCAGCAATGACCTTCCCTCCATCAGAAGTGGAGATGTTTGTTGCTGATTGTGCAATGTTCAGCATCATTTGCGACTCCTCAGATACTGAAGCAGTCTGTCCAAATGCAACAGGATCTGGACAATATCACGGTTTGGACTGACAAGTGGCAAAAACAATTCATGCCACACAAAATGCCAGGCTATGACCATCATCAGTAAGAGACAACCTAACCACGGCTCCTTGACATTCAGTGGTGTTATCATCATTGACTCCTCCATTGTCAATGTCCTGGGCATTATCATTGACCAGAAACTCAACTGGACTCACCTCATAAACACAGTGGCTATAAGACCACATCAGAAGCTAAGAATACTGCAATGAGTAACTCACCACCTGACTCCCCAGATTCCATCCATCGTCTACAAGGTACAAGTCAGGAATGTGACGGAATACTCCCCACTTGCCTGGATGAGTACAGCCCCAACAACACTCAAAAGCTTGACACCATCTAGGACTTGATTGGCACTACATTCACAAACGTCCACTCCTTCCACCACGAGTACTTAGTCGCAGTAGTATGTACAAAATGCAATGCAGGAATTTACCAAAGTTCCTTAGACAGCACCTTCCAAACCCACAACCACATCCATCTAGGAGGACGAGGGCAGCAGATATATGGGAACATCACCACCTTCAAGTTTCCCTCTGTTGGAGCTGCCCATATTTGAGAGACACAGAATGGCTGACAAGTGATTAAACAGGATTTAAAGTCTGCTCCAGCATTTAAGTGAAACAATGGTACCTTTGAGAAGGGGTTATTCCGAGGCAAAAGGGAGCTTTGTGTGAACAACAGCTGCAAGGAGTGTTGGTAGAGACAGCCTTGATGAGGAATGTCCAAAGATAGACAGTCTGAACATTTGTAACAAACATTGAAGGAGGAGGTAAACTTCTGCAATAACAAACACAGATGAACTAGTGACAGAGATAGTAGGAACTGCCGATGCTGGAGAATCTGAGACAACAAGGTGTAGAGCTGGATGAACGCAGCGGGCCAAGTAGCATCAGAGGAGCAGGAAAGCTGACGTTTCGGGTCTAGACCCGAAACGTCAACTTTCCTGCTCCTCTGATGCTGCTTGAACTAGTGACGTTGTAGCTCATAAAAACTGAAGGATCAAAAATGTTCATTAAACCACAACAAGTGATTGATTCCAGCCTCATTAATGAAAGGATGTTGTCCCATTAGGTGAAAAGAATCAGAATAAAGACAATAAATCTCAATTCAGAATACAGTCAGCCTAATTCATCATGCAGCTGTGAAAACAGCCGCTAAAGTTATTTTGCAGTAATTAGCTTTTTTTAAAAAAAATTACTCACAGAAGAAAGAACAAAAGAGAAGTACAGCACAGGAACATGCCCTACGACCCTCCAAGCCTGTGCCGATCATCATGCCCTGACTAAACTAAAACACAATCCTTCTGCCCTTATTCGATCTGAATCCCTCTATTCCTTCCCTATACATGTAACCATCCAGATGCCTCTTCAATGTCACTAACGTGCCTGCTTCCACCACCACCTCTGGCAGTGCGTTCCAGGCTCCTCCTCCTCTCTGCATGAAAAACATTCCTTGCACATCTTCCTTAAACTTTTGCCCTCTCAACTTGAACTTGTGTCCCTTGTAATTGAAACTTCATCCCTGGGACAAACCCTCTGACTATCCACCCTATTTGTGCCTCTCATAATTTTGTAGACCTCTAACAGGTCTCCACTCAGCCGCCGTCTTTTTCAGTGAAAACAATCCAAGTCTTTTTAACCTTTCCTCATAGCCAATGCCTCTGAGACCAGGCAACATCCTGGTGAACCTTCTCTGCACTCTCTCCATAGCTTCCGCGTCCTTCTGGTCCTGTGGCGACCAAAACTGCACACATACTCCAAATGCAGCCTAACAAGGGTTTTATATTAGCTGCAACATGTTTTTCCAACTCTTGTAGTCCGTGTCCCGGGCAATGAAGGCGAGCAAGCCATATGCCACCTTAATCACTTTGGCCATCTGTGTTGCCCGTGTTAGGGAACTGTGGACCTACACACCTAGATCCATATGTATGTTAATGGTGCTAAGAGTTCTACCATTAACAGTATAATTCATACCTAAGTTTGATTCTCCAAAATGCATCACCTGGCATTTGTCTGGTTTAAACTCCGTCTGCCATTGCTATGCCCAAGTTGCCGATCTATCTAGATCCTGTTGTATCCTTTCACAACCATCGGCATTATCAGCAACTCCACCAATCTTCATGTGCTGTACAAACTCACTAACCAGACCACCCACATTTTCCTCCAGATCATTTATAAAGACTACAAACAACAGAGGACCTAAGACCGATCCCTGTGGAACACCACTAGTTACCAGTCTCTATTCTGAAAAACACCCTTCCACTGCTATCCTCTGTCTTCTATGACCAAGCCAAGTTTTGTATCTATTTAGCCAGCTCACCCCGAATCCCATGTGATTTTAATTTTTGTATCAATCTGCCATGTGGGACTTTTATCAACTGCCTCACTAAAGTCCATATAAACTACATCCGCAGCTCTTCCCTCATCAATCATCTTTGTCACCTCTTCAAAAAATTCTATCAGGTTGGCGAGACAAGACCTTCTCCGTACAAAACCATGCTGCCTGTAGCTAACTAGTCCATTTTCTTCCACATGTGCCTCAAAACTTGTCCCTCAATATCTTCTCCAAGAGCTTACCCACCAAGATGTCGGACTCACCGGCCTATAGTTTCGTAGATTGTCCCTGCTTCCTTTCTTAAACAAGGGAACAACATTGGCTAATCTCCAGTCCTCTGGAATCTCGCCCGTGATAAAGGGGGATGTGAAGATATCTGCTAATGCCCCAGCTATTTCTTCCCTTGCCTCTCGCAGTAATCTGGGATAGATCCCATCTGGCTCTGGGGACTTGTCTACCTTAATGCAATTTAGGATACCCAAAACTTCCTCCTTTAATATATTGTCATTATGTAGAGTATTCACACACTCATCCCTGACCTCAGCATCAGTCATGTCCTTCTCCTTAGTGAATGCTGATACAAAGTATTCATTAAGGATCCCTTCTAGTTAAAGATTCTTCAGATGATCACAGAGATAGATTCCAATGTAATTATAGATACAAGTATACAACAAGATATATTGATAACTAAAAAGCATTGGGGGAAAACATAGATGTGAAAGTTATTTAGTCTCTCTTGGCATATCCTGTAAGAAACAAATGGCTTGCAACTCATTAGCTAAAGAGTGGTAAGAGTAGAGGTAATTATAAAACGTTACATATAACTAACTTGATTATAAAAATTAATATTACGAATCTTAAGTTAGTTAGAACCAACTGACTTTTATATTTTTATATATAATTAGGACAGTGAGAAAATATGAGTAATGAATTTGATAGAGATAGCAAATGAATACAATGAGTAACAGAATTCAAGCAGTCCTTAAGAGATAAGCAGACTGGAACATGTCTGAAGGAGAACACCCAGTGACTTTGGAATGTAAATTAATAGGATGCATAGAAAGATCCCAAGACCTCGAGATTACAATGTCTGTCAAACATCATGAGGTCATGTGAACCTAGGGCTGTCCATAGGAGTGTTCATCATTGATTAGGTGTTTCACAGGATTGGATGTATAGAATAAGTGGAAGGGTGCAGTAACCATATTGTATGTGATAGTTGTAACACAAAATGTATAAAAATATTGTATTTCAGAGCACCATTGATCTCCCTTCTGATCTGAGCCAAAGATTAAGGGAACAACTGAGTTCGTATTATTATCCATTATTCTTGAACATTTGGAAGAGGTATTCCTCCTCCTCTTGGCGTAGTTCTATGTTGCTGCAGTGTGTTGTTGCCCTTTTTTTCTCAAGGATAATGGATATCTAAAGAACTGGGTCAGGAGATGCCTACAGAAACAGCATCAGAAAGATTCTACACGCCCCGACACACTCATCACGCTAACCTACATCAGGAACACGTCAGAACTCACCACAAGACTTCTACAACCGCTGGGCATCAGAGTGGCGCACTAGCCCTACAACAAGTGCACACCCGAACTAAAGACCCACTCCCCCCACCATGGACAGGACCAGTGTCATCTACAAGATCCCCTGCAGAGACTGCGAGAAACACTACATCGGACAAACAGGAAGGAAACTAACAACAAGAGTACATGAACACCAACTGGCTACAGAAAGACACGACCAATACTCACTCATCTCAATCCATATGGACAAGGAGAACCACAACTTTGACTGGGACAGGGTAGGCAGAGACAAGCACGAGAATTCCTGGAAGCATGGCACTCCACGAAGCATGCTATTAATAAACACGTTGAACTCGACCCCAAATACATTCCACTATGGAGGAAGCCCGGAAGTGAGGCAATCCGTAGCAACGGACCCCAGAGTTTAAAAACCAGGCAGGAAAACACACCGACGCTTCATCAGAGGCTGCGCTGAGGATGTTACAAAGCACGGTAACGAAACGTCTGCAGAGCAAATTACCCTTCTTTCTTTTACAATATTCAGACTACAGCTGCAAAGTGACAAAAATAATTTGAAGTACATTTTTACAACAAAACTCTATTAGCTTAACTTGTGCATTGGGAAGCTAAATGATGCATTTAAAAATAGAGAGAAATGCAGTATCTTGTGTCCAAAAAGAACATGTCTTATACCTGACAGACCTGTGGAATATATTAAAGTACTTCTAGCCATTTTCAGGGCTGCTCATTTGTTCATTGCTCACTGAGGCTTCCTACTAGCAGAAATACATCACATTCCTAGCAATAACTTCCAAAATATCAAATAAACCTGAATATAATGGCTCTGGAAAAAAATCTCCATGAAAGTACTCCTCTCTTGCCCGTGCAGTATCACAACAAACTCAGGCAAATTTCCTACACATTTTGCAATAATTAGTGAGTTTCTGCGTTTTTACAGTATATACACAAGCTCCATTCTGTTCTAAGAAATTGCTGGGTTGGATTTTATAGTTCATTGAAGGCTGAGCATTGGTAAAGATCCGCATTGAAGTAAATGTGTTCATGTAGTGCAATGAAGCTGTAATTTTAATTTAAACTTAAGTAGGAGACCTAATGTGCTGATTAAATGTGTGTTTATATTAAACCTGGGAGCTGGGCGGTGGTTAGTTAAGACATCAGTTTTTCCCCAGAATCTGAGTTTGAATCCAACTTACACTGTTGGAGCCTTACAACTAGAAAAGAATTTCATTCTAACCTGAAAGGAGTTTTGAACAATCACAGTCCAGTTTCTGGTGGGAATGGACCCACTGAGCAAAACTGCATTAAGTCTGGACTAAATTGATAGTCTCGTTTGAAGAGGGCACAAAATGACTGGCCTGGAAAATGGAATGTAGAATATTAGCTTGGTATGTTTCCTTCAACCTTATGTACTGCTAGAGTAGAATAGAGCTAAGGATTATCTGTCCTCTGTTGAACTCTTAAGACATAACCTGTGTTTGATGTTAACACTTGATGTATGCAATTAAAAGAGATTTAGATGTTCTGGTACATGTCACAAAAGTTAGTTTGCAAGTACAGCATATATATCGAGAGGGCTAATAGGATATTATCCTTTATTAGAACAGGAAATGAACATAATAGTAAGGGTAAATAAAAACCAAAAGAACTGTGGATGCTATAAATCAGGAACAAAAACAAAGTTGCTGGAAAAGCTCAGCAGGTCTGGCAGCATCTGTGAAGGAGAAAACAGAGTTAACGTTTTGGGTCCGGTGACCCTTCCTCAGAACTGAAGAAGGGTCACCGGACCCGAAACGTTAACTCTGTTTTCTCCTTCACAGATGCTGCCAGACCATAATAGTAAGGGTGTTATGCTTCAGTTATATAGGGCATTGATGAGACCACATCTGAAATACAGTGTACAGTTTTGGTCTCCTCATTTAAGTAAGGTTGTAAATACTTTGGAAACAGTTCAGAGGAGGTTTAGTAGATTAATACCTGGAATGAGTGGCTTCTGTTATATAGATAGGTTGCACAGGCTAGGCTTATTTCTACTGGAGTTCAGAACAGCGATGGCTGTTAACAACTAAAATTCTGAATGGGCTTGACAAGGTGAATGTAGAAAGGATATTTCCTCGTGTGGGTCAATCAGAACTTGAAAGCACTGTTTTAAAATTAAGTATCACCATCTTAGGACAGAGTTGAGAAGAAATCAGAATCTCTGCCTCAGAAGATTGTGGAGGTAAAGTCATTGATTTTTACAAAGGGGTTGAATAGATTCTTGTTAGGCAGTCTAATCAGGGGTTATGGGGGGTAGATGGACGTGTGGAATTTGAAAGACAAACAAATCAGCCATGATCTTATTCCGTGGCAGAGCAGGCTCATGGGGTCTATTGGTCTACTTCTGCTTCTATTTCTTATATTTATGGAGATGTTCTACTTTCCGGTACAAAATTAAGTCTGTTCTTTATTTTTCTGAATGATCAGTTCACCCCTCATTGGTACAGTCACTGGGTGTATTAATGGGTAGTATATTCTGATTTCTAGCAAATCTGCAGAACATGTAACCTTAAACAATACCTATCGGATGGTTTGGCCTAGCACAATGCAGTGAATTCATCTAGCACTTGGTGCTGCCTTTCGTCTATCACGATTCAGTTGAGGCTTCAGGGAAAATAGGCCATCAACGTCAATAGTGAGATTTAGTTCCCTGAAGACTGATTCAGCAAACAGATCAACAGCATGAGTGTTTATTTACCTTTCAAAAAAAATGAATGAAATCATTCTATTGCATGTTGTGATCTCAAATAGACTGCAATTATTCTAGTATATCAGGTAAATGGGAGACTAGCAGCTGGTGTCTGACTTAGTTGAACTAGTGAAAAGTGAACCTTATTTTAAACTTGGAAGATTTAGGCTCAGCAGAAAATTTTCCAAACATTGCAGGAAGCCTTGGATTATAGGATTGTATACTGCATTGAAAGTCTGATTCGTTTCATAACCAAATTAGAGGATGTGAATTTAGTTCTTTTTATGGAAAGCTCCTGATTTGATCCCACGTGGTGGGGTGTTGGGGCCATTTGGGGAAGAGATATTTTCCCATAGAGAGAGAGAACAAAAGAACAAAGTCAAATGTGAGTTCAACAGAGCTACATTTCACGCAAGTCTCTTTAGCCAACATGTGTAACACTGGTTTGAACTGTAGACAAGATTGTTTATTTACCCTAGTATCCAGGGACTAATGAATATCAGAAGACACCAAGAAAAGAACATTTCTAACAATGTCTATTACTGGTCACTGGGGATCACCACTATACCTTAACTCAACCAAATAGTTCTGTGCGGCCTATAGTTAGAAGTCACATGTTTTACTGGTGTCTCTTGCCTTCAACATACGGTATTCCAGCAAATTCCTCCTTAGCAAAGTCACCAAATAAGAAATACCTATGTTAATAGTTAATTCCCAGTGGGCTTGTCTGAATGTTTGTTTGTGTTGGAGTTCATAATACAATGCTTGCTGAACAAAGTTACTCATACATAATCAGAGATTTGCATTTTCATATTTTCTTGTATTGGCTGAAGTGTCTTCAGAGAATAGCTAATGGATATTGTGCAAAATGGCTGTATTCAAATTTCTTGCAGGAACCCTTCCTTTAAAACACAGGCGTAGTATCGGATTTCTTCTCTTCGTAGGTGACTTAAATTGCATATTATTTTTGAATCTGATAATTAAACAAGTAGCTGATATCCTTAATGTCAGCCATTTATTTCTTGCACTTTGATCTCCACTTTTAAGGAGAACATCCTCAATTGTATTGTTAAAACAAAAAATACAGAAAATGCAAATAATTACTTTTAATTTTTAATTTACATTTGAAGTCTTTTGCCATATTACAGCATTCTGCTTTATTTGTGGCCCATTGACGCAACTGTTTTGTCTTGTGATCCTAACGTTTACTATTAACCATTGTTAGTTGTACTGATAACTAATATGCTGAACAGCCCCTAATGTATGTTTGTTTTTGTTAAACTTACAGATTCAACTACAAGTGATTCAGCAAAGTCTAAGGTAAGGACTATAATATTTGGAAACTTTAGGTATTCATCTATTTTCCCAGTAACTGCAGCTACTGTTTCTAAACATTCTTCTTTTCCTAAGATTTACACGTGCCTACTGACTAACATGCTATAATCTCTCCACGCATCTTAACTTTATTTAAATCAAGACAAATCTCACTGCCTGTAGGATATTCTTCCATAAAAATCAAAACTGAAATGTCTTTGTCTTTCTGTAATCTTCAGATGCTGAAGATCTTATGTAAAACCCAGTTGGTTTAACTTAACCACGACCAATTGAGCTATCTCCGTGGTTTTCATTAGCCTTGATGGTGCTGTATCTTCCTGCTTCTCAGAATTTCTTAAGAAGAGGAAGGCACATTTAATTACATATTCATAATTAAAACATATAATTGCATTCGGTAAGACTCAATTGCTAGTCATAGTCATACAGCACGGAAACCAGACCCTTCAGTCCGACCAGTCCATGCTGACCATGATCCCAAGCTAACCTAGTCCCACCCGCCTGCACTTGGCCCATATGCCTCCAGGCATTTCTTATACATGTACTTATCTAAATGTCTTTTAAACATTGTAACTGTACCCACATCCACCACTTCCTCTGGAAGTTCTTTCCACATACGAACCATACTGTGTGTTTAAATAAAATTGTCCTTTGCGTCTTCTTTACATTTTTCTCTTCTCGCCTAAAAAATATGCCCCCAGTTCTTGAAATCCCTCATGGTAGGGAAAAGACACCTGTCATTCGCCTTACCTATACTGCTCGTGATTTTGTAAACCTCTACAAGGTCACCCCAACCTCCTACGTTCCAGTGAGAAAAGGTCCCAACCTATCCAGCCTCTCCTTATAACTCAAACCCTACGTTCCTGATAACAGCCTGGTAGATCTCCTCTGAACCCTCTCTGGTTTAATAATACCCTTCCTATAACAGGGCAACTTGAACTGGACACAGTACTCCAGAAGAGGCCTCACCGATATTTTGTACAGCCCCAACATAACATCCCAACTCCTATGCTGAAAAGGTCTGAGCAATAGGGGCAAGCGTGCTAAATGCCTTCTTAATCACCATGTCTATCTGTGACGTAAACTTCTAAGAATTATGTATGTGAACGCCTAGATCTCTGTTCCACAACTTCACCCAAGACATCACTTTTAATTGTAAAAGTCCAGCCCTTGTTTGTTTTACCAAAATGCAGTACTTTGCATCTATCCAAATTAAATACCATCTGCCATTCTTCAGCCCTTTGACCCAATTGATCAAGATATTTTGTAATCTTAGACAACCTTCTTCACTGTCTACTATATACCAAGTTTGGTGTCGTTGGCAAACTTATTAACCATGCCTTCTAAAGTCACATCTAAATAATTCATACAAATGACAAACAAAAGTGGACCCAGCACCGATCCTGGTGGAACACTGCTGTTCACAGAACTCCAGTCTGAAAAACAACCCTCCACCATCACTCTGTCTCCTGTCGTTAAGCCAGTTGGCAAGCTCACCCTGAATCCCATGTGATCTAACTTTGCTAATTAGTTTACCATGCGGAACCTTGTCAAAGGCTTTACTAAAGTCTAAGTAAACAATGTCTTCTGCTCTGCCCTCATCAATCTTCTTGGTTACTTCTTCAAAAAACGATTTCATTGAAGTTTGTGAGACTGGATTTCCCTCACACAAAACCATGCTGACTATCCCTAATCATTCCTTACCTCTCCAAATCCACGTAAAACCTATCTTTCAGAATTACTTCTAATAATTTACCACCACCAAACTCAACCTCACAGGTTTATAGTTCCCAGCCCTGCTTACATCTTTTCTTAGACAAAGGCACGACATTAACGTCTCTCCAGTCATCCGGCACCTCACCCACAGTTACAGATGCTACAAATATTTCTGCAAGAGGCTTCACAATTTGTGTTAATCAAATGTCATTTAATAAGGATAATACCGTTGTTATTCTCTTTAGTTAAACTGATTCTCACTGAAGAGATGCCCTTTGATGACTTGATTTAGGGAGGATGACGGGGAGTAGTTTTGATTTCTTCTGCCATAGCATCAGCAACTCATCAAGAATCTCATATTAATAATCCAATGAGAGCAAATCAACATGCATCAAAATAAATTAAACTGTGTCTTTTAAATTCTTTTTAATCCATGGAGAATTTTGAAGCATGCCCTTCAAGGTCAAAAGATGCACTATCTCTGGTGACAATAAATCATAAGGAATTGCACAGAAAAGAAGGTATGGGGAGATGATGGCCTAGTGGTATTATCACTGGACTGTTAATCCAGAAACCCAGATAATGTTCTGGGGTCCTGGGTTCGAATCATGCCATGGCGGACAGTGGAATTTGAATTCAAAAAAATATCCGGAATTAAGAATCTAATGACGCCCATGAATCCATTGCCAATTGTCAGGAAAAACCCACCTGGTTCACTAATGTCCTTTAGGGAAGGAAACTGCCACCCTTACCTGGTGTGGCCTACATGTGACTCCAGATCCACAGCAATGTGGTTGACTCTTAACTGCCCTCTGGGCAATCAGGGATGGGCAATAAATGCTGCCTAGCCAGCGATGTCCTCGTCCCATGAATACATAAAGAAAAGAAGCATTCATCTTTTAGTATATTCATTCAGTAATTTTCTCCAATAAAACTGATTTAACTGCAGATGCTGTAAATCAGAAACAGAAATTGTTGGAAAAGCTCAGCAGGTCTGGCAGCATCTGTGGAGAGAAATCGGAGTTAACATTTTGGGTACAGTGACCCTTCCTCAACTGATGGCAGCTAGGAAAATGTTGGTTTATGTGCGGAAGTTAGGGTGGGGGGAGGGGGTAAGGAGTAAACAATAGGTGGGGATTGAGCACAAAGAGTGAGAAGAACTGTTGGACAGACAAAGGAGTCGATAACAATCTGACTAAGAAGGTACATAGCTATTAATAGAGACTGTCAGTGCTAACGATGGGTTGTGTGTAATAACAGACTGAACAAGGCCTGGAGTGTGGGGGTTGGGGTGAGCATGTGGGAGAACACAAGTCCTAAAGTGGTTGAACTTAAAATTGAGTCCAGAAGGTTGTTGCATTCCCAAGCGAAAAATGAGGTGCGGATGTTCCAGCTTGCACTGGGCTTTGCTGGAGCACTGTAGCAAGCCTGAGACAGATGTTGGCCAAAGAACAGTGTAGTATGTTGAAGTGGTAGACAACTGGAAACTCAGGATCTGTCTTGTGGACAGAATGTAGGTGTTCTGCGAACTGGTCACCCAGTCTACGCTTGTTTCCCTAATGCAGAGGAGACCACGTTGTGAGCAGCAAATGCTGTAAACTAGATTGTGGGAGGTGCAGGTAAGTGCTGCTTCACCTGGAAGGTATGTTTGGGCCATTGAATACTGAGGACAGAGCAAGTAAATGGACATATGTTACACCTTCTGCAGGTACAGGGGAAGGTGCTGTGCAGTTGGGGATGGGGGCTGTGAGGGTGTTGGGATTGAAGAAAAAGTGGACCAGGATGTCCCAGAGGGAATGGTCCCTGTGAAAGGCTGACGAGGGAGGGGAGGGGAATATGTGTCTGGAGGTGGCGGAAATGGCAGTTGATGATCTTCTGAATGTGGATACTGCTGGGACAGTAGGTAAGGACAAGGGGGATCCTATTGCTCTTGTGGGAGTGAAGAGAGGGGGCAGTGGCCAAAGTACAGGAGATGGGTCAGACCCAGCTGAGGGCCCTGTCGACAACAGTGCTGGGGAATCCTTGGTTGATGAAGAAGGCAGACATTTTGGATGTTCCCTTGTTGAAGTCGGCATCATCAGAACAGGTGCAATGGAGACAGAGGAACTCGGAGAATGGAATAGAGTCTTTATGGGAAGTCGGGTGTGAGGATGTATATTCAAGGTAGCTGTGTGAGTCGGTGGGTTTCTCATCTAAATCATTTATATAAGTAACAACAAAAGTGGATCCAGCACCAATCCCTGTGGAACACCACTGATCACAGGACTTCCGTCCAAAAAACAGCCCTGCACCATCACTCTTTGTCTCCTACCGTTAAGCCAATTTTTTGTATAATTGACACGCTCACCCTGAATCGCATGTGATATGATGGGCTGTATCCCCACCTGTCATTTACTTCTTACCCTCCCACGTGGTACTTGCTCTCCCTCATGTTTTAAAGTACTGTTTGGATCTTTTTTCGCAAAGTTTCAAAACAATGCATCAGCTTAAAAATAGTAGTTACTGCTCCAAGAAATCAAGGAAATCAGCTCCAACACTGAACAAAAAACCTCAAAAATGGAGCAGCTCTTACAGCCACAATTTTCTTCTGTCCACCTTCTTATTTAAGAAAGGTGTTAAGGAAACACTAGGGAACCATAGATGGTGAACCTGATATCAGTGGTGGGCAAGTTGTTGGACAGTATTCTGAGGGACAGGATTTATACCTATTTGGAAAGGCAAGGACTGAATAAGGATTGTCAACATGGCTCTGTACATGGGAAATCATGCCTCACTAAATTGAGTTTGTTAAAGAAGTGATGAAGAGGATTGATGAAGGCAGAGTGTTGAATATTGTCTATAGACTTCAGTAAGGCATTCAACAAGGTTCTGCATGGTAGACTGGTTAACAAGGTTAGATCACATGGAACACAGGGAGAACTAGCCATTTGGATACAAAATTGGCTCAAAGGTGGAGACAGAGTCTGGTGGTGGAGGAACAAAAACAGAAGTTGGAAAAACTCAGCAGGTCTGACAGCATCTGTGAAGAAAAGTTCAGAGTTAATGTTTCGGGTCCGGTGACCCTTACTCAGAACTGTTTTTGTTCCTGATTTACAGCATCCGCTGTTCTTTCAGTTTTTATTTAGTGGTGGTGGAGGGTTGCAATTTGGATTGGAGGCTTGTGGCCAATGCTGCAGGAATCAGTGCTGGGTCCATTACTTTTTGTCATTTATATAAATGATTTGGATGTGAATATAGGAGATATGGGTTAGGAAGTTTGCAGATGCACCAAAATTAAAGATGTAGCGGACGGCGAGAAAGGTTACCTCAGAGTACAATGGGGCCTTGATCTGAAGGGCAGAGGGGTGGCAATTGGAGTTAATGCTAGATAAATGTGAAGTGCTACATTTTGGTGGGGCAAATCAGACCAGGACCTGTACACTTAATGGTAAGGTCCTGGGGAGTGTTGCTGAACAAAGAGACCTTTGCAGGTTCATAATTCCTTGAAAGAGGAGTTTCAGGTGGATAGGATATTGAAGAAGGTATTTGGTACACTTGTCTTTATTGGTCAGTGCATTGAATATATGAGTTGGGAAGTCATGTTGAGGCTGTACAGGATATTGGTTAGGCCACTTTAGGAATACTGAAGTTAATTCTGCTATCCCTGCTACAGGAAAGATGTTGTTAAATTTGAAAGAGTTCAGAAAAGATCTACAAGGATGTTGCCAGGGTTGGAGGGTTTGAGCTGCAGGAAGAAGCTGAATAGGCTGGGGCTATTTACCCTGGAGCATTGTAGGCTGAGGGGTGAGCTTATAGAAGTTTATAAAATCATGAGGGGCATGGCTTGAGTGGATAGTCAAGGTCTTTTCCCCAGGATATGGTAGTCCAAAACTAGAGGGCATAGGTTTAAGGTGAGAGGGGAAAGATTTAAAAGGGAGCTAAGGGGGAACTTTTTCACACAGAGGGTGGCGCATGTATGGAAAGAGCTGCCAGAGAAAGTAGTGGAGGCTGGAACAATTAACAGCATTTAAAAGACCTTTAGATGGGGTACATGCATAGGAAGGATTTAGAGGCCAAATGCTGGCAAATGGGGCGAGATTAATTTAGGATATCTGGTTGGCATGGACGAGTTGGACCGAAGGCTCTGATGCTGTGCTGTGCAACTCTGACTGTTAAGCAGTGGATAATTTCCTATTGTAAACTTGTTTGTATCTTTGATTCTATTACCCTGCCTGTAGCTACAGTTTAACTGTGGTCCCTTAATCTTTACGTGTCCTGTGTGTTTCTGCTTCATTGGCAGGGGGTTGGTTAGCTTAGTTGGCTGGTTGGTGATGCAGAGTGATGCCAGTAGGACAGGTTTGTTCTTGTATTGGCTGAGGTTACCATGAAGGTCCATTCTTCTGAACCCGCCCTTCTCAGCACCAGTTGTGTCTGTAATGAGAGAACAGCACTATAGTCCTCTGGAATTGTGGCAACTTTACACAAAAGAAAACAGACTTTATAATTAAACACCAATAAGAGAAAGTCAGAAATGCAAAAAATTTGCAGATGATCAATCAGCAGGTGAAAGGCCAGTTAACATTTTAAGAACAATACCTTCAGTAGAACTGAGTTTAGGTGAAGAATCTTTACTCAAAATGTTACTCCTCTCACTGTAATATACTGTTGTTTAGTAACATTTCAGTAATATTAAGGGGACTAATTTTTGTTATGCATAATTACAGGGATCGTGGGGATCCAGAAAGGATCTGTACAACAAGGAACTGGTGATGTCAATCTTTGCAGCGGCCAACCGTAAGAGAAAAAAGCAAAAAGAGGCAAAGGTGCTTGAGAGTAGCACAGATGAAGATTCAGAACATGAACCTATTAAGGCTATTAACAAGGAAGGATCGGTAGACAAAACAGGAGCAGACAGACAGAAAGATGCAACTGAACAGAAGGAGAGACAGTTGGCAAATACCAGGAACAGAGGTGTACAGCAAATTCGTCAACCTATTGCTAATAAAGAACTTCAGAAGATGTCAGGACAATCTGATAATTCCAAACAGAACCATATTCAGAGATCCCAGTGGGAGAGTGTTGATGAGGCCACTCTAAACTCTTCATCTCCACAATGTAGTCCATCCTTAGTTGGTCTTGAATGTTCATTTAAAGAAGGAACCTCCCTCAAATTATTGGATTCAGAAGGAAGAAACAGTACAGGTAGCCAGACAACTATTGTAAGTCCTCAGTCTCACAGTAATAGTGAAATATTTTCCAGAAATCCCAAGCTGAAGATGTGGCAGATGGAGCACAGAGAGACAATTCCCACTGATGCTAGCTCCGTTGTTTCAGGATATTCGACAATTTCATCCACAGTAACAACCCTAGATCACAACTTCAGTTCTGAGGTACAATCGATTGCAGAAAGTAGGGGTGATGAAGCTGATGATGAAAGAAGTGAGCTCATCAGTGAGTGTGGAGGCCCCATTGAAACAGACAATGAAAGTGGCTATCTTACACGGACACTGCCAGGCAAGGCCTCGCACTCACAGCAGGAAAGAGGCAGGTTTTGTCGCCGTGAGTCGGATAGCAACACAAGCTCTGACAAAGAAGGGATTCCAGCTCACAAGCTCAACAGTAGACCGTCTTTTAATTCTCACAGATTAATCCAGTGCGATACATTGGCTAGAAAGAAGTTGACCAAACCAAAAACAGAGCATGAACTTAATGCAAAAATCAATGAAGGTAATGAGACCCCAGTGGTAATAAATCGGTTTGATAATTTGAATTATCCCAATCCCACCAACAAACATAATATTCTTAAGTGTGACCCTGACAAAAATGATGTAACCCAGACATCAAAACGAGCGCTGACTGATCACACGAAACTGCGATTGAAAACTTCTGCAGATGATATGTTTGGAGTAGGGCTGAGAAAACAGAACTCTCCAGAGACCAGGAGAAAGAAGAACATTAGGAGGAGACACACAGTAGTGGTGCAGAATGACTTATCAGAGTTTCACTTTAGAGAATGCAAGGATAAACCACTGGAAAGTAAAGACAGTGGCCAAAGGTCGGGCAAACCATCCACCATGCATCAGTTTGAGCAAAATGTTGATTTGAGGGAAACTTCGGATACTGGAGGAAATGTACAACCAATTGATTTAGAATCAAAAAATTGTTTGATTCACCAGACTGGTAGTTTACATCCTAAACAGCCAGGACCCAATAATAAGCATTCAAATAGCAATAACAATTCAGAATGTCAGCACCCTACTTCACTGTCATCCCCATCAACTGGCTTGACATCAGGCCAAGCTAGAGACAGTGACTCAAATTCTGCCAAGTCTGTAACAGACACGAAGGCTCAGAAATATGCACCCTCTTCTCGATTCCATCAGTACCTCTGATTGAAATTAGTTTAGGCTAAAATATTCAGGAGCTAGGCCAATTAATGGGTTTGTCTTTTTCCCCAATTAACAAGTTTTACAAAAAAAAAGCCTTCTCCTTGAGAGATAAGCTTAAAATCTAGCATTCCAAATTAAAGTAGCAGTTATTACTGCACTTTTACTATCTTCCCTCATTCAAACAATCTCCACTTTGTGAAATATTGTCTGTCTGTTGCTTTGAATTTTTCTAATTTTCAGTCTTTTCCTCTGAAGAAATATGTTAAAGAGACATTCAAATACTCCTTTTTTTAAAAAAAGTAAAGCATTATTTGTAAATAACAGGTAAATATTTCAAAATGACTTCGATAAAAAATCTTTTTCATTAAGAATAGTTGCTGCGGGGCCTTGAATGATCTCTTGCTGTCACTGAAACAAATGCCAGTAAAAAAGGGTGACCTTTCTCAGTTCCCTACATAGTTTCTGTGGAGATTTTACTGGCTTCCTTTCACAGGCTTAAAGAGAGCGACTTTCCATCTGGAAGTTAAGAATCCTGATATAATTCTTTCTGTAGACATCAGACCTATATTCACAAGTGGCTGATTGGAATTTTTAAGTGAACTTTGCAAAAATCAAGAAATGCAAACTTAAAAACACAGGTTATACTCCAACTAAGTCAGAAGTCACACAACACCAGCAAATTAAACTAGAGACCCATAAGTTAACTATTCTGGTGAAGGACCTTAAACCAAACATTAACTTATTTTTGCTTTTAGGTGCTGACACAACTATGGGCAATAGCGGAGCAGTGTGGATTTAGGCTAAGAAAAGCAAATGGTAGTAAATTGGTTGTACGTAGTTACTGATTTGTGCAGTTTAGGTGTTTTTAGAAACTAACATTTTAATCACGCTTTTATAGTTAGTATGAAAGCAGCCATTTTTTTGAACTCGCTTCTCCTTCTATTATCAATCAGTTTTAATTTTAAAAATCTCAGTTTTGGTTGCTCAGTTTAACATGGTTGACCTGGAATTCACTGCAGTTGTCTTTCTAGGGTGTATCCTGCTCTACAGAAAGTATGTTTCACTTGTTTTGCATATTTTGCAAGTAGAACTTGTTATCTCTCAGTTTCAGTTAACAAAAAGATAGAAAAGGCATAGTGATACATGGTTAAACTTCTATCTAGCAAGAAAAACTAATTAACAAAGTAGCATTACATAACAATTATAGGCAAATATAACTTTCCTTTCACTGAACTGTAGTAGCATACAGCTGTTTCTCAGTGAAATCTTTGTCATATTATCCTGTCATTCCTACTCTCTTGATTTGGCTCTAAAGTTAGCACTTCCTACTAGAATTGCTGTAATTGAAACTTGCTGAGTGGGGCACAATCCAAGTGTCTTTTCACTGAATTTAAATATTGACAGAATTTGATACTTACTTGCCAAATATTTTATCATTTCTTCCACTTCACATTCTTGCATTTTGCCCTTTCTGGATACCATCGGTGACTGAGAATTGGTAAAGGTGGCCAGATTGCAGCCTTGTGCTGATCTGTTTGCTGTGAGCACTTTAAGAACAACCTAGGGTGTGTTTAATAATCCCATACAGGAATCTTGGGTGTAGGTCCACTCTGTTCAATTGCTGGATTCCCATTGAGGATTTTCTCTGAATTTGAGAGAATGTAGATTAAAGAAGCAATCAGAATAAAACCATGTTTGATGGCTTAAATGTCCCTCATCTAAGAACCAATTGTGTCAGAAAGCCATCCTTAATTAAATAGTTCAACCAGAAATCAAAATAAGTGCAACCATCAGCCCTCAGCAAAAATGTCAACAGTAAGTGATTTTTAGTGCTTGAGGCTGGTAACTGGTTACTGGTATGTTAAATGGGGTGAAGTACTAGGCCAGTAAGTTCCTTGCAGCTGCATCCACCCTGCTGCCATAACTTCATTTGAAATGTGGTATAAATCCTGTCGTTTCCAAAATTCCACAGGAATTACAGGGTGCAACAAGCGCAGCAGGGGTGGAGAGGGTGGGGAGGGGCAGCAATTCCAAATCCATGCATAATTTTGAAGATAAGGTTCATGACACTTGAAGTTGTCCAATCCCCTCCTTTATTTTTGACCCTCAGAAAATTAGTGAATTCATGGTTGTGGACAGATCAGACAGTTGACAGCACTTAATTTGTTTTAAATATTTGCTACGGAATTCAGTCATGGAACTCTCATCAACAGGGTACTTGATTAAAGTTTTCTAACCTATCCAAGAATAGGTTTTGCTTATTACAATTTAACATTCTACTATTCCATAGCAGATTTAATTTATATTTAGTTATTAAGAAATCAATTTGTAAAAAGGCTAAACCTGTTCTCTTAAAACAAGTAACTATATAATTTTCTACAACTAATGCACTAATCGCAGAATTATTTATAATTTGTATTTATTTATTAAAGATTCAATTCCCAATCTAACAAGATAACATAACATTTTGTGACTTAACTAAAATGTTATTCTTGCAGTTGCTATCTCTATGTTAAAATATTTGATAAATTGTCTTTATTAGTGAGAGAAGTATTTCATGAATTGTGCATCTTTTTATCATTCTAACAGAATGGTCCCAGTATGTGATGTTGAATTTTGATGTAAATATGATTTGAAACAGATTTTAAAACATTTGTCAAATAGTTTTTCATAGATTCAGTGCTGCTTTAGCATAGATTTTTAGTGGTATTTTACTGTTTGATATGTAAAACATATAGTATGAATTTGAACATAAATTTGATATTAATCACAATGCGATAAAGAGGTAGTACTTAGTGTCCAGTACGCCCTGCACCTTTAAAGGGACAGCGTAGTATCATGGAGTTCACATCAATTCTACATGCAGGCTGTAGTCACAATAGCGCTCCAAAAGGTCCTCTGATATTCTCCAGATGGTTAATCCCATCAGTAGCTTTGGTTGAGAATGGTCTCTGGCTTGATCCTGATCTTTATTCTTGACTTTGCTCAGCTGATTGATCTCAGTCAGGTGCAGGAACGCCAGTTAACATTGGCTTTGCCCACCAAAAATAGCTGTCCATTGAAACATCTATACACCAAAACTGGTCTGTGCTTTCTGGAACAATGATCAGGCAGTCAAAGTGCGGCTGGGGAGGTTTTAGTGGACCAGATGATATAATAAAGAAATAAAAAATGATTTTGTTAAGGGACCTGTACAAAAAAGAATTCAGATTAGTTTTGGAAATGTAACTTCCATAGAATCCTTTTACATTTTTCACCCATTTTTGCTTTCCAACATAAACATTCCACATATTTTCTGCGCTTCAACCAGTTAGAAATAACATTTAGTTAACTTGCACTTATGAATTTAATATTTTGGTCACTTGTCATGCTAATGTCACCTTTGCATATCACAGGATCACATGAATATAATTATAGTTGCACTAATTCACACATGAGAGTGGGGTGGTGTTTGGCTTTGTGCTTTGGAGAGATTTTCAGTTGAACACCATAGAAGTTCATAGGCCACAGAGAAACTTAACGGCTGTCTCAAGTTGCTGATAGGAGCAGACCTTGGTGTCTTAAAATTTATTCACTAATAAGGTAACTGATCAGATTAGATTTTTCTAAACTTGCAACACACAAAATTCAAACAGGTCAAATAATTAGTCCATAATGAAAGAGTAATTTTACCCTGGTTTAATGGGACGGCTGCCTGTTTCCTATCAATTATAGGTTGGATTTCCCAGTTGAACACAGCGCAATTAAGTTGTATATTCTGTCACATGTTAAATAAAATGTGGTGGCAATAGAATGGCAATGTGGCTAATAACTCAGTTAAAAGTGGATAATTTAGACTAATTCCAAATCCCTGCCAAAACAGCATGGTTCCATGGCTCAGGCAGTTAGCAACTGCATCCAAAGTCAACATTGCTTTTTTCACAAGCTGCTCGGTACTTTTGAAACAAATGGCAAAGGTTCTGTATTGTGTCCCTGACTTGAGCGTTCTTATTATCTGGCAGCAATTTCATTCCCTAACCCCATTCACACCATCAATCAAAGAAAGAGATAAGGATACATGTATTTAATTTGAAACTTCACCCAATAGTGTTCATGCACTTCACTCACAAGGTAGATGAAACATTCAGCCCATTTTAGTTCATACACTCAGGAAGAATCTACAGTCCCTCATCCTCTTTGATCCCTACCCACTGCAGCATACATTAATTCCATTGAAACACTCTTCAAGATTAAGGATTCAAGCTCCTTTGCAGGACTTGTCTGATTTACTTCAGTGCCACAATTAATCGATATGCCAGTTTCCATGGACCATCACCTAGTGGACACACCTCGACAATACTAGTACTGTTTGTCTCTCTGCAAGCACGTGAGGGTTTGTACCAAGGCCTCAACAGTGCAGATTAACTGAGAGGGAGCCCAGAATTGTCCTGAACCTGAAATAAAAACAAAAATTGCTGGAAAGACTCAGGTGTGGCAGCATCTGTGAAAAGAGAAAAAGAGTTAATGTTTCAAGCCCAGTGACCCTTCTTTAGAACTACAATTAATGCTGCTTTCTATCCATAGATGCTGCCAGACCTGCTGAGTTTCTCCAGCAATTTCAGTTTTTGTTTTACATCTCCAGCATCTGCAGTTGTTTATTTTGTTTTACTGTCCTGAACCTGGTTTAGTTAGGACGACTCTCTGCCATATCAAATGTTGTAATTAATCGATTGGCTACTTGTCCTTTTATTTACAAACCACATTTACCATTTACATTTAGTAAATCTAGCAATTCTTCCCTTTTCTAATTTCATGCTTTGAAAGCTTTTCTGTTAAATTTCAGGGGGAAGGGGTGAACAGTTCATGTGCACCTGCGTTTATTTTAGATTTCTGATGTCTTGAGTTTGGCAATCATCTACATTTCAAATATTTTGCTGTTACTACTTAACATAATGCAATCACACTAAATTCCTAAGAGCATAAGGGCTAGGAGTAGGCCAAATGTCCCCTCAAGCTAGCTCTGTCATTATATAAAATCATGGCTGATCTGATACTGTACATCATAAACATTATTACTGGCATCACTACAGTCATTGCTAAACTTGCAGTTAGTTGGGGAGAAATAATAAACTATTGTGTAAGCTGGCTCCTGATGCTTTTGGCTTGTTACAGTTGAGGCTATATGATTTTGTATGGTTTTGTATTGAATATTGATCATTTAACCTATGTGTGTATATATAAAATATATAATATATTTTTGTTTGCATTGTTTACATTAGTGCTTCTGTGCACTTTTTTGTTTCTACTGTTACTTGAATTTTTAATTTTCGATGCTTTTGCTCCACAGCTTGCTCAGGTCGAATTAAAAACTCAGTAACAATCCTTAAAATGCATTTTTTAAAAACCTTTTAACTAGAACCAGAAGTGAACTCACTTTAATGTCATGTTTCTGCATTAAAAGCCACTAAATTACCAACAGATATTTTGCATAAGGTCTATGAAATGTAGTCACATAATAACTCAGGTGCCTGGCATTGAAAAATATACAATAAAGAATAAGCAGTAGTAGTGTCCCCCTGAGCCAGGAGGCCCATGTTCAAGTTTCTCCTGCAGAGGTGTGTAATAACATCGCTGAACAGGTTGATTAGAAAATATAAAGGATGAGCAGATAGATAAATAATGGTTTTGGAAGTAGAGTAATGGGTATTCTGATTAAGAAAAAGAGCAACCCCATATTCTACACCAGAGAGTTTCTGGAAATTTGATTAGCAGCATTGAGTCACTCATCTTTGATTTAACAAAATGATAACTTTAGCTAGATTCAAACTCAACTTTACTGTGTAAACCAGCCTAAATATTACGATTCCCCTTGTCCCCTGTACCTCAAAAATGAAAAATACTTGTTACTTTATTAGTTATGTGAAATAACATTGAGTTCAATGCAATCTGAAATTTCTGTACTGTGTAATTTGGTGCTTTTGCATACATGGTGCATTAAGATGGCAAATAGACCATTTTGATGCTGAACATTTTATTGGTACTGCATGCAGAAATTCCTTAGATAATAGATAGTATTTCCCCTAAGTGTTAAATAACTGCAAGATTATGGTCCGTTCTTGTAGAAACATGGCTTTAAATGAAGATCGCATCTTCAACCAATGGTGCCAGATTTAAAAACATTGTGCTGAACCCTTGCTTCGTAACTGTTTATTCTAAAAGTATTATATGTATTAAGATCCACTTCCAAAATGATCAAGGTTTGCCAAAAACTATCAATAAATATGAATATTTCTCCGATGACATCATCCAAAAAAACCTTGTGAATGTCCATGAAATTGAACATTACCCCACGATGTGCAAATGCACCTTAAAACGGTCATTTTAATATGGTATTAAGTTTGATTTGTAATCTGTAAATGTAGTTAGCTATTTTTGTTTTATTTACTTTTCCCTGGAAAGTGCCTCATGTTTTCAAGTCATTTCTTAACAAGGGTCTGTTTTCAGACTCCGTGGGATTTATGTTAATATAACTTAGTAATTTTTTTAAAAAGTTAAATATAAATGTTACCTAGCTGTAGTTTTTTTTTCAATACAGTTTTAAATAAATTGCATTTTGCTTTCCATGACCTATGCTGGAATAAGCCTGGACAGAGCTGTGTGTGGCACACCTGTCGTGCTGTTTGCCTATCACACACATCTGTGCTAATGACTGGTGTTTTGTGTTATCCTAACATGGGCTCTGTATGGTCCAAAATCCAATACCAAATTCAACCACCTTGATCCTGAGCATCTGGATTGAAACGACATGAAGGGGAAGATTGGGGGTCAATGGGAAGGGGTAAGACCCTTAGCATTGAGGCAGGGAATAGAATACTGATCATCCAACCCCTGGTTAAAGGAGCAACAGCTGCACTGTCAAAAGAAACTTTATAGCACTCCAAAAATGATATTAATAAGACCTGATACCCAAAGGGAATTGCTTTAAGCCAGACTTTTCCAGCTTGTATTATTATTTGTTTTATGTTGCTGTTTACCTACAGTATTGAGATTGTTTGACAGGCATGCATTTCAGAGCTTCCATTTAAAAAAAAAAATTAGGCATTCCAATGAAACGTTGAACAAAGCTGTCAACATGAACTCTCTCCATATACAATGTGCAGTTCAATGAATTATGCAAACTTGCTGTAAAGTTAACTGCTTATTTTGTAAATATGTTCTAGAATGTCAACCCTGACAAAAGCCATGTAACATAGATAAATTGATTTTTCCTCCTTGCCAACTGGCCATAAAAGAACTATGTGATATTGTTAGATTCTGCATGAACTTCTCAAAGTTTACAACTGTAAATGTATATGCAAAAGAAGATGCTTTAAATAATACACCATCCTGTTTTTTAAAAACGGAAATAAACTGACTTCCCTTCCAATAAGCTTAGCGTGGGTTTTTATTATTAGTGAATCACATAATAAGTTGAATAAAAATGCTGTTAATATTTGGTCAAGAATGTGATTCCATGAAGATGGAATTTAATTGTTAGATTGGGGAACTTTACAGATTTGAATGAACTTGTCAATTTTTTTTCCTGAGTTGCCCAGAAAATACTCTTCGACTTGGTGAAGGCATATACAAATACATGGACGTGCACATTTTATAGTTCAATGAAAATATGCTTTCCCAAACATAGTTTCTAAAGTTGCTGTGCATTAATGACTGACGACGTGGGCATATGGGAGATGTCACACCCAAACAGGCTTTGAGGAGGGTGAAAAAATTTGTTTGATCTGATGTTATGAGGTAGGGTCCTGTGGTGTTATGCTCTTTAAAAGATGGGTTCTTGTATCGTGGAGGTAGTTTATATTGAGTGGGCACAGACCCGGACCACCTGGTATCTTCTCAGTTCCTAGTAGAGGTCAAGCATCAACTTTTCTGATGGACAAATGAGCCACAAGTGTTTAATTTGGATTCAAGGCACACCCCTCCTTTACGTCTAGAGGTCAGCTCACCACCACTCTGAATGCAGCCTAATTCTTGACAAATTTTCAGTTCTTACCACCCATCATTGGCATTTGTTGGCATGATTTCCTTAGCTGTCAAGTCCTAGAGTAAGACTTGAATGCAGGTCAGAGGTGGGGCTCTTACTTCTGCACTACAAGAATTCCTTTTGACACTTTTTATTCATTATGAAATTATTGGAGATGGGGAACAACAGTGGCAGCGGTGAGGTAGTTATATACTGCTGGTTATATAATGAAACTGACAAGAATGTATCCAACAAAAACTAGCAATCTGTAGTTGGAAAAAAATGTTCATAATCGAAGCTCTGGTGTAAAATCCCAAATGTCACAATGTTTATTGATGTCTTCCCATTGCCCATGATGGCATAATAACATTTGTTCATGTGTTTTCCTCCAAAAAAGATTCAACAAAGCCAGGGTCATTAGCATATGAGTGGCTGGCAGAACAGTACACAGGCAGGTTTTAATGTGAGCCACTAACGTCAATACTTCCAGTCCCATCCAAGAAAAATTCCATGATATAAGGTGAGGTTGAAGAGTCTGGTGAAAAGTGGTGAAGTGTTAGTAGGAGTAATAGAGAAATTCTCGATTCCAGGAATACTGTTTATCCTTGATAATGATATAGCTGGACCACAGGTGGGAGTGTTGCCTACTGTGGTTGAAAAGCCAGTGGAAAATCAGGCAACTGAGATGTTACAGGAAGTATATCCTGGGATTTTCTCTGACTGTGTGGGAACAAGGTCACAAAGCCACAGGTGGAAACAGGAGCAGAAATCAAAGAATAAAGAAAAGGAAGTTGAAGTTCAGTTATCAGAGACTGATCAAGTGGTTGAGAAAAAAACCAGAACAGATGGAGGACAAAGTAGACATTTTTAGGTCAGAGAAATTAGCTGAAATAAAATGGAACAATGAAAAACTAAAGCAGTTGTATCAAGAATCATACACTGAAGAACCTGAGAATATCCAAGAAATGGAGACCACCACATCTTCAGGCAGATGAGAAACGGGGAGAAGTTCATCAAGTAGTATTTCCTGTGGGTTATAGAAAGGAAGTGTTGCAGGTAGCACATGAATAACCAGTAGGAAGTTATTTGGGAGTAAGGAAAACTTGAGCCAAAATACAAACATTTTTATTGGCCTGGACTGCGTAAGAATTCTGCTGGACATGTCATATGTGTCAGGTAATTAGAAAACTTCAGGCAGTGATAAAGCCAGCACCCTTAATACCCATTCTCACTTTTGAGGAACCTTTTACAAGATTCTTAATTGATTGTTTTAGGTAGGGGTACTATGCAAAGTGGGAATCTGTATTCATTGACCACGATAGATGTGATAGTAGATTTCCAGAGGACATTCCATTATGCAGAGTCATGGCTAAAAGAAGAGTTACTCTTTTTTTACTAAATACTGACTAGCTACAGAGATACAATCAGATAAAAGGTCAAATATTACATCAAAATTATTCAAGGAAATCACGGATCGCTTAGGAATAAAACCATTCAAATCCATTGCAAGTCATCCAAAATTGCAGGGTGTATTAAAACAATAGCATCAAACTTTAAGGACCATGTTGATGGCTTATAGTCAAGAGAATTGGGATAAAGGAATTCCATTTGTAGCTTTAGCAATTAAGGACGCACCTAATGAATCAACGAAATTCAGTCCATTTGAATTAGTTTTTGAGCATGAGGTAAGAGGACCACTGAAATTAATTAGGGAGAAATTGGTGAGTCAGAGTTCAGATACTGCACATTTGGACTATGTGTCACATTTTAGGGAAAGGTTAAATGGAGCAGGTGCATTGACTAGACAGCATTTAAAAGTAGCACAGTATCTGATGAAACAGGAAGCCAATATTTAAAACGAGAGCTAGAGAGAAAACAGGGAATTATAGACCAGTGAGCCTGACATTGGTAGTGGGGAAAATTCTTGAATCCATCATCAAGGACTTTATAGTGGAGCATTTATAAAGTAGTGGTAGGATCAGAGAGAGCATGGATTTTTGAAGGAGAAGTCACGCTTAACAAATCTTTTGGATTTCTATGAAGATGTAACCAGTAGAGTTGACAAGAGTTGATGTGGTATATTTGGACTTTCAGAAAGCATTTGACAAAGTCCCGCATAAGAGATTATTGTTCAAAATTAAAGTGCATGGGACTGGGGGAAGCGTATTGAGATGAATAGAAAACTGGTTGGCAGAGAGGAAACAAAGAGTAGGAATTGATGGGTCGTTTCAAATTGGCAGGCAGTAACTAATGGGGTGCCCTAATGGGACCCCAGCTATTCACAATATGTATTAATGATTTGGATGAAAGAACAAAATGTAACATCTCAAAGACTGCGGATGATACCAAATTGGGTGGGAGGGTGAGCTGTGATGAGGATGCAGAGATCCTTCAGCATGATCTCGATAGGTTGTGTGAGTGGGCAAATCAATGGCAGATGCAATATAATTTGGATAAATGTGAGGTTATTCACTTTGGAAGCAAAAATAAAAGGCAGATTACTACCTGAATGGCTGTAAATTGGGGGAGGGGAGTGTGCAGCGGGAGCTGGGTGTCCTTGTGCACCAGTTGCTAAAGATAAGCATGTAGGTGCAGCAGGCAGTAAAGAAGGCAAATGGTATGTTGGCCTTCATTGCAAGAGGTTTCGAGTACAGGACCAGTGATGTGTTTTTGCAGTTATACAGGGCTTTGGTGAGACCACACCTGGAATATTGTGTGCAGTTTTGGTCTCCTTTTCCGAGGAAGGATGCTGCGAAAGTTTACCGGGGGATTCCGGGGATGGCGGGACCAACGTATGAGGAGAGATTGACTAGGTTGGGATTGTTTTCACTGGAGTTCAGACAAATGAGGGGAGCTCTCATAGAGACTTATAAAATTCTAACAGGACTGGACAGGGTAGATGCAAGGAGGATGTTCCTGATGGTGGGTGTGTCCAGAGCTAAGGGTTACAGACTAAGGATATGGGGTAGACCATTTATGACAAAGATGAGATGTTTCTTCACCCAAAGAGTGGT
The DNA here is from genome assembly GCA_024137785.1 of Ginglymostoma cirratum. NCBI lineage: Eukaryota > Metazoa > Chordata > Chondrichthyes > Orectolobiformes > Ginglymostomatidae > Ginglymostoma > Ginglymostoma cirratum. Next base: position 5,644,599 of record JAHRHZ010000105.1, read on the forward strand.
GAGCCTGTGGAATTCATTATCATAGGAGGTAGTTGATGCCAAAACATTGAATGTATTCAAGAGGTAACTCAATATAGCACTTGGGGTGAATGGGATCAAAGGTTATGGGGAGAAAACAGGATTAGGCTATTGAGTTGGAGGATTAGCCATGATCATGAAGAATGGAGGAGCAGGATCAAAGAGCTGAATGGCCTCCTCTTGCTCCTATCTTCGATGTTTCTATGAAGAGGACAAAATCAAAAATTTGCAAACTTGCTAGCAGAGGTAAAGTGTTAGTGTTACTTCCAGTGGTGGATGAACATTTAAAGACAAGTTTTAGTGGGCCTTATCAAATCAAAAGGAAATTGAGTAAGGAAATGCTGTTTCAATTGAGCAACATCCTTATAGACTTAACCCTCTAAAGTTAGCACAGGTTCAAAAGAGTTTGACTGCATGCTCAAAGACAATATAATTGGTGAGTTAGAACAATAGAAGCAGTCTGAATGTGTGGGGTCAACCTCCCACAGAACCAAGATTCCTGATTTTAGCTTTTGAGGAACAGTTGATGAGGTCTTGAAGTTGGGTTTGGAAGCTGCAGTACATCTCTCTCTGTAACTGTCTCTCAGAGTTTTCTCTTGATCTTTTTTCCACCTGGACAGGAGAATTGCATGTGAGACAATCTATTTTACTGAATTTGCTTATGCCAAGGGTGTGTTTGGGATGTCACAATATTGAAATAATCATTCATTATTCTGTTAAGGTTTTCAAAAGAATTATTATTCTTTCTTCATTTTTGTTATTTTTTGACAAAGGTTTATGAATAAAGTGTGTTTTGCTTCAAAACTGGTATTGTGACCAATCAAATTGCATCCGGAATGCAACATCTGGCACTTGCCTTTAAAATAAAAAAGTTACAGTCTCGGTTATCATCAAGAAGGATCGGAAGCTAAGAAAAAGTGGTTATATAGCATGGTAATCTTTTGTAGCATTTTTGATTTGATTTGATTTATTATTGTCACGTACCTGGATACAGTGAAAAGTTTTGTTTTGCTTGTGGTACAGGCAGATCATACCTTGCAAAGTACAATAGGCTAATAGAACAGAGCGAGGAATACAATGTTACAGCTGTAGAGAAGGTTCACAAAGAGTGAGATCAACATTAAATTTGAAATTTGATAAGTCCATTCAGAAGTCTAATAACAGTGGGGAAGAAGCTGTTCTTGAATCTGTTGGTAAATGTGTTTAAGCTTTTGTATCTTCCATTCGAGGGAAGAGGTTGGACAAGATTATAATCAGGGTCTTTGATGTTGGCTGCCTTTCCATAGCAGCAGGAAGTATGGATGGATTTGTGATGGTAAGAGATGGCCATGCTTCCATAGATCAGGATACAAAATTATAGAGTGATAGAGAATCACTAAAAGGTTAACAAGAATGAAGAAATTACAGAGTATAAGAGAAGGCTAGCTATAAATATAAAACAGATAGAGTTTCTATAGGTATTTGGAAAGGAAAGGATTAAGTAAAATGAGTTTTGAACCTTTAGAGAGTGAAAAAGGTGAGTTAATTGTTAATATAAGAAATAGGCAAATGAAATGGACAAATATTTTGCTGCTGTATTTCCTATAGAGGATACAAAAGACATCAAGGAAGAAGAACTCAGTGAAATTGCAATCACTTGGGAAGTGGTACTGAGCAAACTGATGGAGCTGTGAGCTGATAAATCTCCAAGTCCAATTGGGCCTGATCTTAGGGTTTACTAATGAAAAGTGAATGCATTGGTGTTAATTTTCCAAAATTTCCTAGATTCAGCAAAGGTTCCATCAGTAATTATCCTAAGTTCCTCTGACATCACCTTCCAAACCAGTTCTCTCTACCACCGAGAGGATAAGAGGAGCAGGTGCATTGGAACACCATTACCTGCAAGTGTGCCTCCAGGCCACACACTAACCTGACTTGGGCTTATGCTACTTCACTGTGACTACAAAATCCTGAAAGTCCCTTCCTAATGGTACTTGTGGGTATCCCTACACCATAACGCAATTAACAGTTCAAAAAGAAAGCACCACCTTCCCTAGGGCAATTAGAGATGGGCAATAAATACTGCTCAACCAAGAATGCCCACATCTTGTGAACGAATAATTTTAAAAATGGGAAGAAGCAAATATATCCACTCTATTCAAGAAGGGAGGTGGAACATGGGAATCTATAGCCAATTGGCTTGAAGTCTGTAATGGGCACTGTTTGTGGATAAAGAGATGATAAACTCATTAAAGAAAGTATAGCTGGGCAATTAGAAAATGCAACATAATCAGGAAGAGGCAGTATGATTTGGCAAATGGAAAATGTTTAACCAACTTATTAATATCTTTGATGTAGAAATGTGATTTGGTAGAGCCTGTAGACGTTTGGTATTTGAATTTCCAGAAGCATTTGATTAGGTGCCACATCAAAGGACGCAAAGTAAGAACTCATAGTGTAGAGATTAGGATGGGTAGACAACTGGTTGAATGGCAGCAGGCAGAGAGTATACAGAGAAATTTCTGAAGAAGGGTCTAGGCCCGAAATGTCAGCCTTCCTGCTCCTCTGATGCTGCTTGGCCTGCTGTGTTCATCCAGCTCTACACCTTGCTATCTCCGAGAGGATACGTAACTGGGTCTTTGTTTGATTGGCAGGATGTGATAGGCGGAATGGAGCACAGGAGATCATGCTGAGGAGCCTCAGCTTTTCACAATTTACATCAATGGCTTAAATGAGGGGAGTGAAGGCATGGTGGTAACAATTCACATTTAAGACAAAAATAGGCAGGAAAGTATACTGTGAAGAAGACATAAGGAGTTTGCAGGTGGAAGTAAGTGGCTGGGTAGGCAAAGATTTAGCAGCTGGAGTATTATTTACGTGGAGAATGACTATGGAATTCTAAGGTGTGTAGGATCTAGGTATTTCAGTGCATAAGTCACAAAAAGGTAGTACTATATACAAGCATGGTGTGTAATCGAGGAGGTGAAGAGGATGCTCTCCTTTATTATGAGAGGAATTGAAACATAAAAGTATGGATTTTATACTTCAGTTAGACACAGCATTTGTGAGACCACACCCTTGAATATTGTATGCAGTTTTAGTCTCCTTATTTAAAGAAACAAAGCAGGTTTACTACAAGGATATCTAGAATGAATAGGCTGCCTTATATAGAAGGGTTGGACAGGTTGGGCCTGTTTCAACCAGCATTTAGACAAGTGACTTGATTAAAGTGTATAAGATCCTAAATGGTCTTGACAAGCTGGATGTGGAAAGGATGTTTTCTCTTGTGGGTGAGTCCAGAAATAGGAGACACCCCTTTAGGACAGAGATTAGTAAAGGAATTCTTTCTCTCTCAGATATGTGTGACTTTAAAACTCTCTACCTTAGAAAACAATGGAAATGGGTTACAGAGCTACAACCCCCAGGCCATATATAAGTGTATATAGCAGGCAGATTTTTTGTTGTGAACAGAAAAGTAGGTGTAGATAACACTGTCTTCACAACACAACAATATGCTTTGAACCTGGTACGTCACTGATCATCCATGTATAACAGTGCATAGCGTTAACAATAAATAAAGCTCTACAGGATCCTAAACTACAAGATAGTCTTGCTTTGCCTTCTCCTTGATGAGTCTGTCCTGAAGCCAAACTCTCTGCTGTGGTCCCAAAACTGCACAGGAACAAAAGAACTTTCATCATGATTCACCATTTCACTTAGTACTGATGAGGGAGAAATGTTTTTTCAAATCAATGCCGTACAAACACTACCCTGACTGCACCAGGCTGACTGGTAACAAAAGTGGGATATATGAAGGATTTTGCAACATCACCAGAATAAATATACACATGGTAATGACACAATCTCAAAATACTCTTACAAAAATGCAATCCCTTTATTTAATCTCTTCACAGAAACCACATTAATTACAGATTGTCATGGCATTGACTTTTAGTACACATCTCACTAACTCTACAAATGGAAGATCCCAGTTTACAAAAACTCTGTAGATATGTTCAATACAATGACCAATTACAGCTCTTACTGACCAAACAGTAAAGCCCCATGCAGCGGAGAAAAAAAAATTCACAGTCTAAACAAAAAGTGTTCCTATTGTATCCAGATTTTCACAAATTCTTTATGTTAAGATTCACATACAGACACTAATCTAGATGCACCGTGCAATTTCTGAGCATATACATGCATAATTGGAACGCTTTATTATTTCAAAGCAGGAATAGGTGAAGTTCATGTTTTATATGATTACTGACACATCCTTCAGGAGACTATGAAAAATGTCACATTTATGTTAAAAAAAGCTTAAAAAAGGCATCTTGTATTTTTTCACTTATACATTTTGTTTAAATAGAACTTTTTAAATGTTTTCTTCTAAACACACACATTTGATACATCTCAAGACAATCGCTGCCTTTTAATCAAACTGGACCAAAATTCAGAATAGACATTTCCAGCATATTTTGGCTGAAATCAAAAGTAATTCTTTTTCAACAATAATTTTGAAGGGGATGTTTGGTGCTCCTACAGTTTGTTGACTGTAATCTTCTCTGATGATGAAAAGATTTGCATGTTTTTTTCCTGTTTCCGTGAGAGATGAGGGGAATCTTGTGAGAATACTCAACGACATAATTACTGGTGGGTATTCGATTGATTAACTCAATCATTTTAAGTAAAATATTAACAGATCTCATTTTTTTGAAATAGAGAGTATTCTCTCGGAGTGGGAAGGGTGGGGAGGCGAATGTGTTGTATCATGTTGAAAGTGTCAGTGCTGGGAAATGAAATACTTTATCCAACCTCAACATAATATCCTCAGGTTCGTACAGAGAGACACCTTGCCTCTCTGATTTAATCACCACCGGTTACTGGCCTTCGGCTTCGAGAGCCACACAATTTACCATTAGCCAAAGGGAAATCCCTGATACTCTGGATGGAAAGAGCATAGCTCTGTGGGAGGTATGTTAATGGAGGAAAGCAAAAGATAACTAACTTCTGAAGGGAAAACATTGTTTCTAGTGTTTCTAAATGACATGGTAGGAGGAAGTGAAAAGTATCCCACAGCCTGTCCCTCCACTTGACCAAGCATTTCTTTTCAGTTGCTTTACAGTTACTTTCAGTAAGAAAATGAAACTATTTAACCTCACTACCCCCCACCCCCACCACACCTTACCCTAGTCAATTCTTATCTTTATTGCAGAAACACTATTGGATCATTACCAAAATCTAGTCCTTACTGGTTAACTGCAGGTCTGTGTAGTATGTATCTGATCAAAGAACAAATGGAACCACAGATGCTTCAATCTGCTTCATGGCCTGGTGTCACTTTGTACAGTAGAGATTTGGAACCATTTGATGAAGAAACTAAATCCTCAAGAAGTGAGGACTCTACTTTTCTCTCCCCAAACTAACAGGGTTTATTACAAAATGATTTGAAATGTCGGACCATTATTCTTGGAGGTCCTGTTGCAGATTTAGTTCACTTTGGTTGGTATACCTTTCACAAACAGGGCTGAACACATTTGGAAGGGAGTTAATGCACACCAAGTAACAAAACAATTTTTGCATTAATTCCCATTAAGAAAGTGAGCAGGACTCCATTATTACCACTCACAGGGAAAGTGAGGGGAATGACTGAATGACTGATGAGGCTTCCTAGAAATAAACAAATCAACAAATTTTTGAAAGCTGCTCCCCACTCACACATTCAGTGAAAGCCCGCAGCTTGTGAAGTACTGAGTGCAGAGTGCCCACCAACAGCGAAACAAATAACAGGACCCCACCTCCAACTTTATAAAACGCTATAAAAAGTTTTACTAACAGAAAAATCTCTCCCGTGTTTTGAGGGGAAAGTTTTAAATGGAATCAGGAGGAAGCCAATGTAACAATCAGAGCTCAACTCCCACATCAAGAAAGAGCTGGCCCCTGTGAGATTGTATTAAGGAAGTCCAACTGAGAGTGTGCTCAATTATAAAATGGGAGCTAATCACATCCAAACCAAACTCATCCTCTTCGATTACATTCAAACACAAATAGTCATACACCAAAGGAGAGTCAATACTCACATAAACTTAATACAAAGTGTTAAAAGACTTCACTTAAAATGTAAAGAAACTTCCTGCAATTCCAATTAATTGCTTCATGAATACTATTCTTTGTACAAAAAAACCATTGAAGACAATATACAAAAAGAATGTGTGAACACATTGATTCTGCCAATGATATATATATATAATCTGCAGCTCTAGATATTGATTTAACAGAAATAAATCATTCTTCATATTCTCTATTTTCAAATCCTGTGCTTTCATAAATATTATTTCTTCTTGTGGATTTACTTTAATTTTATTTATTTTAAGGTAAAGTTTTCCAGTTCGTAGTGTTTCACCCACCGGACCATTCTGTGGGCTAGTATCCAATCAACAAGTACAAACTGTGTCTCAGAGCTGTACTGTGTTAAAGCAATTGAGTGAGTATTCAGGTAAACAGGGAGTGAGCAGAGAAAGTGAGTAGGGAGCAAGAGAGAGGGAATGGGTAGAAGGCTGGATGTGTAAGAAAATGACAGGAAAGTTTCACGTTACCGCATGTACACTCTACATAGCATGGCTGAGCTTGTCAGAGTTGAGCTTTCATTCTATTGTAATATAGTGCTCATAGTTAATTTGGAAAGTAAAACTTTTAAAAATGGTTACAAGATTAGGGTGATCAGGAGCCACCTTTAAAATGTAGAATGAAAACTGAGACCACAGGCTGGTGGAAGGAACAAGTTCAGTTGCAGGTTATGGATGCGATTGGCAAGTACCTCTACAGGGATGGGAGGTTCTTGAGGCAGTAAAACAATGTTGAACCAATACATATGGAGAGCACAGGTGAAGGGACCATCTGCCCCTCCTTGCAAATGGGCTGACATTCCAACAACCAATGCAAAGTTCAAGCTGCCAATATTCCACCCAAATCGGAGCATTCGATATAGTCAGTGAGATAACCAATTAGTTTGCAATGTACCAGCCGGTGACTGCACGGCAGAACACGAATGGAACAGTTGCTCAGTGCTGCTGTGTAAACGAGATTGTGGACCTGAATTAATGCGATAAAGTGTAAAAGGAGATATAGAGACTAAACTTAGAAAGAAAGGTACAGGATGAGAGGTTTTTTTTTTCGTTTTTATTTTTTACAAAATATTTCATCATTTTCACATCTATTCTACTGTGATATATCTACCATTCACTTGTGCTGTTTCTACCATTAACATACAAGCTGACACACTACAGCTCGGAGACCAGTTTGTATTCTGGATCAAAGCAGGTGATGGATTAGCAGATGGTGACTGAGAGCAGAAACACTGGAGCTCCACGATGCATATTGTCCATCATCCTCTTCTCACAGTCCCCTCGACTGGACACGGACTGGGGAAGGGAGGGAGAGGGGAGGAGGAAATGGGATGGTTGGGTTTGGGTGGGGGTGGGGGTGGGGGTGGGGGTGGGGGTGGGGGGGGGGGGGGGTGTGGTTGGGGGGGGGGGCTGGGTGTGGGGGGTGGGTGAGTGGGTGTGGGTGGTGGGGTGGTGGAGGAGGGCCTGGGAAAAGGAGTGGTGACTGCAGAGAAGATCATGTTGCTTGAAGCCGGTGAAATGAAAGCTCTTTAGAGACTCCAAGCTGCAGAGAATCAGCACAAGTGGCAGCAGCAGCTAAAGGAGCAAAGCAAGACATTTTGGGATGACGGGGTCGGGGGGGGTGGGGCCGGGGGCGGGGGGTCGGGGGAGCAGGAGTTGGAGAGTTTGCTGGGAATCATTAGCATCAATGACTGTGCGTTAGTGTCAGGAATGAAAGCAAGCAATAGCAGGGAGGCTGGAGACTGGGCAGGAGTGATACCGGGTTCTGGATAAGGAAAGACTTTTCAGCACAGGTTAGTTAAAGTATTGGGAAAACTGGCTGAAGGGGACCTATACCAGAAACTGGAAGCAGGACAAGGTCCTTAGCAGCAGTATCACCAAAGATAAACGTTCTTTTATTAGCCCCACTGGCAGTCAGAGGCCCTCCAAAGAGCCTTGGACACAGATTTCTAGAGGCGTTCTGGTCAGGGGGGTGGGGGGGGAAGACCTGCCAAGCCTTTGGCCCTTACAGCAGAAAAGTCCCATAACTGTTACAGGACGAGAAGACTGAAGGGGGCGAGCACTGGGCATTACTGGGCCAGGCAGGTAATCCAAAACACAGAATGGAAAGACAGCAAAGCAAAGCAGAAATAGCAAGGATAGGAGGGAAAGAGACAAGAAATTAACATTAGAATCTTCATACACGGAATACTCAGTATATCAGAGGTGACAAGATCGTTAACATATAATTGACTGAGGACAACAGGTATCATATGGACATAAGAGATACAAATACGAGCTGAGATCAATATCTCTACTATCCCTTAATTCTCTGAGAGATCTAAAGTCTACCTATCTCAGCCCTGACCCTACCCAACAATGGAGCATCCGTAATTCCCTGGGGAAAGAATTCCCAAGATTCATAAACCTCTGAGTGAAGGTATTTCTCCTCCGCTCTGTCCTGAATGATTGGTTCCTTATTCTGAGATGATGCATCCCCATCTCTCCGTGTTCTAGATTCTCCAGCTGGGGAGGTCTACCTCCCAGAATCTACCCCATCAAATCCCTTCAGATTCCTGACTGTGAGATCGTCTGAATCTTTGCTGCAGAGGGTGTTCCCCTTATTTATCCTGGCTCTCAACATAGGACAGCCCTCGCATCCCGGAAGCCAATCACCATAATGTCTCCAATTATTTCAAATCTCCAATTTCCTATTATTTCTTCCCTTGAAAATGAGCCAAATCTGTGCACAGGCCTCTGGGCGTGTGCTGGGAGCTGGCGATGATGAATATCAGGTGGAAAGGCTGGTGCGTGGCATTCCCTAGTTTTCTTGTTGTCCTTGGTGTCTTGCCATTGGGTGGGGGGAGTCCTAAAGGGGACATCATTCCCTAAGAAACCAACACACTCTACCCTGATCCCGCACCAGCTTCCCCTTTCCCCACCCCCTCACTGGATCGGCCTGACTGACCCAGCGTGTTGCAGCCTGTAGTGATTGGAACCAGGTGGATCTTATTGACTATGTGATCCTTGGTTGGATTTGTTAACCTGTGCCAATCAGGAAGCCCTGGATAACCAACAGAAACAGGGAATTCAGAATCTCCTCAGTTCTGGGGACTGTGTCCGAGCTGTTATTTTACAGCCTCATTTCCTGAGCTACCTCCGTCACAGCTGCTCCTTGGTTGCAATGTCAGCATTGACCACAGCTCCTGGTGGCGCTATGGCTGCTGGTTCTCCAATTAGATGGCACATCTAGGCAAGGAGCAGACCTTGTCCCTTTAAAGGTAGGAGGCCTTGGGGGCAGGCAGTTAACAGCCTGCTGCGTGTAGCATCCTGCAACCTCGGGGGGGGGGGGGGGGGCGAGGGTCTGCTGCCCTGGACCCTCTGGATTGTGTCCCATAACATTCCAGCCCAAGTACAGTCTCAACCAAGCCTGGTAACAAGATTGTCTTACTCCTGTATTCCAATGCCCTGGAACAGTTGAAACTTGCAAGATAAACCCGTGTGTCCCTTATAGAAACACACCCAAGACTTTCCAAACATCAACCAGAGCCACAACAGAATGGGACAGATAGGGTGCTGGGTTAAAATACTCACTTGCAGGAATCTGTGTCTGAGGAGCAGGATTCTGAGGGAGGTAGTGACAAGAGATTGGTCACATATCGGTTGGGACATGTTCCTGGAGGCTTGATCAAGTGATATTGCCTCTGGTTAGTGACGTTTGTCATCTCAATCAATGTGGGTTTGAGAGATAGTAGGTACTGCAGATGCTGGAGAATCTGAGATGACAAGGTGTAGAGCTGGATGAACACAGCAGGCCAAGCAGCATCATAGGAGCAGGAAAGCTGACGTTTCGGGCCTAGACCCTTCTTCAGAAATGGGGGAGGGGAAGGAGGTTTGCCCTTGTATTGCCTCCGCATGGGAGGGGTGGCTCAGGGAATTGGACCAGCAAAGGTCAAGGTGACTTTGGGAGGGAGTGAGAAGTGGAGAGGCGGGAGGGGGCAGGGGTTGGGTGTGTGCGGAAGGGAATATAATGGTACTGGCAAAGGAAAGAGGCATCAGTGTGGATTTATTTAGAGTATGTTAATTTAACACAAATATATCTCCCCCAGAACCTTTCTTTGGTGTAAAGTAAATCCTAGGGTTAAAGAGAATGTGATGTTAACAAGAAAGAAGCAAAACACTTTATTTAAAAGATTTATCAATATCGAAAGATGTCATTGCCACAGGATGGTTGTCTAGTGCTGTGCTGCCATCTTGTGGTAAGAACAATCAATTACTGCAGGCCCCACTGGGAGACCATTCAGCCCATTGTGCTGGTGCTGCCTCTTTGGTAGAGTTATCCTAGTAGTTCCTCTTACCCCATAGGTGTGCAATTTTTTTTACATCTTGAAGCTTTTTTTTAAAACAAATTCCCACTGAATCTGCTTCAATAGCCCTTTAAGGCAGAGGATTTCAGATCGTAATGACTCACTGCACTTAAAAAAAAAACATACTCCCTCCCCCGTCAAGCAGCAGTTTTCCAGCTTTACCAACTGCCAATTGATTATCTTTTTACATCATTGGGGAGGAGACAGAGGATGAGGGAGGGGGTGACAGTGGGGGAGCAAGAGAGCGTGAGGGAGAGGGGGAGAGTGAGGGAGGGGGAGAGGGAGGAGGACGGGAAGAGGAGGTGGGGGAGTGGGGTGAGGGGAGAGAGCGTAAGGAGGACAAGGGGGGGGAGAGTGTATGAGCTGAGAGTGAAAGGGAAGGGAGACGGAGAAGTGAGAGCAAAGGGAGTGGGGACAGGAAAGGGAAAGTGTGTGAAGTGGTGGGGTGAGGGCAAGAGGAAAGTAGGAGGGGCTGAAGAGAGGGTTAGGTGAGCAGAGGGCGAGGATGAGTGGAGAGGATGAATGGAGGGAGGAGTGTGGGGAGGGAGCGGGGCAGAGGGGAGAATGCAGACGCACTGGCGCTGATGCAGGAAGTTCAGCAGGGACACCATCAGCCAGGTATGAAGCTAGCTTTGATTCTCGCTTTGTTGTCTAGAAGTAAACTACCTGCTGAGTGCCCTGTTGGCTCTGTAGTCTCAGATACTCTTCCCGTTGTTTGCTATGTTTCAGTTTCTCGCTGCTGTGTGGTTGCTTGAGTTTTGGAGCAGCTGGAATTGCAATGCGGCTTTGCAGTGAGGAGCTGCTCCCAGTCTGGAACCAAGAGAAAACAGAATAAACATAGAGTCAGCGCAGCCTCATCTCGACTGACAAAGGCAACAGTGTGGCCCATTCATTCTCTCTTCAAGACCTCACCCCAAACTCCAAAGCCCCTTCCCAAACGCCCCCTCCCCCCCAACTGAGCTGCCCCCAGAGATAGAGTCACGGAGTCATACAGCACAGAAACAGGCCCTTCGGCCCAACTCATCCATGCCAACCAGGTTTCCTAATCTGAACTAGTCCCATGGCCTGCGTTTGGCCCATATCCCTCTAAACCTTTCCTATCGATGTTCCTCTCCAAATATCTTTTAAATGTTGCAATTGTACCCACCTCCACCACTTCCTCTGGCAACTTATTCTTTATACACACCACCTTCTGTGTGAAATAGCTCCACCCCCACAAACAGAGGCAAGGAGTCTAGGGAAGGGGGGGAGGGGGTGGGTCAGTGAGTGTCAATTATTCCAGGCCCGACCCACATTACTGCCAGTGGGGAGTCTGGGTGTGGGACTCTCCCCACTGCCCCCATCTCACTAATACTGCCCACGTCCCCAGCAGCGCACCTCAGCCCCCCAAACATAAACACACACACACTCAAACTCAAACTCACCCACACACATATATTCTGGTCTCCCCTGAACACCCCTCCCATCTCCCTAGTCCACTATCACCCACATTCACCATCTCCCCTAAACACCCACATTCCCCACCCTCCCCCTCACCCTTCTGCCCCCATCTCCGCCCACTTTTACCTCCCTGAAAGCTGCCATTGTCCTCATGCCCCGATACCCCCATTCCCCTGGTCTATCACTGCCCCATCCCGACACCCTCCACAAGCCCCTTGGTCTCCCTCATCCCCCTGGAACGCCCCCTTTCTCCTTGTCCTCCCCTTCTGCCTGCCTCCTATGTCCAGTGTGCCCACCCCTCCCAACCTCTGCCTGCCTCCAGGAACAGGCTCCCATATCTCCTGTTTCAGACGTTAGCCAGGGAGCTGCTCCTTTCCAGCACTTGCAGGTTTTAGTTTTAATCTGTGTAAGATTAATCTTTCCCCGGAGTGTTAAACCACAGTCCCAGTGTGCCCGGTCAGAGCTGGGTGTGAACGGGGGGGGGTGGTCTCTAATGGAGGGAACACTGATAGACCCAGGGGGACTCACTCTCAGGGTCTGCATTACCATCGGAAACCTAACCCACTGAAAATCCTCAGGGATCTTCACCCAGACAGTTCTGGTTTTCAAAGTACAGCCACTGTTGTTGTGTGGATCGCAGTGACTGCACAGCAAGATCCCACAAACACTGATGAGGCAAATCGCTGACTGAGCTGTTTATGATGCTGAAGGCTGGTGTGGGGGTGACATTTGGTGACACCCCACCAGGAGGCAGCTCTTCCAAATAATGGACTGGAGCGATTGGGATTTCAGCTGAAGATGCTGCAAGGTTTTTAGTTATTAGGGATCTGAAGGACAGCACTTGTGACAGTGCTGTGATCACCAGGGTCAGTGATTGGCCGTGTCTGCGCGCAGCCCAGGGCTTCAGCCCTTCTCCTGAGACTGAAGTGAAACCCCTAAAGGCACCTTATGACCATGCATCTGAGAGAGGTACTCTGCAGCCTGGCTGTGACATTAAATCTGCCCCTTTGGGGGGACAGAACAGATCCCAGAGCTGGGGAATTTTCACAGGGTGTCCTGGCCAATATTTGTTTCTCAAACAACAAGGAGCTACAAAAAAAAATGTCAACTCTTTCTGCATGGGTCTTGTCAGGAGAAGCACCAAAAAAAAGTGCATGGGACATATTTTAAAATTTGTTCGGGGATGTGGTCTGGGCCAGCATTTATTATCCATCTCTAATTGCCCCTTCAGATGACTGGATTGCTAAGACCTTTTCTGAGGGCAGTTATGAATCAACCACATTGCTGTGGGTCTGAAGTCAAGCATAGGCCAGACGAGGTAAGGACAGCAGATTTCCTTATGTTAATGAACCAGATGGGTTTTAACACCAGCACTATTAGATTAGCTTTTTATTCCACACTTTCTTTGATTCTAGGAAAGATGTTGTTAAGCTTGAAGGAGTTCAGAAAAGATTTACAAAGATGTCACCAGGATTGAAGTGTTTGAGCTATAGGGGGAGGCTGAATAGACTGGGGCTATTTTTCCCTGGAGCATTAGAGGTTGACGGATGACATTATAGAGGTTGATAAAATCATGAGGGGTATGGATAGAGTAATAGCCAAGGCTCTGAGGAAGGGTCACTCGACCCAACACGTTAACTCTGATTTCTCTCCACGAACGCTGCCAGACCTGCTGAGCTTTTCTGGCAATTTCTGCCAGGGCGGCACGGTGGCTCAGTGATTAGTACTGCAGCCTCACAGCACCAGGGACCCAGGTTCAATTCTAGCCTCAGGTGACTGTCTGTGTGGAGTTTGCACATTCTCCCTGTATCTGCATGGGTTTCCTCCAGGTGTTCCAGTTTCCTCCCACAGTCCAAAGATGTGCAGGCTAGGTGGATTGGCCATGCTAAATTGCCCATTGTGTTTAGGGGTGTGTGGGTTATAGGGGGATGGGTCTGGGTGGGATGCTCCAAGGGTCAGTGTGGACTTGTTGGGCCAAAGGGCCTGTTCCCACACTGTAGAAATTCTAATTCTGTTTTTATCTGTAAGTTACAGCATCTGCAGTTCTTTCTGTTTTTATTTGAATAGCCACAAGATCATTTTCCCAGGGTAGGGGGTGTCAAAACTTGAGGTCACAGGTTTAAGGTGGAGGGGAAAGATTTAAAAGGGACCTAAGGGACAACATTTTAACACAGAGGGTGGTGCGTGTATGGAATGAGCTGCCAGAGGAAGTGGCGGAGGCTGGAACAATTACAACATTTAAAAGGCATCTGGATGGGTACATGAATAGGGAGGGTTTAGAGGGATATGGCCCAAATGCTGGCAAGTGGGACCAGGTCAGTTTAGGATATCTGGTCAGCACAGACAAGTTGGAAGGTTCTGTTTCCATGCTGTACAGCTCAATGACTCTATGACTGAAATTTCGCCATCTGCCCTGGTGGGATTTCAACCCACATCCCCAGAACATCAAACTGGAGCTTTGTGTTGTTAATCCAATGATTATACCACGATACAACCCTCTCCCCATTGAGGCCATTACAATCCCCCCGAAGGAAAAGGAATCTGTTCCTGATGCTGGAGGCGAACAAACTACCCATATTCCAAAACCCAAACTGATAGGGAACTGTGGGACTTTGTATTTGATGCAACATGAAAGAGCACAGAGAGGAATAACCGAAAACTTTGTGGAGTGCCACATCTGCTTGAGGCAGTGACAGCAACAGTTTTGAAAATCCTTCAGCCCTCACACATTAAAATATTACCAGCTCTGAGTTGAATTCAGACACCAATAACCCAAGGAAACGGAGGTGGGGGGGGAGAGAGAGAGAGAGATAGAGAGAGAGGGAGGCATGCAAATGCTGGAATTAGAATCCGAAATGTCCAGTTGCAGACCCCAGGGCCTCAAACCCCCATCCACTCAAACCCAGTCCAAAGGAACAAAAGGATCTTGTTTCTCATTGAACACTGAGCAGCAAGATATCCCACTCCTCACTATCACCCGAGATTAAGCACAGGTTCATCTAGTTACTGTTCAAACAGCTGTTTAACAGATTGACCTAACAAGCTCTAATCTCGCGAGTAAAAGTCAACGTAAGCCTTTGAAGAACAGGCTGTAATTAATCTCTCAAAGACCAAAGGGTTGAGAAAATCAGAAAATAATTTACATCAAGACACATTTTCTTCTAATCAGAGGGAGTAGATGCAGAAACAACATCGGAATGACATGGAGCTATTCCTCCCTTTCTGTGATATAATAAAGGCTGGAAAACAGCAGTAGTTACAAAGCTGCAAGCAGCACTGTTTGGCAGCTGGACCCTGGGAATGTTTGGTCATTTCTGCACCATTAAATCTGTCACAGCTGCAGTTTGTGTTCCGTGTTAACAGGTGTTGCCTCCATGTTTCTGTTAGGATCTATAATCCAAATATGTGACAACCAGGGCTTTACTGTGACACTTGTCATTGTTTTATCCCATGTAAATTATGTTTATTTTGAATCCCCCCACTTCAAAAAACATGTTGTCAATTCTATCCATTCCCATGAAGACAAAGCCCCTTTAAACTGTTCAGCCAGAATAAGCTGCCAGACAAGGAAAGCACTGAATTCAAAGGTCCCTGAAAAATGCAACTTTAAAAAGATTAACAGCACCCAACAAGACACTTTTAATCAGCTTTCCAACAGCATCAGTGGAAGTGAACAGATTCAGACAGATCTAGGATTAAGAGAGGAATCAGTTTAATCATCATCTTTTACTCAGACATGTACAGGATTCTGAAGGAATCAGAGAGAGGCTAAATCTAAATTTGGGAAAAATAAAAGTAGCATTGTCACCGAAGCTTTGCAGGCAGAGCAGACAGTTTAAGAAATGAGAGCAGTGGATTGTGATAGGATTCACTGTGAACTGGATGATTGTCTGAGTCAAACAGCCAGGAGACAACAGGAGAGGATCGAGCCGAGAGTGAGGCCCAGAGGAAGCAGTGGGCGAAGTTTGCAAGGTAAAGATATGAAACTGGAACCTTTACTTCTGCCGGTGGGAGCTGGGGCTTTGGGAGCAGGGGTGGTTTGACTCCTGAACATGGAGATGTGCTCCTTGTCGAGCTGGACGGTTCGTCCATCAGGTATGGCACATCTTCTTCCATTTCGAGCGCATCAGGCTGGTAAGCAGCAGGGCACGTGTTGGACTCGTCCATCAGCTGTTCTCTGGGCTCACTGACACTGGGGCCACTGAGCAATTCTCTGGTAAATATGAAGTCACTGCTTGGATCTCGGCTGATTTGGGTGATGGTTGACTCCAGTTCTCTGATGGTTTCCTCTAGACTATCCATCGTTTTGTAAGTACTGTTTTTTATTTCCTCTGTTCTGGCAAAGGCCGTGCTTGTGTTTTGTGTTTTAGACGATCTGCCCTTGTTCTGCTCGATCTGGTTGAGCTCATACTTCTTCACCTCCATTTGTTTTTCACCTGTTACTTTGTCTATCTTTTCCTCCTCTTCATAAACAACCACTTGCAAGGTTTTCCGTCCGGTTTTTGATCCTGACTCGATGGCTTTCGTCAATGCGTTCAGCCGTTGCTTGGGAAACTGAATCTTAACATTCTTTGAGTTGCTGTTTCTCCGTTCTTCAGCCTCCGGAGATGTAACGTTTGGAACAGAATGCAAAGGTTTCTCTTCTGAAGCTGTGTTATTATCATGTTTCCGATCTCCTTCTGACTTACTCTCAGGTGTACAGTCAGTTGATTCTGACTTGGAAGCCTCATCGACTCCTTCAGAAACAGCATTCAACATCAAAGTTGCCATTTGCTCCTCAAATGGGATTGAAAACGTTTGTGTTTCTTGACTGGAGTCTTTTTCTCTCAACACTGTTTGAAATTCTTCTTCATATTCTTCAAATACAGTTGATAACCTCTTGTAAGCTGTTTTGATGTCCATGGGGTCTTCAAATAAAACAACAACTGGCTTACTGTCCAACGAGGCAAGGGATGCTCTTTCCTCCACTTGAGCTTGTGAAGGGTCCAGAGATGGATCTTCAGAGTTTTTGTCGTTTGCTGAAGAAACACTCCAGGTGTGTATATCCTCCCCTTTCTCACTCACAATTTCCTGGACTTCCCTTTGGGATAAGGCTCGGATCTGGTTCTCTGTTATTATGAAAGCCACATTTTCTTCAGCATCGCCGATGCAGGATGCTTCCTCAGTGCAATCCATGGAAATCTCAGCTGTAGGGTTTTCCAGAATCTCTTCTAGGATTTCTTTCGCCTTGGAGTTTTCCTCATCCAGAGGAGGGGATTGGGATCGAGTGTGGTCAGGTTGCGTCAGGGCAGCTTCTATCATCATGAACTCTTCCAACACAATTGTAGATGGTACAAACTGTGTCCAGGCCTCAGAACTGGACACAGCCAGTTGACCTTGGGGAGGTACAGAGCCTAAGTCTCTTCTGGCTATTTCTCCATTCTCCATGTTGCGGTCACCTGCCTTTTGATGTGTGTTTGTTGACGCTGTTCCCTCAGCAGACACTTGATCCATCACGTCAATAGCCTCAGTACAAGAACCAGATGACAGCTCAGTGAACACAATCTGAGAGGGCTGTAATGGGCTGGGGGAACATGGGACATCTATTTCCTACAAATGCAAACGTGGATAACACACAAAGAAATAAATGAACAGTGAGTAATTAATTCCCAGTAATTACCCTGAGCTTCTGCACTCACAGCTGTGATGGTATACAGTGCTAGCCCCATTAACAACCTTCCATGGAAGGGAGCTCAATAATAGTTAATTGAAGTCTGCAGGTAATCAAATATCTCCAAATGAACAGTCTCAAAAATCTGGTAAACAATGAAACTGAGAAGAAACGTACAAACTAGACAAAAAAAAACTGAAGGAAAATCCAATGAGATTAATTGTGTCAAAGTGTGGAATATTGAAGCAAAACCTTACGAAACACTTTATTCTGCAACAATTCTAACTTGGTAACTGGAAGACAGATAAATCAGCTGACATGGTAATGAAAGGGATTTAATTTTTCTCTTTTTCAGAACCGTGCTCTTTCCTTCCCCATAAAATGTCCTGGTGGAAAATGGCTTGTTGACAATGTTGAGCTGATTGGAGTCGAGTCTGGTATTGAGGAGGGAGGGATCGCTAAATGGATTAAACATTTTTCCCAGAGCTCCAGGGAAAGGGCTCTCTGACATTCTGGAGGGGCTCAGTGGGATCGGCAAAGAGTGTGGGAAGCAGCTTCCAATTCTTCTCAAGCAGGGCTCTGTATCTCCCTCGAGGGGTTTTCTCGAAGTTCAGGAACTACAGCCTTCAGGGATTAAAAACCAAACTCTACCTGAAATGCAGGCTCAACATTTCTTCAAATATTTCAGTGACCAACACAACCCTCCCCCTGGAGAGCTGCTGTTCTCTGGCTTACCTCCGTTCAAACTAGAGTGGGCAGATTAGAGATCAAGTGATTTGGTCTGAACTCGTCCGACCCACCTCTCAATGTCTGTTTTTGTGGGGTACAGGTTATCACTGTTTTCCCCAGTTCTCTACAAGCCATTCCGTAATCTTTGTGCACCTCCTGTTCTGGCCTCTATTTCTACATTGGCTGTGCCTTCATCTGCTTGGGTCCTGAGTTCTAGTATTCTCTTCCTAACCCTCTCTGTCTCTTTACCTCTGTTTCTCCTTCTTTTAAGATGTTCCTTAAAACCTTACCAATTGAATTTGGTGTTGCATATTGCTCTTGGGAAGCACTTTGGGGATGCTCTACCAAGGTGCTATATGAATGCAAATCATTGTTGTAGCATGAGAATTTCACTCTCCATTCTAAATGCTTCCTAATCGCTTATCTGGAAATGCGACAGAGATTTACGAGACACATGTAACGTCAGAGGCTTTTAAGGATATCTGCAAATGTTCCTCTTGTTACAGGTAGTCTGGAGGATGCCTGAGCTATAAAAGTCACCCATTAAGGGTATTACAGGGAAGTGAGTATGACCTTTACAGGTAATTCACCTTTTACAAAATGCTTTCATTATACTGGCAAATGCACATCGAGAAAACCAGGTCAGATCAAACCAAGATAACAAGGCGTGGGGCTGGATGAACACAGCAGGCCAAGCAGCATCATAGGAGCAGGAAAACTTGACGTTTCGGGCCTAAACCCTTCATCAGAAATGGGGGAGGGGAAGAGGGTTCTGAAATAAATAGGGAGAGAGGGGGAGGTGGATAGAGGATGGATAGAGGAGGGGATAGGTGGAGAGGAGACAGACAAGTCAAAGAGGCGGGGATGGAGCCAGTAAAGGTGAGTGTAGGTAGAGGGGTAGGGAGGAGATAGGTCAGTCCAGGGAGGACGGACTACAGGAGGCCCAGGATCGGTTTGCAACAAACAATTGCACCTCCCAGTCGCGAACCATTTCAACTCCCCCTCCCATTCCTCAGACAACATGTCCATCCTGGGCCTCCTGCAATGCCACAGTGATGCCACCCGAAGGCTGCAGGAACAGCAAATCATATTCAGCCTGGGAACCCTGCAGCCCAATGGTATCAACGTGGATTTCACAAGCTTCAAAATCTCCCCTCCCCCAACGCATCCCAAAACCAGCCCAGCTCGTCCCCACCTCCCTTACCTGTTCTTCCTCTCACCTATCCCCTCCTCCCACCTCAAGCCCCACCCTCATCTTCAACCTACTAGCCTCATCCCGCCCCCTTGACCTCTCCGTCCTCCCCGGACTGACCTATCTCCTCCCTACCCCCCCACCTACACTCACCCTTCCTGGCTCCATCCCCGCCTCTTTGACTTGTCTGCCTCCTCTCCACCTATCCTCTCCTCCATCCATCTTCTATCCGCCTCCCCCTCTCTCCCTATTTATTTCAGAACCCTCTTCTCCTTCCCGATTTCTGAAGAAGGGTCTAGGCCCGAAACATCAAGCTTTCCTGCTCCTATGATGCTGCTTGGCCTGCTGTGTTCATCCAGCTCCACACCTTGTTATCTCGGATTCTCCAGCATCTGCAGTTCCTATTATCTCAGATTAAACCGAGTCAGTGCAGATTTGATGGGCCGAAGGGCTATGTGGTTCTAGCAATGGAATGGAGTGGATTGGAGATCATGAAGGATTTTGAAATTAATTTTAATTTTTCAAGTGGAATTATGAGGAAATTGTTTCTGTGATTTGAACTGATTTTCAAAGTAGATGATAGGGTTAGAATTACAGAAATGATGGACTGAATGGCCATTCTCTTGGCTGTAACAATTCTCTGTGATTTGAAATAATTTATATTCATCACAATGTGATGACAGGACGTCTCACAATCCGATGATTTTTTAAAAACCAGGTTCATGTTGAGCAGTGGGCGCCGTAGGGCAACCCTTTGAATGAAACGTGACTTCAGTCATTTTTGGACAGAGGATAGGATCCCAAACTGTGATTTGCTACATTTTGAATAATGCCTGTGCCCTTTCCCAAAACAGTCGCACTTAATGTGTGCCAAGACGTGTGCATTAGGCCCATTGCCCACATACACCAATGCATCCCCCAGGTGCATGTATCTGTCTGTAGAACATTGCAAGGTCTGAGCATTTTGTTGTGATACCCTCTTTGCTGCCCTATCTCTTGCGGACGTGTGATTAATGTTGCTGGCTGCATGCAGTTGAGCACATCTTAGTTCTACTTGATGGGGGTCAGTTTAACTTTGATGGCGGTGATGCAGAAACAACAGCATGGGTTCAATTCCTGCACTAGCTGTGGTTACAATGAAGGACACTTCTTCCCAACCTCTCCCCTTTCCTGAGGTATAGTAAGCCACCGCTAATCATCTCTCTCTCTCTCTCATGACAGAGCAGTCTATGGTAACTTCAGTCTTACTCAGCACAATTCACAATGGATCCATGCTCTAAAGACATGGACTAATACCTAATCTACTCAATATCCCAAATCATTAGGCCATGCCACATCCATATCTGTCACCGGGTCTGAAACAGTTTGGTTATTCCAAAATAACAAGGCGTGGAGCTGGATGAACACAGCAGGCCA
Source organism: Ginglymostoma cirratum (assembly GCA_024137785.1). Taxonomy (NCBI): domain Eukaryota; kingdom Metazoa; phylum Chordata; class Chondrichthyes; order Orectolobiformes; family Ginglymostomatidae; genus Ginglymostoma; species Ginglymostoma cirratum. The sequence continues at coordinate 5,665,494 of JAHRHZ010000105.1, forward strand.
AGCAGCATCATAGGAGCAGGAAAGCTCGACGTTTCGGGCCTAGACCCTTCATCAGAAATGGATGCTCCTATGATGCTGCTTGACCTGCTGTGTTCATCCAGCCCCACGCCTTGTTATCTCGGATTCTCCAGCATCTGCAGTACCTTTCATCTCTGGTTATTCCAAACACAGGTTTTATTGGACAGATTGACTGATCATATGCACACTTTTGGAAATGAATGGCCTGCCATAACAGTTTTCTGTTCTCCAGTTTTTTTAAATTTTCTCTGGCAGCCTGTACCCGAAACTACCCCGGTTCAATTCTCTGATGTTAAGTATGAGAATGCTGTAGGAATCAACCATTTCGCAGCCAGAGTGATTATTTCAAAAATGAAGATCAGTGATTCTCTCTTCCTCAACCAGTCGAGCTGGGAAACACTCCCACCCATTTCTAACACTCCCTCATTACTTACCCACTCTGTAGCCAGGTTAACAGGAAGGATATTCTCTGAGGCTTCCGAAACTTCAGGATTTGGGATGCCATGTGAATTCTGATGGGACATGTTTACAGGATTATTGCCTTAATACTGAACAGTGCCTGCTGTGTGTTTGGAGAGTTTGCTGAACTCCTGCATGCTCCAGCAGCTTACACTGGGTTGCAAACAGGAGTCGATTCCTGGCTGGGTCCCCACCTTGATGGTGGTTTGTGGTGACACCAATGGTGGTCCAGGTTCTGGCCCAGAGCACTCCATCCTGGAAATCTCAGGCTTAAGGGAATCTGGCAGTGAACTTCAAAACTGAGGAAATGAGGGGGCATTTCAATTATTGTTGCCTTAGAGGGATGCAATTATTTACCTCCAGGTTTGAGGAGCTGGCAATGGTTACCTTTCATTTCAGATTTCATGATCTCCCAGATCCTTACTGCACTTACCAACACAAACCAGCTCCCAAAACAGCAAATTGACTCAATTTTTAGAACTCTTGGACTTGTTTTCAAATCATAGGAACATGAGCAGGAATAGACTATTCTACCTCTTGAGGCTATTGTTCTGTTCATGGCTGACCTTCTACCCCTAATTATTTTCTTGCACTTTTCCTTGCCACCATAACTATCTACAAATCAATTCTGAATATCCTCAATGAATGAACCTTCACAGCCACTGGGGGCCGAGGAATTCCAAAGATTCAAGTCCTGCCGGATGAAACAAATTCTCCTCGTCTCAGTCTTAAACAGTTGCCCCTTATTCTGAAACTTCATCCCATGCCCCTCCCCCATCCAATCATAGGGAAACACTCTTCCTGCATCTCCCCTATTGAGTTCCAGTGAAAGGTTTGCAAGTAGATAACTGCATTTTCTTCTAACCTCTTGAGAATGCGGGCCCTGTCTCCTCGATCACTCCTCATTAGAAAATTCCCTGCATCTCAGGAAACAGTTTGGTAAATTGTTGTTGCCTTCCCTGTATGGCAGGTATATCATTCTGGGGATGGGACCAAACAGTACACAATACTCTAGGTACTGTCTCCCCGAGTCTCCATCCCATTGCAATGAGAAGCCTTTGCTCTTGTACTCAAACCCTTCTGCGATAAGGGTCAACAGACCATTTGCCTTCCTTATTGTTATCCCAGCTACATGTTAGCTGTAGTGACTCAGAACAGGGACACCCAAGTCCCTTTAGGCATCAATAATTCCCAATCTCTTACCATTTACAAAATACTCTTTCCTACAAAAGTCAATAACTTCACATTTTTCCATCTTTGTGTCCACCACAATGAATCCGTCATGTTCTTTTTCACTCATGCATTCTATCTAAATCCTTTTGAATCCTTGATGCATCTTCTCACAATCACATTCCCAGCTACTTTTGTGTCATCCACAAACTTGAAAATAATATATTTAGTCTTCATCCAAATCGTTGGTACAGACTGTGAGAGCCCGAGCACTGATCCCTGTGACACCCCACTGGTCACAGCCTGACACTGAGTATGACCCCCAATTATTCCTGCTTTTTTTAGTTTCTGTCTATTAATTAATCCTCACTGCAGGACAGTGTTGTATTACATCAAATCTTGCCAAGGCTCCTCCCTATCTCTGTAAAATACCCAATTCCTCCATGTGACTCCATGCCAAATTTTATTTGATAGCTCTTCTGCAATGCACTGTGGGCTGTTTTACTGAGCTAAGTTGTTGTTGCAATGGGACAGTAATAGACAAAGTGCCACTATTTAGCTCACATCCCTGCATGGCAGTACATGTGAAGGAGCGGGTTGATGCAGTCATTGGTCACAGGTAACTGTGAGAGAAAGGTGTGTTCCTTTACCAGTACATTCATGGGGATGACCATGAGGACAAAGCTACCCTGTTCTTACTGAATTAGTCACTAACAAAATTAATACAGGTAACTACACCAGATCCATTACAATTTTCAGGAAATAATGGTAAGCCTTTAAAACTATTCTCTGGAGTTCTCGATTTTAAGTGCAGGGAATATTGACACTGTGTTGGACAATAACATAGAACTGGAGGTGTGACTTGGTTGGTTAATTCACAGGCTGACCTCATGAATGAAACTACAATAAAGTCTCCTGATAACAGCAGGATTATTCCTTCAGCAATGAGGTGGGGCAAGGGAACGTGTGTAATATCATTCCCAGTCAGTGATAGCAGTGCAGTCTCTGGGTGTAAGTGGTGAAGGGGGTTCCCCATCATCTCTGTCCTGGGCAGCTAGTGGTCACTGGTCTGAATTTAATGCCAGCAGTGGTACCCACACCTTGCACTTTGCCAGGACAAATCTGCCCACGGCTGTTCTGAGGGACCCCTAATTTGTTCTGCGCTCAGTAGGCCATTAACGGCCTGGCGTTGGGACTCCAATTCCTAACAAGGCAGCAAACCTGCCTTACCCGCTGGAAATGCAGCCAGACAGAGGCAGCATGGATAGCAGGGACCTCAGAATATGTGTGTGTGCGTGTGCGTGTGTGAGGGTGTGTGTGTGTGCGTGCGCATGTGGGTATGTGCGCGCGTACGTAGGTGTGGGGGTGTGTGTGAGTGGGGTATGTGTGTGTGTGTGGGGGGGGGGGGTGGGGGTGGGGGTGTGTGAAGGGGAGTGTGTGTGTGTGTGGGGTGAGTGTGTGTGTGCGTGCGTGTTGAGGTGGGGGGAATGGAGTTAATGTTCACTGGGACCCATCAGGCAGACGGTGAGGGTGTGATGATTGGTGACAGTGAGGGGGTGCTCCCCCCCATCATTATTCCACACACTACTTGCATCCTGCTTTCAAAGCTGTTGCCCTGCCCTGCCCTGCCCTGCCCTCAGGACAGTTACAACAGCAAATGCTCATGACCAACCAATCCCTCAATGTTCTCCTCAGGAGAAATCACTCAACGCATTAATCCCTCCCCCACTAGTAGGATTGGATGCTCACATTGATTAAAAGCCCAACCAAAAGAAACTGGGAGAGGCTGCACTGATCAGATTACTGATTGGCCAAAGCTAATGATATTGCTTGTGAGGCCAAGCTCCTCTTGGCAACAAATGTCATGGGTACCACGTCATGTAAATTTGGTTCCGTCAATCCACAATGGAGCTCCTCTTAATTCTAAGCCAAGCAAGTGTCACATAACCTCTGGATTCATAAACAGCTATTAGTGTGTGGACAGAACACACACATCGAATAAAGATAGAACAGGTTTGTGCCAGAGCTTTGGGAACAAAGGAAAGGGCTAGTGAAAGATTATTGGATGTCGTGAAAAGGTAGCAGAGGTACAGTCAGAGAGGGCAAAAGGAAACAAAACAATTTGGTAGGGTGTTGGGACGCACCTCCATTTGGTATCAGATGGTGCGGGAATGTGCCATATTGGCATGGCAACATGCTGTGCCATCAAGCGGGTAGGCTCATGCCCCCCCCCCCCGTTTTACACATTGTCAATTCATTCATGAGGAGGACAGGAAGGGCAGGCACAAGGGGAAGGAAGGCCTAATTGGTCAGTTTCATGCCAGTCTAATGCCAGTTATACAGCCCCATGGAACCAAATGCTCAGGTGCTCTCATGACTGTAGCAGCAATATTAATTGAACAAGGAGCAGAGTGAGGGAAAGAAGTGACAAAAATAAATGACTTTAAAAGTACATAAATAACAGAATTCCTCAGGGCTGTTGGTCAAAGAGTTGTCTTTTGTGAAGCTCTGAACTTGGAATGCGGAACTTTTGTTTGTAAATCTCTAACTGGCACCAAAGCTAACCGACCATCTTGTAGCTGGGCATGTCATCCTGGTTCATCCTGAGATAGTGCTGCTGGCTGAGAGCATAGCCAGGCCAAAACGGAAGGAGTGAATTAAATTTAGGATTCAGGATCCAGTGAGATCAGAACCTACTATTTGAGGGCTTGCCGACAGAGTGGAATGGACACGACAGGACACCTACACTATGACAAAATAGACTGGAAAATGCAGAAATTGCACTAGGGTGAGGGGCTGAATAGCCTGCTCTTCTCCAATTTTCTTTTCCCACAGAATGACTTGGAGATCCAGCTTACTTTCCAGTTTGTTACTGAGTCATCAGTTTGACTGCAAGAGCACTGGGAGTTGAGTTGCTGGGAGAAATGTTAATAAACAGCTCGATGAGGGAGCAACTCACTATCTGTACACATTGGTTCCTGCTCCATGACTAACACAAGTAGCTGCTTTGCAAGATTGCAGGCTACATCAGTGCCTCAGTAGCGTGGTGCTAATCTTCAGGCATGCTCAGGCATATCTCAGCTGCTTTGTGACATGCTGCAGGATTTAATAAATAAGCAGCATTTCAATCAGCACAAATTTCACGCTGCATTATGCCAGCGTGATTGACGAGCTGCTGAGCTGGTGCCAACTCTATATTCCAAGTGCTTATTTGGCTTTGAGGGTTTGGTGAGAAGGTTCGTAGTGAAGAGGTAAAAGAGCAAAGTAAGTGAGCAGGAGGTGTGAGCGGCAGTGGTTAGTCAGGGAGGTGGAAGCAGGCCAGTTAGAGAAGTGCTCAGAAGAATTTTGAAGCCACAAGGCTTTACCTTCAGTCCTGCGCTTGGTAGGGAAACCCTGCAAGGTCTGGGATCTGGAGTGGGGAAAGCTGCCATCCCCTGGTCGTCTGAGCCTGTGAAAGGCACAGAGCTTCTCTGAAAAACCTAATGGGACCAGAAATTGGGAAGAAAGACATAAAAGACATTGCGTAAAGTACAACTTTTCTTTTCTCTGAAAGACCACCAACGAATAAAGATCATTTAAGGTCAAAACAAGGACAATCTGCAAATTGGAAACCAGGAGGTTTGTAAATGTAATTGGTTGTGCTATAGAACTGCGCGGGTTGAATTTGTGTGGAATCCATGCAAGGCCAGTGAATGTGTAAATGGATTGATTCTAATCATGGGCCCTGAAAGATTTGGAAAGTGTCAGCTATAAGTACGACTGAAGCAAAACATGAGAATTATTACAGAGTGTCACCCCGGGTCTGGTTTATCGGATCCATTTGGAATGAGGTTTCACTGGTCGTGTGCTGGTGCAATCTTCACCCGAGCAACAAGTCGAGGAGCGTTAGAGACCTGGGAATTCCATCAGGGTCCACATGCACAGCCACACGGCTGAGCTGAGCTGAGCTGAAGTTACAGTGAGGCTGGAAGCATAGCTCAACCCAAGCCTTCATCACAAGTGAATGACAAACAGCAGGCAGATGCATTCAGTGAGGAACACTGCCTTTGAAGCTAGTTAGTGATAAAACATTGATATCATTTAACAGTCATTCACTTGCCTGTTTGTTACTGTGGAGTAAGCCGGTAGCTTGTAATGAATAAACAACTGAAAAAATGAACCAGTTTCCAGCACAAGATGGACTTTACAGTGTCACACTGTGATCATTTGGGCAGCTGTTGAGGAAGGAAATTGGTTCAAGACAAGCTTTGGTGATCGCGCTCCCTCTACGCTGCAGTAATATCAGAATTAATCCAAGAACACAAACCTCCAATTCAGCCATGATCCTATCCTCTTCATCTTCATCATCTCGAACAGCCGATGCCACAATTGGTGGTGGTGTTGAAGGAGGCTTGGCCTCAGACATGGTCCTTCTGAGCTTCACATGTGGTCTTGGTCCATCAGTCTCATCAGAGTCAGCCTTCTGGGAATGGCAGAAAAGAGAGTCTTTACTGACACTATTTCCTTCACTACACATTCACCATCCCTAGTAAAAAGGACTTCGAGGTGGGTCACCACATTTTCATCCCTAGGAAGGGTGGCACGGTGGCTCAGTGGTTAGCACTGCTGCCTCACAGTGCCAGAGACCCGGGTTCGATTCCACCCTTGGGTGACTGTCTGTGTGGAGTTTGTACATTCTCCCTGTGTCTGCGTGGGCTTCCTCCGGATGTTCTGGTTTCCTCCCACAGTCCAAAGATGTGCAGGCTAGGTGGATTGGCTGTGCTAAATTGCCCATAACATTCAGGATGTGTAGGTTAGGTGGGTTATAGGGGGATGTGTCTGAGTGGGATGCTCCAAGGGTCAGTGTGGACTTGTTGGGCCAAAAGGTCTGTTTCCACACTGTAGGGATTCTATGATCTATGATCTAGCATTTATAAAACACCTTCAATTGAAAAAAGCATCACAGGAATTTAATCAACTACAACTTTGACCGTGCTTCAGAAGTATTTTATTGGTTGCAAAGCACTTTGAGACATCCGGAGGTCATGAAAGGTGCTACATAAATGCAAGTTTGTTCTTTATTGAGGGTGACATCAGATTTCACATGGATAATGATGATGATGACAGCCTGTGAGCCTGCTAATACTTACAGATGAGTTGTAACCGTTTATTATTTAACATTTATTTAGAGGAGGCCCACAGCCAAGCAGTCACATCCTCATTTGCTGAGTTTAAGATGACCACTTCGCTACTTCATCTATAAAGGAGATACTCATCGGTAATGTGCAGCATTCTCTGTGTCCTTCCACACTGCACAAAGGCTTCGCACTGAGTCCCCAGCAATGGAGCTGTGCAGGGTCCCTGCCTTGTTCGAGTTAACAAAGACCACGTCTGTCAAGGTAGGTCAAATCTCACCATTCGCCAGAAGGGGTTTGTCACAAAACATCTGTCAGTGACTTTTCTGAAGAAGGGTCTCGACCCGAAACGTCAGCCCTCCTGCCCCTCTGATGCTGCTTGGCCTGTTGTGTTCATCCAGCTCTACATCTCGTTATCTCAGATTCTCCAGCATCTGCAGTTCCTACTATCTCTGTCAGTGATTTCCATGTTTCCCCCTTCTTGTGTCTCCTGGTGAATCCTGCCTGGGGAGTTGCCCCTTTGAAGGGCACTAAGCTGGAGTGCAGGCAGGAGGTGGATTGAACAGACCAGAGAGTGGGTTAGTGAGGTGTTTCCCCAGTTGGGGTATAAATTAATTGGTGGGTTGACGTAGGAATTTGTAGTTTATTGGAACCAGGGGATACAGTAAGCACTGTCTCTTTTGGTCTCTAACTAAAACGAGTAAAGTCACCATGGTCATACTAGACCATTGAGCTGCTCTCTCATTACAGAGAGAGGATTGACAGGTGGTAGTTTTGAGATGTTATTGGGATAACGTCCCATTGATTTCTATATTCTCTATAAATTAATGCTCTTTATCTGTTTACACTGAGGTATGCAGGCACTGCCTTAAAACTTCCTGCCCAACTAGAATTAGGTGTAAAACTTTGTAAATCCTTATCTTCCTACACATAAGTAGAAAAGACACTGCCTTAAGCTTCCTGCCTGAATAGAATTAGGTATAAACTTTGTAAATCTTTATTTTCCTGCACAGGGGCATGTGGAAACCGTCTCAAATAAGATTAGGTGGGCAGCGTTTGTAAAGGTGTGAGACTTCTGAAATCTGTAAAGAATGTAACTTCTGTTTCTGCTAAAGGGGCCAGGACACTGACCTTTGTTCAAGCCAGACACTTCGGCGGCTTGAAATTACATTCTGTCACTTCGGCAACTTGAAATCGCCTCCTGCCGTTAGCAGTCACTTTGAGAACGATCGATACTGTATCCTGCTTTCTTTATGTTTTCGATGTAGTAAATGTTTGTGTTATCGTGTCACTGTCCGATGTAGTGATTGTTTCATGTAACATGCCATTGGGAGATGTAAAATTGCTTTATGTGCTATGCACTTGGTAAGGTATAAGAAGTGGGGACTGTCCGCTGCTCGGGGAGAATCGCTTACAAGACTCTGCACTCTGCGCCGGGTTGAGTACAGTGATCCTCCACAGCTTGTACTTGCTTTGTAATAAAGGATTTGTGTTTTTCTAAACAGGTCAGCGTCTTGTTATTGCATCAAGTCCGTGAGGGTCTCCAAAAACGAACCTAACAGTTTCACCTGAGAGTCACCACGCCTCAGGTGAGGGAAGAGAAGCTAAGACTTCATAGTAACTTCAGCCAGTAATGGAATTGAACCCATACTGTTGGCATCACTCTGCTGTCCCGCCAACTGAGCTAACTGACCCCTGTTTTTTTGTGTTTAACTGTAGCCCTTGACTGAACATGGGGCAGAGGAATATGGGGATTATAATAACCAGGAATAAGGCTAGTTATTTGAACTAATAATCTCAAGGAAATAGGTTCAAATCACACCACAACAGCTGGGGAATTTCAACTCAGTTAAATAAATAATAATGGATTTTAAAAAAACTTTCTAGTGTTCGTGATGCAAACCGCTGTTTTACTGTAAAAGACAATATTTTTCTATTCACTCTTAGGATGTGGGCGTTGCTGGCTGGGCAAGCAGTTCTAGTTGCCCCCTTGAGAAGGTGGGGGTGAGCTGCCACCTTGAACCGTTGCAGTCCATGTGCTCTCGGTTGACCCACAATGCCCTTAAGGAGAGAATTCCAGGATTTTGACCCAGCGGCACCGAAGGAACGACAATATATTTCTAAGCCAGGATGGTGAGTGGCTTGGAGGGAAACTTGTAGGGGCTGGTGTTCCTGTGTATCTGTTTCTTAATACCCTTACTCTATCCTGTCTTGCCTATAAGTGACTCCAGACCCACAGTAATGAGGTTGACTTTGAATAACCCTCTGGCACGGCCATTTGTATCAAGATAAGCAAGAAAGGTTTGCCCGGCCAGTGACAGCCACATCCTTAAAATTAATTTCAAAGCAAACTGGAATGGGACTGGGGAATGCTTCCAGGAAGCAGCCATATTCCTGCTCCCACTCACACAGGATCAAAGTTGTTCTGATCCACAGACCCAGCACAAACCTTCACTTGACTCTAGACCACAATGACAGGAGTGAGTGAAGGTCTCAGAGCAAACAAGACTCTCAGCAGAGATAGTAGGAACTGCCGATGCTGGAGAATCTGAGATAACAAGGTGTGGAGCTGGATGAACACAGCAGGCCAAGCAGCATCACAGGAGCAGGAAGGCTGACGTTTCGGGTCTAGACCCTTCTTCAGAATTTTTTTTTTCACTTCAACGTCCTTTCAGGCAACAGCAGTCACCTGTTGTTGATAATTACAGTACAGCAGCAGGCCATTCAGTCCAGCTAGTTTGTGCTAGCCTTCATACCCCACAAGAGACTCCACATGTTCCAGCTCCGTCATCCCAGCCTCTCAATAACTCTTCCACTTCCTTTCTCTCATCCATTTTACTGATTTCCTTTTCAAAGGTAAACCATTTGCCTCAGCCACTCCCCACGGCAGCAAGTTTCACTTTCCCAGTTGCTCTCGGAGTAAAGGAGTTTCTCTCAATTAGATTTATTGACACTTGTTATTTGTAAATCCTTGTTTGTTAAAGGGACGCTTTCATCGTGAAAACTGTTTTATCAAACTCCTTTTCTCTCTGAGGGCTTTGTTCTTTTAACGTGGGACAGAAGGACATTACAATGAGTCTTACCTTGAGGGTTGATTCTTTTTTGCTGGTAATGATGACCTCCCCAGTTCTTCCTGTGGTCAGCCCGTGGGATGATGGGAAACTGCGTCGCGGAGGAGGCGGAGGGGGTGACTTGGAGGGTTTCTCTGTTCGATATCTGTGGACTGTCAGCTCCTCTGTAAAACAAGCTGGTCTGTTAACCAGTTAATATTAGTCACCAATACATCCTCCACCCATCTCAGCCCCCATTCTCCATGGACAAGAGCCAGTAGGAATTTCACTTCAAGCTGATTGAGAAATAACTGCCTTCCCACAATAAATACAGAGTGGTGGGGGTGCCATCTGGCCCGTCATGGCTACGCTGACTCTCTGCAAGATAGACGCAGTTCACCTCATTCTGTCGTCCTTTAACCCGAGCCCGGCAAGTTTTATTCTGTTCAGATAATTCTACAATTCCATTCAGAAAGACATAACAGAATCCACCTCCACCAAGAGGCAGACACTGTCTCCACCGGGGGAAGGGTTAAGGAGCAGAAGGCAATGCTCAGAGTCTGGTCACTCCATAATTGAGAAAGACTGCGCCATCTCACAGTTTTTCAGAGACCATAGGGGTCAGGTTGTAGCAGTGGCCATCACTCTCACTGTGGAGTTCAGGAATGACTGAAGGGATTTCAGCAAAAACTCTCATACTCCCCATGCTGATCCGCTCAGCACCGAGGGAGCGCCGCACTGTCACAGGGTCAGTGCTGAGGGAGCGCCGCACTGTCGGAGGGTCAGTGCTGAGGGAG